>JARQOD010000001.1:542204360-542258235 GCA_033576555.1 Oophaga sylvatica
ATGGCACCCAAATTTTACCCATAAGACTCATTGCGTAACCCCCCCAAAATGCTTCTTTGAGCACAGGTTTTAATTTGGATTCTTCGAAGATACACACATCTTCACCTTGTTATCAATAGTAACAGAAGGATACAGTATATTCCAACTCAGACCCGTTGCTAGAACCTTTTATAAAACATACTCAAAAAAATGGCAGGAGTCAGGAGAAAAACACAAAAGTAAAAGATACTCAGCTCGCCTGAAGAACAGTTACTAACAGTTCCAGTCTGGAATTTATCTAGCTATATTTTGTAAATTCGCAAATATATTTACTTAGTAGAGGTTTGAGTTTACTCTCCAACCAATAAATTTATTGTTTCCCGCACCATTCTGGAATTTAATATATTTGCCAGGAATCTGACTTTAACCCTTTCCGACATGCGCCGTACTAGTCTGCTCTGCGGGAGGTGCATTTCCACAAACGCAGTACTAGTATGGCGCTTCTATTTCTGGTCACCGCGCTGCCGCCCGGTTACCGGGTTATGATGGCTGCTATTACAATAAAGTTAGTGAGGAAAAAAAAAAGCATGTGACATGCTGTCATAGGTGCTGTGACACAGTACCAATCACAGCTGTAACAATGGGTGGGGTTATGGCGACGTCACTTCACCTGATTAACCAGTATGACGCCGATTGGCTGAACAATAGCTTCTAGCCAATCAGCGCCAAAGATGTGGTGATCGCTATCTAAAATAGCGATCACCACACTGCACGCCATCTTTACCTCAGATTTGGCATGCAGAGCGGTTCTCCAAGCCCCTCTGTGTACCTGATTTAAGAATTCATTGGTGGCCAGTGTGATCTCCCTTGCGATCTCTTGCCTCCTGTTCCAGCATCGTGCTGCAATCTGCCTGTGTGACTCATCTGTGATCACAGCAGAGTAGCAGCACCTCCCCATCCCTTTCCTAGTCCCCATCCCTGTTCCAGTACCCACTCTCCCCCCTTCCAATTGAATTTTTAGAGCACGTTTTGCGCTTTTTTTGTGTGCCCAGCATCCTGCACAAAGCATTCATGCTCTTCCTCTATCTGCAGCGCTCTGATCAGTATCGCTGCTGATCAGAGACTGCGTCACAGGACTTTTTCTTTAGCTAGTTGGCGTAATGGACATCGCAGTGTAAGCCACGTCCAATTTTTTTTTTAGAAAAAAATAATAATAGTAGTTAGTACAGCATAGTTTTAGACGTAGCAAGGTAGCATAGCTGACGGCACAGTGTTCATGACGACCGATTTTTTTTTTTTTTAGAAAAAAAATAATAGTAGTTAGTACAGCGTAGTTTTAAGGTACTGTCACACTAAGCGATCGCACTAGCGATCACGACACAACCTGACGAGATCGTTGGTGTGATCGCTATATGGTCGCTAGTAGCTTCCAAACAGGAAGATCTCATTAAAGACACATCAGCGATCAGTATAATGACCTCGGCGGTCGTTGGGACCTGTCACACAGCATGTATTGAGCGCAACCTTTTCCACGTCCCTCAGCACAGATTGGTGGTCACTGTATATGTTTTATAATAATATATGTTATAATTAATGATTTGACCACCGCGTCATGAAAGACGACGTATTAGCGCTCCCTTTGAGCGCATCTGATTCATAGGAATTTCCAGCATCGTTCCTGCTTCCTGCTAGCCTGCTTTGCAGCTACTGCGATCCAGTCTGTGCCGCTAAAGAAAACCTAGTCCCGCCTGCGCCGCTGACATATGCGTTGCCAACGAGGTCGCTCGTTGTTCTTAAAGGGTGTCAAACTCAGCGATTCAGGCTCACCAGCGGGACGCCAACGATCAAAAAACGGTCCAGAACGATGTCGCTGCTGCATCATAAAATCGGCGTCGCTTAAGCGACATCGCTAGCGATCTCGCTTAGTGTGACAGTACCTTTAGAGGTAGTGTAGCCGGCGTCACAGTGTTAGTGATGACTGATCTTGTTTTAGAGAAAAAAAATTGTACAGCATAATTTTAGTGTTAGCGAGGTAGAGTGTTGGTATAGCCGGCGTCACAGCGTTCGTGACGATAGCTCATCTTTTAGAAAAAAAAAAAATCATACAGAGTATTAGTTGTGTCGTCTAAGTTTAAGCGAGTGGATTAGGGGAGCGCAAGTCACATTGTTGGTGGCGTTCGTTTTTTTTTGGAAAAAAATAATTATTTGCACCAGATAAATTATAGAGAGGGTACTAGTGTAGTGAACGTCTATTTTTTTAATACAAACTTATTTGTTTACACCTGATTTTTCTTTTCATTTTTTTCTTTTACATTTTATCTCTACTTTTTTTTTAGGATAAATTCCACCCTATAATCAAGCCCCACACATTACATGTGTAAAAACACCACTTACACAGACATCCCAGGGGTTTGGAAAAAAAAAATTGGCCGATTCGTCAAGAAGACGCTATTCACCAGAGGAGGCTTACGCCTTCCTTGCGTCCGAAACGGATTCAGGCAGTGAGGAAGATCCCACATTCCTCTATTTCTCATCCTCCTCATCTAGTGAGGAAGGACCCCCAGTAAGGCGCCCTAGGAACCAGGCAACTCCTGCAGCAATAGATCCCATATGTATAGCACCTCCCCGAAAATTATCAGCCGGTCATTCCGGATTTCATTGGCAACTCAGGAATCCAGTTTGACACCACTGGCCCCACTGAAATTGACTTCTTCAAATTCTTTTTCAGTGAGGAAATAATAAATCTTATGGTGGCTCAGACAAACCTGTATGTCCAACAATTTTTCACTCAAAATCCCACATCATCACACACCAGATGTACCCCCGTAAATGCAGCAGAGATGATGACATTTTAGGGAATTGTGCTACATATGGGCATAATAAAAAAACAGATTCGGCAATACTGGAGTACTGATATTCTCTACAGTACACCAGTATTCGGCATGGACATAACAAGGACACGATTTGAAGCAATCCAGAAATTTTTGCATTATAGTGATAATGCGCAGTGTCTTCCCCGAGACAATACAAACCTTGATCGTCTATATAAAATTCGGCCAGTGATTGAACACTTCAGCAGAAAATTTGCTGAGGCGTACACACCCCAGAGGTACATCACTATTGATGAATCTCTCATTCACTTCAAACGGAGGCTAAAATTCTGACAATATCTGCCCAGTAAGAGGGCCAGGTACAGAATAAAATTGAACAAACTGTGCGAGAGTACCTCAGGGTACACCCACAAATTTAGGGTCTACGAGGGGAAGGACACACAGATTAACCCCCCTGAAAGCCCCCTCCGTCCTGGGGATGAGTGGGAAAATTGTGTGGGAATAGCTGCACCCACTGCTGGAAAAGGGTTATCACTAGTGATAAGCGAGCACTAAAATGCTCGGTTGCTCGTTGTTCGGGTCGAGCAGATTGGAATACTCGGGTACTCGGACAGTACAACTAGCCCAATGTAAGTCTATGGGAGACGCAATTATTTTTGCCGCGATCAACCCCGGGGGTCCTTTAAAGGTCTACAAACGACTAAAAATGATGGAAACACTGCTGAAGTAACACGGGGACATCATGGGGATCACCCCTGGAAGCATTCCTGACTCCAAGTTCACAGCTGTAAACAATGTTGTCAGAGTTTCATGCCTTTGTTTCCGATGCACTGAGAAACCGAAACTGATTTTGCAGAAAAATCTGTGAAGGCATATCCTTTCCATATTAATGACTTGTATATAAGGCAAAATAATTAACCCCAGACCAAAATGTTCCTCCATCACTTGGGATATGTTCCGACGCAGCGCTCTAGAAGCATTTTTGATACTTTAAGGCTGTGGTTCCACGGTCCAGAACCACAGCGCTTTGGACGGAGTGGAAAGTCCGCTCTGCCCAAAGCCCCGCCCCTTGTGAACGCGAGGTGAATCTGGATGTGCTCATTGAACACATCCGGAATCACCGCAGCGCTGCATAGGCCTGTTATTTCCCTTGCGGCGACGGAGCGTCGCCGTAAGGGAAAAGGACATGCTGCGATCTGAAAAGAAGCGCAGCATGTCCGTTAACGCAGGTCTGCCGCCTGCGTGTTTTTAGGCATAGTGGAGACGGGATTTCTTGAAATCCCCTCCACTATGTTGTAACATCTGGACGCTGCGTGTTTGACGCTGCGCCAGCGCACAGCGTCAAACACGCAGCAATTACTGAAGAAATCCGGATCGTGGAAACACACCCTAATATTGATTTCACCCAAAACAAATGCATTCCCTGGGAAATGTCATTGTAACATTTAAAAAGCCTAGCTGGCCATGTGGTGTGTGACAGATACACAATGTTCCAAATTATTATGCAAATGATATTTTTCTCTGATTTTCCTAAGTGGTCGGTGTAAATGATAGTCAGTCTAAGGCCTCTTTCACACATCCGTCTTTTTGTATCAGGCATGATCCGTCGAACACCTGAAGGGACGGATCCGGCGCTGAAACAAAAAAACTGATGCAACGGATCCGTTTTTTTGCTGGATCCGACCTGAACTTTTGAACCCAGAAAAAGAGGGTTTCTGATGCCCGGAGACACTGGAAAATTTAGTAGTAGTACTAGTAGTAGTAGTAGTAGACCTTGATCACCAGAATCTGGATCAGACTTTTGCCGGATTGCACAAAAGTCTGATCCGGTTCCATTGACTTCTATTATTTGCAGCCGCCTGATGCGCCGCTTCAGGCACATCAGGCGGCTCCGGCAAAAAAAAAAAACGTTACATGCTCCGTTTTGTCTGGCCGCCGGAATGTACATTTCCGCTGGATCCGGACAAAAACAGAGACAACGCAATGACATCAGGCACGATCCGGCGCTAATGAAAGTCAATGGTAAAAAAACGCATCCGGTACTGGATCCGTTTTTTTACCAACACGCCGGATCATGCCTGATGCAAAAAGACAGATGTGTGAAAGAGGCCTAATAAAAGACATCACCCGTTAGAGTATACATCAAATCTTATTGAAGAAACCTTCCAATGAGAACAGTATAATCTCCAAAATGAATAAAAACTCAAAATGCACAGTTCCAAATTAGGCACAGTAGAATTTCTAAACACTTGATACGTTTTAAAGAACTGAAAATGCTCATTTGTGGAATTTGCAGCATTAGGAGATCACATTCACTGAACTAAAAAGCTATTTAACTCCAAAACATCATAACAGGCCAAGTTACATGTTAACATAGGAACCCTTCTTTGATATCACCTTCACAATTCTTGATTCCATTGAACTTGTGAGTTTTTGGAGAGTTTCTGCTTGTATTTCTTTGCACAAAGTCAGAATAGCCTCCCAGAGCTGCTGTTTTGAAGTGAACTGCCTCCCACCCTCATAGATCTTTTTCTTGATGATACTCCACAGGTTCTCTATAGGGTTGAGGTCAGGGGAAGATGGTGGCCACACCATGCGTTTATCTCCTTTTATGCTCATGGCAGCCAATGACTCAGAGGCATTCTTTGCAGCATGAGATGGTGCATTGTCATGCATGAAGGTGATTTTGCTCCTGAAGGCACGTTTCTGCTTTTTATACCATGGAAGAAAGTTGTCAGTCAGAAACTCTATATACTTTGCAGAGTTCATTTTTACACCTTCAGGAACCTTAAACAGCACTACCAGCTGTTTCCCCATGATTCCGGCTCAAGACATGACTCCTCCACCTCCTTTCTGATGTCGCAGCTTTGTTGGGACAAGGTGGCCATCCACCAACTATCCACTACTCCATCCATCTGGACCATCCAGGGTTCCTCGACACTCATCAGTAAACAAGACAGCTTGAAAATTAGTCTTCATGAAATGTCTGGGCCCACTGCAACCGTTTCTGCTTGTTACCACTGTTTAGGGGTGGCCGAATAGTAGGTTTATGCATCACAGCAAGCCTTTGAAGGATCCTACACCTTGAGGTTCGAGGGACTCTAGAGGCACCAGCAGCTTCAAATATCTGCTTGCTGGTTTGTAATGGCTTTTTAGCAGCTGCTCTCTTAATCCGATGAACTTGCCTGGCAGTAACCTTCCTCATTCTGCCTTTATCAGCATGAACAAGTCTGTACTCAGAATCAGCCACAAATCTCTTAACAGTACGATGATTACGCTTAAGTTTTCGGGAAATATCTAATGCTTTCATCCCTTGACCAAGGCACTGCACTATTTGATGTTTTTCAGCAGCAGAGAGATCCTTTTTCTTTCCCATGTTACTTGAAAACTCTGGCCTGCGTAATAGTGTGGAACATCCAGTTTTCCCTTTATTGGCTCACATGGAAAACTAATTATAAGAGGTATCTGAGATTGATTTCAGTGATCCAAAGAACCCTGAGACACAATACCATCAATGGGTTTCATTTCTAAAAAAAACAAAAAAAACACTATGACACTTAAAACCAATTTGCATAATAATTTGGAATGGTGTAAGCAAACCCATCTTACTTCATTTATGAAGGAGGGACTCAAAGTCACAGAGCCTATTTTTTACTGGTGCATCGGGCGGCATTAATCTTCTTAAACAGTGTGTCTCCTAATGTGCTGTAGCCTAATGCACACCAATAAACCTTTGAAGCCACATACTGGATGGGCCACGTAAAATCCACTTCACCATATTCATTTTGGTACTCCTGTACTCTTGTTTACACAGTGACAGCAATATCTGCCCTGCTGCAAAGTCATATGCACCCCATAATGCCTTGGAACTCACATAATCGATGGGCCCTGTAAAATCCATGTCACAATATTCTTTTTGTACTCCTGTACTCTTTTCTTTACACAGTGACAGCAATGTCTGACCTACTGCAATTTTACAGGGCCCATCCATTATGTGGGTTCCAAGGCATTATGGGGTGCATATGAGTATATGCATCCCATAATGCCTTGGAACCCACATAATGGATGGGCCCTGTAAAATCCATGTCACCATATTCTTTTTGTACTCCTGTACTCCTTTTTTTAAACATTTGCAGCAATGTCTGCCCTGCTGCATAGCCATATGCACCCCATTACACCCTTGAACCTACATAAAGGATGGGCCCCCTAAAATCCATGTCACCATATTCTTTTTGTACTCACGAACTCTTTTTTTTTAAACATTTGCAGCAATGTCTGCCCTGCTGCATAGCCATATGCACCCCATAATGCCTGGGCCCTGTAAAATCCATGTCACCATATTCCTTTTGTACTCCCTGCTGCCTAGTCATATGCACCCCATTACGCCTTGGAACCCACATACTGGATAAGTCCATGAAAATCCACTTCACAATATCAATTTTGTACATCCAGAAGTCGCCAATGATAGACATAAAAGGTCTAAGCTACCCAAGTGATGAATAATGAGGCTTCGGTGCAAGATTTTATACATATCTAAGTAAATGGCATTGGCACGCCCACAAAATTAATTACGCCTCCATGTAAAGTGTTTGTTTTTCTGAACAGAAAAACTCGAAGTTTTAAAAAAAAAAAATTCACTTATAAAATCACAACGAGTTAAGAAGTGACTGCAAGGGAAAAAAAAAGGAAAAATCACCATCTCTTCAAACAAAACTTGATAACACTTCACAGTTGTCGCTGATAAAAATCTTATCAATTAGTCTAAAACCAAGTGAAACAGATTACTTTAACACCTTAACCCCCGGAGCTTTTTTCGGTTTTGCGTTTTCGTTTTTCGCTCCCCTTGTTTCCAGAGCTATACTTTTTTATTTTTCCATCAATATGGCCATGTGAGGGCTTATTTTTTGTGGGACGAGTTGTACTTTTGAACAACACCATTGTTTACCATGTACTATATTCGAAAACGGGAAAAAAAAATCCAAGTGCTGTGAAATTGCAAAAAAGTGCAATCTCACACTTGTTTTTTGTTTGGCTTTTTTGATAGGTTCACTAAATGCTAAAATTGACCTGCCATTATGATTCTCCAGGTCATTATGAGTTCATAGACACCAAACATGTCTAGGTTCTATTATATCTAAGTGGTGAAAAAAAATTCCAAACTTTGCTAAAAATAGAAAAAAAATTGTGCCATTTTCCGAGACCCGTAGCGTCTGCATTTTTCGTTATCTGGGGCCGGGTGACGGCTCATTTTTTGCATGCCGAGCAGACATTTTTAAGGATACCATTTATGCGCAGATCCTTTCTTTTGATCGCCCATTATTGTATTTTAATGCAATGTTATGGCGACCAAAAAAACGTAATTCTGGCGCTTTGATTTTTTTTCTCGCTACGCCATTTCGCGATCGGGTTAATCCTTTTTTTTATTGATAGATCAGGCGATTAAGAACTCGGTAAATACCAAATATGCGTGTGTGTGATTTTTTTTATTGTTTTATTTTGATTGGGGCGAAAGGGGGGTGATTTGAACTTTTAGGTTTTTAATTTTTTTAAAATTTTTGAACTTTTTTCTTTTACTTTTGGCATGCTTCAATAGCCTCCATAGGAGGGTAGAAGCATGCACAACTCGATCGGCTCTGCTACATATGGGCGATGAGCATATCACCCATCTGTAGCAGATTTACTGCATTGCTTTGAGCAATGTGCCGGCATCAACCATCAAGGCAAGGCAACCCGATCACGTGACGGGGGTCGGCAATGGCTCATTTCCGGCCCGGCGGCCAGAAGCGCTAGTTAAATGCCCACTGTCAGCGGGATTTAACTAGTTAATAGGCGCGGGCAGATCGCAATTCCGCTCGCGCCTATTGCAGGCACGTCTGCTGTTTATAACAGCTGACATGTCGCGGCTTTGAGGTGGGCTCACCGCCGGAAATCACCTCAAAGCGGGGGATACTATTCCCTCAGCTGGCAGTAAGGTGTTAAATCCTTGCAAAGACGATAAATTACAATAATGTGACACAAAATCCTGCATGTTTTCAGTAAAGCTTTTGAGAATAACCAACAATGCAGTATGAATTACGTGATTGGAGACAAGAGAGTTATTTAAAAAGAAAAGAAAAAAAAGAAAAGAAAAGGAGTGTACCATGAAACCTCAAGCATCAAACCCTTTCTTGGTTTTCAAATGGTAATGGAATCCCAAAAATATGTTGAGAGCAGGATGCAATACATTGAAGGAAGATCAACTTTTCGTATTTTTTAATGGTATGATTGTTCCCTCTTTGCCTAATTAATTAATGGATAATTTGTCTATTTTATTTGCCAAGTTTTTAACACTAAGGTTCAGATACGGCTTTAAAGATGGCTAATACTGGAAATATGACGCTTCTTTATTTTAAAGTACATAATTAAAGGAATTATATGATTGAATAGTATGAGTGCGTACAGTTTTGTATATTTTAATATACAAAGGTTAAGTACATATAGGGATTAAATAATTATTATGATTAAGTAGATATACAGTATATTTACATCATCACAGAGAGGCTTTTAACCCCTTAACGACCAAGCCATTTTGTAGGTTAAAGACCAGGCCAATTTTTACAATTCTGACCACTGTCTCTTTATGAGGTTATAACTCTGGAACAATTCAACGGATCTTGGCGATTCTGAGAATGTTTTCTCGTGACATATTGTACTTCATGATAGTGGTAAAATTTCTTCAATATAACTTGCGTTTATTTATGAAAAAAACAGAAACATGGCAAAAATGTTGAAAATGTAGCAATTTTCAAACTTTTAATTTTTATGCCATTAAATCAGAGAGATATGTCACAAAAATTAGTTAATAAATAACATTCCCACATGTCTACTTTACATCAGCACAATTTTGGAACCAACATTTTTTTTTGTTAGGAAGTTATAAGTGTTAAAAGTTGACCAGCAATTTCTCATTTTTCCAACAAGATTTACAAAACCATTTTTTTTAGGGACCACCTCACATTTGAAGTGAATTTGAGGGGTCAATATGACAGAAAATACCCCAAACTGCACCCCTCAACGTGTTCAAAGCCACATTCAAGAAGTTTATTAACCCTTTAGGTACTTCACAAGAATTGAAGCAATGTGGAAGGAAAAAATGAATATTTAACTTTTTTTCCCAAAATTTTTCTTTCGACAATTTTTTAAAATTTTGTCAAGGGTATCAGTAGAAAATGAACCACAATATTTGTTGTACAATTTCTCCTGAGTACACCGATACCCCATGTGTGGGGGTAAACCACTATTTGGGCGCATGGCAGAGCTCGGAAGGGAAGCAGCGCCATTTGACTTTTTTGGCTGGAATTGAGATTGGACGCCATGTCACATTTGGAGACTCCCTGTGTGCCTAAACAGTGGAAACCCCCCCCCCCACAAGTGACCCCATTTTGGAAACTGGACCCCCCAAGGAACTTATCTAAATGTGTTGTGAGAGCTTTTAACCCCCAAGGGCTTCACAGAAGGTTATAACGTAGAGCAGTAAAATTAAAAAATCATATCTTTTCCACAAAAATGATCTTTCCACCCCAATTGTTATTTTCCAAAGGGTAACAGGACCCCAAAAGTTATTGTGCAATTTGTCCTGAGTACGCTGATACCCCATATGTGGGGGTAAACCACTATTTTGACGCATGGCAGAGCTCGAAAGGGAAGGAGCGCCTTTTTCAAATGCAGACTTTGATGGAATGGTCTGCGGGTGTCATGTCACGTTTGGAGAGCCCCTGATGTGCCTAAACAGTAGAAACCCCCCACAAGTGACTCCATTTTGGAAACTAGACCCCCAAGGAACTTATCTAGATGTGTGGTGAGCACTTTGAACCCCCAAGTGCTTCACAGAAGTTTATAACGTAGAGCCGTGAAAATAAAAAAATCATATTTTTTTCCACAAAAATAATCTTTTTGCCCCCAAATTTTAATTTTTATAAGGGTAACAGGAGAAATAGGACCCCAAAAGCTATTGTGCAATTTGTCCTCAGTACGCTGATATCCCATATGTGGGGGGGAACCACTATTTTGACGCATGGCACAGCTCGGAAGGGAAGGAGCACCGTTTTTAAATGCAGACTTTGATGGAATGTTCTGCGGGTGTCATGTCGCGCTTGGAGAGCCCCTGATGTGCCTAAACAGTAGAAACCCCCCACAAGTGACCCCATTTTGCAAACTAGACCCCCCAAGGAACTTATCTAGATGTGTGGTCAGCACTTTGAACCCCCAAGGGCTTCACAGAAGTTTATAACGTAGAGCCGTGAAAATAAAAAAATCATATTTTTTTCCACAAAAATGACCTTTTTGCCCCCAAATTTTTATTTTTCTAAGGGTAACAGGAGAAATAGGGCCCCAAAAGTTGATGTGCATTTTGTCCTGAGTACGCTGATATCCCATATGTGGGGGAGGGGGAACCACTGTGATCGCCTTACTGCGATCTTTGGGAGGCACAATGAACAAATCCACAAAAGGTGAAGAATTGGTTTTCTTTTCTGCGCCGTTCCTCGTGCGGTATTAGTGATTAGGCGACTTTATTCCTCGGATCGGTGCGATTATGGCGATACCAGATTTACATCCTTTTTTCATGTTTAGCTTCTGTCACACACTAAAAGACGCTTTTTTTTTGAATAATTTTTCTTAAGAACTTTTTGCATCGCTGTATTTTGAGAGCTATAATTTTTCCATATTTCGATAACTCATCTGCGGGCTTATTTTTTGCGGGACGAGCTGACGTTTTTATTGTTACCATATTCGGGCACATAACGTTTTTTGATCGCTTCCTATTCCGATTTTTGTGGAAACAGAATGAACAAAAACTAGCAATTCTTTTTTTTTTTTTTCCTCCGTTCCGTGTGTGGTAAAATTGATAAAGCAGCTTTATTCTTCGGGTCACTACGATTACAGCGATACCTCATTTATATATTTTTTTATGTTTTGGCGTTTTTTACACAATAAAAAATTTAATAGAAAAAATAATTATTTTTGCATCAATTTATTCCGCGAGCGATAACTTTTTATTTTTTCGCTGATGATGCTGTATGGCGGCTTGTTTTTTGCGGGACAAGATGACGTTTTCAGCGGTACCATGATTATTTATATCTGACTTTTTGATCGCGTGTTATTGCACTTTCTCCAAGCGGTATGATGATACCGCTTGGAAAAAGTATAATTTACTACTTTTTTGTGTTTTTTTTTTACGGCTTTCAATGAAGACGTTAACTAGGGTTACGCTTTTATAGATGGGATTTTTACGGACGTGGCGATACCAAACATGTGTATTTTTTTGTTTTTTATTTTTTTTATTACATAAAAATGTGTATTTTTTAAGGGATTTTTTAAAAATTATTTTTTAATATTTTTTTTACAATTTTTTTTAAAAAATGATTTTTTTTTAACTTGTCCCTTTATGGGACTTTCACTTTTTTTTACTTTTTATTGCAGTTACAATGCATTGCAATGCTCCAGCATTGCAATGCATTGTACCTATGATGAAAGCTGCTGTGAGCATGATCACAGCAGCTTTCCGTAGCTAGATGACCCGGAGGTTGTCATGACAACCCCCGGGTCATTAAGGCAGAGATCGGGCCCTGCAAATACATTGCAGGGCGCCGATCTGAGGCAGAGGGAGCTCCCGACCCTCTGCCTCCCCCCGAGCGCTGCGATCGCGCTCGATCGCAGCAGTCAGGGGGTTAACAGCCAGAGGCGGCGGGGGCGCCGCTCCTGTCTGTCAGTGCAGGAAGCTCGGCCACTGCACTGATTGCGCTGGAGAAGCTGAAATTTCAGCTTCTCCTGCGCGATCGCTGCTGTGTTTGGTCAGTCAGATTGACTGACCAAGCACAGCGCTGTAGGTGCGGGGACCGACGGCAAAGGTCCCTGCACCGCTTGCCGTGCCTGTCAGCTGTCTGTGACAGCTGTCGGCACTGATCTACCACTGTGGCAGTGGTAGATCAAAGGGATGACGTGCACAGTCCGTCCTGGTGCCGGAACTGACACATTGCCATGATGGACTGTGCACGTCATTGGACATTAAGGGGTTAAACATCAACCGTCTGGAATATCAGAGAAGCAACATCAAGACAGAGAACCCCTGGGAGATTCAATACACTGCATGGGCATCCCAATTAGGCAGGTATGAACATACTGTACATGTACAGGTACCCCAGTTTTTGCATCTGTCTTTGTCATGTTTCTCTGGTCTTATATAGTGATTAACACTATGTATTAACTCAAGTTTCATCCAGCCCTTCAAGTGCCCAGCTTTCAAGGTCGGATGAAACTGAGATCTCATGGAGTCGTCAGACGAGGGGCCATAAACCCTTAGAATGTAAAAGCCACAAGGATTTAGATAAAACCACCACAGACATAAGTTAAGTAAACCTTAAAGTTTTACAATCACAAACCGCAAACATAGGAAGCTTAAATATTTTATCAGAAATGCAGCTATGTAATTGTCTGAATGCATTCTGTATATTTGAATATGTATATTTGTATATTCGCACTACACTATTAACAGCAATCATATCTATATTCAGCCGTTCTTGAAAAACTGAAGATTAACCCATAGACTACTATCTATAATCATGACAATCTTTTTTAGCAATATCTATAGGTAAGCAATGTTAAAAGTAGCTGCTATGTATTCCAGAAATAACATAGAGAAATGCAAGAATGTGAAGATGTTCTAAAACCTAACTGTGACCATGCTCAATATTTCACAACTGTTCCGTTCTGCTGTGTAGAAAATATTGGAGACACCATAGATGATCACAGAGGGTTTCAACAAAATAATTTAGAAATAATAATTTTTTTATTTTCCTGTTTATAATCCAGTAAAGGAGGAACATGCAGTCTCACTCATACAAGTTATCGCTTCAAAAATTGATTAAGTCCTCAGCATCTACAAGCATTCAGCCGTCACTCTTTTGTATTGAACTCTTACCATTTGAGGCAGCCAAAGAGATGGCTCTCAAGGAGATAAACAAACATAGTGGACAAAGAAATATTTGTAATGAAATACTGAGCCTACTTAACAGCATTGCTTTATCAAATTTATATGAAGTGTATTGTATCCAATGTGAGCAACCAGGTAACAAAAAAAGGAGCTTTTCAAGTGAGCTCTTTAAGGTACATAAATGTTATGAAAGAACGCGACAAGACCGGCCTATGCCGAGGAGTGAACACGATGAAGGAGACGTTAGTACCGGCCGGTCGGCACTGTTGGGGTTCCTGTTCTAGTACATGGGCAGACCACCATAAGCTCCTCTTACTGGCGTACCAAGACACAAATATACAACATGGAAACACGGATTAGTGTGAACCCATCAGAGCCAGATGATCGTGATTGTCACAGTCCACTGGGCTTGTTGGAGAAATTCATGCTGGAAATCCCTCCAGATCCTGCATTTTTTCCTGATCCTGAAGTACCAAGAGTTTCTGAATCTCCTTCCACATGGGAGTAGAAACATTACATGGTCACCCCAAATTTTGAAGATGTCAGTGCATCCACCAGGGATAAAACTGGCTTATTAGAGAGAATGCGCTTGGTGATGAATGCAGGCTCTGCTGTCAGGAATACAGCAGAAGATGAATCCTTGCATTCTGTTGGGATCCTGGAATGTAAATTCCAAGAAGGTGGAGATGCTGGATGAGTTAGAGAGACCTTCTGGCCAGCCAGAATTGGACCTTCAGATAATAGTACAAGATGTCTCCGATAATGACGTTCCCTTAAAAAGAGGAATACCGAAAGGACAGTTTCTTCGCATCAGAAGGAACTGCTCTGACTTAAGTACCTATAATAGACAATCAAAAGATTTATATTCCAGATTTAGGAATAGGGGATACCCGGATAATGTCCTCAATGGCCCTATGAACCATGCTCGCTCCCTAAATAGGGAGACCTTGCTTACTAAGAAAATGCCTCTGAATGATGATTCATCAAATGTTGTTAGGTTGATCGGCACGTTTGATGCACAATCCGAATGGGTTTATGAGGTCATAAAAAAGCATTGGGATATACTTTTGGCGGATCCAGAGGTCAAAAAACTGATTCCTTTAAAACCAAGCATAACATATAGGAGGGGACGATCCATTGGGGACCGTTTGGTCCATAGTTTATATCAGAGGCCGGCCAGGGTGGGGACCTGGCTCGATAGAAGACCGGTGGGTTTCTATAGATGTGGTAACTGTTCAAGATGCAATATGATGACTCCAGGCAAAACATTTTCTAGTGCAGCAAGTGGTAGGATTTACCATATTAGAGACTTTGGAAACTGTAGATCGTCAGGTTTGGTATACAAAGCTACATGTACTTGTGCGTTTGATAACATTGGCAAAACCAAAAGAGAGCTCAGGGTAAGGGTTGGTGAGCACAGTAATGATATCAGGAATAAAAGGGATACCCCATTAGCTCGCCATATGAATGAAATCCATGGGGGAAAAATAACGGATATTACTTTCACAATGATTGAATTAATAAAGCCCAAAATTAGGGGGGGAGATTTGGATAAACTTATCCTCAAACGTGAGGCTGAGTGGATATTCAGATTACAATCCCTGAGTCCGAGGGGTTGAATGACGCCCTATCATATGTTCCATTTATTTGATTTAACCTTTTGAGTCCTGTTTTCTGGTACTTATTTATGGCTAAGGTTGATTTATGTGGTTATTCCACGATATGCATAATCTGCATGACCCCATTGGTGGGCATAGATATTGGGATATTCAATAAGCGATGTTTGCTTTTTCTTTATTATTTTTTGTTTTCATATTTTTTATGCTGCTAATTAATGGAGTCTCTTATATGAATGATAAGAACAATATTGCGATCATATTCCATAGCATCGGGTAACGACGGCCTCTGTTTATCTTAATATACCATCGCTGTATTATCGAGTATCGTGAATTACCAATGTAAAGCAATAAAATAAAATAAGTAACATTGTGGCCTTATTCGCATTAATTTTATTCAGGCTTTGAAGCGCACACAAATGAGAGCAAATGGCATTTACTTCCTTTCCCATTTCTGTGCGTTCCATGATTTGGAGTGCACAGCTGACCTCTGAACGAAAGGGCGGAAGTTGTCATCCCGCAATGCATTATGGGCACTTCCGGTAGAGCGGGAAGGATGAAGGGGAATACGCCGTTTGCAGCGTTATCTATGAGGTATTGTGTTATCATTAATAGCGGCATTTTTCACCCGGTCATGAATCCGCCCTGATTGAGGGGGTGGAGCCTATCATAAGGCGCTTATCGGCGGTGGTTATTTAAGTCCACGTTTTATGGTGCTCCTCATGTCATCATCTCTATGGCATCAGGCATCATGCATACCTCCTGAGGAACCGTTCCATTAACGGGGAAATGCGTCGGGGTTCACCTATCTCATGCTAAGTCCCAATCTTTACTTCTTAAAGAATCTATAGGCTATTATCTTGCCTTGTTCGTTATATTGATATGCCAAGGCGATTTTTTATGTAACCATACTTGCACATTGAAACAGAATTTTTCTGACTAATGGTCCTACAGACAATATTCTTGTGCATAATTGTTATATAGTCATCTGGATTTATTGTTGCATGATTTAGGCATTGCATTATCTGTTTTGCTGCCAGACACTGTTTAGTTCCAAGACTCCCTTCATCTCTGACTATTGATAATTGTTTTCCCACCTTCATTTGAGGGACTGATAGGGGAGTGAGGGAGAGCCTACGTTGAGTGGGGGCGCCATATCGTTACTTTTAGGGTGCCAACCTCCACGGCAAGGTAGGTTACAGACAAGGACTACTATAGGGTATCTGACAGTGTAGTTTTTATCGGTATAAACGATAAGTTATACCTTCACTGGGTTTGGTGTTTTTTAAGGTATCATAATAAAAATTGTACTTTTAAGGGAATACATGTACACATGTTTATGATTTATTCCAGTTGGAATCTTTTTTTGAATAGTGTTGACTACTAATGTGGTATGGCTGGTTTCTTGTCAACTCCCATAAATGTTGATCTCTGGGCACAGGACGCAAATCAGGTTTTTTCTACCAGCCAAGCCTCTTCCACTAATAGTGATAATCCTCCCCTGAAAAATCTCTTTAAAGAACTTTACCTTTGTTATAAGGAGAATATTAAGTCCTGGTGGGAGGTTAAAGGCTTAGAAAACTATATAAAAAAATAGGATTGTACCGAAAGGTCTCCGTATTAATATATATTCTTCATCTCGTACGGCCAACTCCCAACTCCTCACTCTGTGGACAAAAGAATCAATCGAATCCTCCTTGAGGTTTATGCAGCTTCTACTAAATGAGGAACAGAGATTGTTTCAAGAATCTAGCAAAAGATTAAACAACCTGATTGAAAGGATTCAGAAATTTAAAACTGACCCTGACTTTGTGAAGCGTGAAAATATATTGCAAACCTCTGTTGAAAAATTCCAAACAAATCTGAAAGATCGTAAGCATTCTCAATTTTTGAGGGGTTTGAATGATTTTAAAGAGAATAAGGCATATGAATACCAGAGTGGGGTGTTAACAGAGGCTTCATCATCTGATATAGACACGTCAGACACTGAACGTACAGACGTTTTCACTAGCTTCCAAACCAGGGGTAAAACGTCACGAGGGAGATGGCGAACATCCAGAAGCCATCACAACAGACAAAGGGGAGGAGGAAGGGGTGCCCAGATGAGTTCAGGTTCCTACACTGGTCCTTCTACATCTGGGTCATTGCAACCATCTTTTTTGGACAGAGGCCCCCCGATGGGACACGATCTGAGGAGGAGACCTCAATAGATCAGGGTCAGATTATCAATCTTTCTTCGTATATACCCTCGGGTGATGATTATTCAGTTCTAAGAAAAGGCCTGAACTTTGTACCCACAAATCTCTTTAATTGTTTCGGCTGGGTAAAGGACCTAAACTTATTTGGGCGTAACCTTAAATGGAAACTATTTTTCCATAGACATGATGTTGAACAGTGCAGAAAATTTGGTCTATCAGAGGAAGACCTAGAGAGCTTCCAGGCATTAACGAGTCTTCTTAATGAGGATAATCAACAAGTAGGGAAGGGCCCCTTTACGGATCTCAAAAGAAAAAGTACAAGGATGCCACCTATTACTGAGATTACAAGCGTGGATATTTTAATGAAATTGGTCGAGATAGACCTTTGCAAAATCCCGCGTATAAACCAGTGGAGTGAATCCAATCTTTCTCACGGTGAAAAACAGGCCCTGGAACGACTGGAAAAAAACAGGGACCTTATTATAAAGGCATCTGATAAAGGTGGCAACCTTGTTCTTATGGATCATCCTAAATATTTACGTATGTGTCATCAATTACTACATGACTCAAATACCTATGAGATCCTTCAGGGGGACCCGACCCAGGTGTATAGTGATAAACTAAATAAAATCTTGAGCCAGGCACGGGAAAAGGGCTTGATATCTGAGAATGAATTTAAATTTATGATACTGAATAATCCGGTTATACCAACTTTTTATGCCCTCCCAAAAGTGCATAAGGGTTTGGACCCTTTAAGAGGCCGCCCGATTGTGGCAGGCATTGACTCACTAACACAAAACTCGGGGTCTATTTAGACCGAATCCTAAGACCGTTTGTAATATCTTTGCCTTCATATGTACGGGATACTTCTCATCTCTTGGGTATTCTGGAGGGGATAACTGTTGAGACTAACACACTTGTTGCTTCAATAGACGTTGAAGCATTATATAGCAGTATCCCTCACAGTTTCGGCATCATGGCTGTGGCTCATTTCCTTAGGACAAGATCAGTGACCTGTTGGGAACATAATGACTTTGTGGAGGAACTCCTCTCATTCACTCTTACCCACAACTACTTCCTCTTTCATGGTAAGTACTTCCACCAGCTCAGGGGGACCGCAATGGGGAGCCCATGTGCGCCCACCTATGCAAATGTCTTCCTGGGCTGGTGGGAGGAGACCCATATCTTTGGGGGTGAGGAAGAGGTATGGTGGAGTCAGTATATTTCCCTCTGGGCCAGATATGTCGATGATATTCTGGTATTTTGGTCTGGCCCAGAGGAGGACTTCACCCGCTTTATTGAATGCATTAACAAGAATAAAATTGGTCTTAGGTTTACATCTGAATGCCATGCACGAAGTATTAATTTCTTGGACTTGACGATATCAAAAGAGGAGGATGGTAAAATCTGTACTAGCACTTATAGGAAACCCACAGCAACAAATAGCCTCCTTAGATGGACAAGCCATCATCCGATTCCCTTAAAAAGAGGAATACCGAAAGGACAGTTTCTTCGCATCAGAAGGAACTGCTCTGACTTAAGTACCTATAATAGACAATCAAAAGATTTATATTCCAGATTTAGGAATAGGGGATACCCGGATAATGTCCTCAATGGCCCTATGAACCCTAAATAGGGAGACCTTGCTTACTAAGAAAACGCCTCTGAATGATGATTCATCAAATGTTGTTAGGTTGATCGGCACGTTTGATGCACAATCCGAACGGGTTTATGAGGTCATAAAAAAGCATTGGGATATACTTTTGGCGGATCCAGAGGTCAAAAAACTGATTCCTTTAAAACCAAGAATAACATATAGGAGGGGACGATCCATTGGGGACCGTTTGGTTCATAGTTTATATCAGAGGCCGGCCAGGGTGGGGACCTGGCTCGATAGAAGACCGGTGGGTTTCTATAGATGTGGTAACTGTTCAAGATGCAATACAATGACTCCAGGCAAAACATTTTCTAGTGCAGCAAGTGGTAGGATTTACCATATTAGAGACTTTGGAAACTGTAGATCGTCAGGTTTGGTATACAAAGCTACATGTACTTGTGCGTTTGATTACATTGGCAAAACCAAAAGAGAGCTCAGGGTAAGGGTTGGTGAGCACCGTAATGATATCAGGAATAAAAGGGATACCCCATTAGCTCGCCATATGAATGAAATCCATGGGGGAAAAATAACGGATATTACTTTCACAATGATTGAATTAATAAAGCCCAAAATTAGGGGGGGAGATTTGGATAAACTTATCCTCAAACGTGAGGCTGAGTGGATATTCAGATTACAATCCCTGAGTCCGAGGGGGTTGAATGAGGCCCTATCATATGTTCCATTTATTTGATTTAACCTTTTGAATCCTGTTTTCTGGTACTTATTTATGGCTAAGGTTGATTTATGTGGTTATTCCACGATGTGCATAATCTGCATGACCCCATTGGTGGGCATAGATATTGGGATATTCAATAAGCGATGTTTGCTTTTTCTTTATTATTTTTTGTTTTCATATTTTTTATGCTGCTAATTAATGGAGTCTCTTATATGAATGATAAGAACAATATTGCGATCATATTCCGTAGCATCGGGTAACGACGGCCTCTGTTTATCTTAATATACCATCGCTGTATTATCGAGTATCGTGAATTACCAATGTAAAGCAACTTGCTGTGTTTAGTAAAATAAGTAACATTGTGGCCTTATTTGCATTAATTTTATTCAGGCTTTGAAGCGCACACAAAATGAGAGCAAATGGCATTTACTTCCTTTCCCATTTCTGTGCGTTCCATGATTTGGAGCGCACATCTGACCTCTGAACGAAAGGGCGGAAGTTGTCATCCCGCAATGCATTATGGGCACTACCGGTAGAGCGGGAAGGATGAAGGGGAATACGCCGTTTGCAGCGTTATCTATGAGGTATTGTGTTATCATTAATAGCGGCATTTTTCACCCGGTCATGAATCCGCCCTGATTGAGGGGGTGGAGCCTATCATAAGGCGCTTATCGGCGGTGGTTATTTAAGTCCACGTTTTATGGTGCTCCTCATGTCATCATCTCTATGGCATCAGGCATCATGCATACCTCCTGAGGAACCGTTCCATTAACGGGAAAACGCGTCGGGGTTCACCTATCTCATGCTAAGTCCCAATCTTTACTTCTTAAAGTATCTATAGGCTATTATCTTGCCTTGATCGTTATATTGATATGCCAAGGCGATTTTTTATGTAACCATACTTGCACATTGAAACAGAATTTTTCTGACTAATGGTCCTACAGACAATATTCTTGTGCATAATTGTTAAGCACAGAGCAAAAATTACAACTCTAATTCCTAATTGTTATATAGTCATCTGGATTTATTGTTGCATGATTTAGGCATTGCATTATCTGTTTTGCTGCCAGACACTGTTTAGTTCCAAGACTCCCTTCATCTCTGACTATTGATAATTGTTTTCCCACCTTCATTTGAGGGACTGATAGGGGAGTGAGGGAGAGCCTACGTTGAGTGGGGTCGCCATATCGTTACTTTTAGGGTGCCAACCTCCACGGCAAGGTAGGTTACAGACAAGGACTACTATAGGGTATCTGACAGTGTAGTTTTTATCGGTATAAACGATAAGTTATACCTTCACTGGGTTTGGTGTTTTTTAAGGTATCATAATAAAAATTGTACTTTTAAGGGAATACATGTACACATCAGATCTAATGTTTACCTTGGAGAATCTGTGTCATGCACCTTTGAAAACCAATGATTCACCGAGTTCAGATTTTAATAATATAAAAGAGATCACAACAGATAAAACAGGTCATCACAAAACTCACCTTCTGGACCACAATTGCATCATTTGCATGGGAAAAAAATCAAACCTTCAGATATGAATAATATGGGCCAATGGCCAAAAATAAAATCACCAATTATAAATGCCAAGGAAAAAATTCATGGACAGAAGCTACAATCCTCAGAGGCAGAAGAGACCATTGATTGCAAGGAAAATTATGTTTTAGGCATAAAAAGTAACACTTCCTAATCCGAAACTGCAATATGGAAAGGCTTGATTCAAATGTTTTCTATTAAGACGTTGAAAGTGAAAGCCATGCAAGTTTCGGGATATAGTGCTCACCTTTTTCAGAAATTACCAAAGAAGATCACAACTAAAGGCATCATCTCTTAGAAATTAGTCTGGGAATATGTGCATCTCATCTGACCTGCATGTACCAAAGATATGTGCCTCTTGCATTTCTGCCCCCAGACCAGCAGTGATGTGGTGTTCTACAGTCGGCTCTATTCTTACCTCAACCGCATACTAAGATATGCAATTATCAATGCCAACAATATGGAGGCCTTTATAATTCCACTTCCAGCATGCCAGCCAATACCTGCCAAACTTCGTCCCTTAGGGGGGGCCAGGTCTTGAGGATGAACATCCTCATCTTTTACTGGCTGTACTTTTTCCAAACCATCCATTCTGGTCTTCATGTCCCAGAAAGGTCCCCAAAATTCAGAGAGAGCAGGATCAGGATATTCCTGATGACATATTCACATCTATATTTGAAAATGTTGAAAGGGAGGAGAATTTGATGGGGGAACAAGTACACCCACCTTTAAGGCAGGAGATACCTGGTGTGGGAGAAGTGGGCATTGCAGAGCTGATAAATATTCTGTCTTATCTGTCAAATAACCTGCAGAAAATTTGTGACCAAAATAGCAATAATTTTCAGTATTTGACCCCAACTAACCAGCCAAAGCCCATATCAGCAGCAGCCCCTGTTTGGCCATTGTGTCCAATGGCAACCACTTTTCAGGCTCCTGTTAATTTTGGCAATGATCCAGCTGCCATGTTTGATCCTTCGACCTTGTATGGTCCATTGTGCAGTAACCCTTATACTTTCTAAAAGCAACGTGGCAATAGGTTTCTAACACAATTCTTAAGGTTTTACACTAGGTATATAGCAAACTTTGTTCATGTTTTCAAGAACATTTATGCCTACAGTTTTAAAAATCTAAATTTTATTCTCATCACAGATTAAACATTTCTAAAGATAGTTTCTATTCTTCACAAAACATATTAAAATATAAATCTCATAAATGTTATCAAGTCTTTGCCAAGAAGGATGTGGATTCCCCAAAGGGGGGGTCCTTTTTAAAGAAATAAAGTTTTGCCATCACAGCCCCCCTTGGCCAAAATTCAATGGCTTATAATGGTACAGAACACACTCACCCTTCACCCTGGTCATGTAGTGGCAGGTAAGGAAGAGACATTGCAGGAAGCAGAGTTAAGAAGTAGGCCCAATGTAGGGTTGTGGGTCTGTGAGATTTGTAATGGAGTGCATAGGCTGACAAGCATTTCATTAATGGGGGGTACCTTTTTAAATAAAGTCTTGCCATCACAGCCCCCCTTGGCCACAAATCAATGGCCTATAATGTTACTGAACAAGTTCACCATGGTCACCCCTTGGCCACAAATCAATGGCCTATAATGTTACTGAACACGTTCACCATGGTCATGTAGTCTGAGATAAGGAAGAAACATTGCAGGAAACCGAGTTAAGAAGTAGGCCCAAATGTATGGGTGTGGGTCTGTGAGACTTGTAATGGAGTGCATAGGCTCACAAGCATTTCAGTAATGGGAGGTACCTTTTTAAATAAAGTCTTGCCACCACAGCCTCCCTTGGATACAAATCAACGGCCTATGAAGCTAAACACATTCACCCAAGTCATGTAATCTGAGAGAAGGAAGAAACATTGCTGGAAAAGGAGTTAAGAAGCAGGCCCAATGTAGGGGTGTGGGTCTCTTACTTCTCATGGAGTGCATAGGCTGACAAGCATTTCAGGAATGGAGGGTACCTTTTTAACCCCTTCATGACCCAGCCTATTTTGACCTTAAAGACCTTGCCATTTTTTGCAATTCTGACCAGTGTCCCTTTATGAAGTAATAACTCAGGAACTCTTCAACGGATCCTAGCGATTCTGAGAATGTTTTTTCGTGACATATTGGGCTTCATGTTAGTGGTAAATTTAGGTCGATAATTTTTGCGTTTATTTGTGAAAAAAATGGAAATTTGGCGAATATTTCAAAAATTTTGTAATTTTCAAATTTTTAATATTTATTCTGTTAAACCAGAGAGTTATGTGACACAAAGTAGTTAATAAATAACATTTCCCACATGTCTACTTTACATCAGCACAATTTTGGGAACAACATTTTTTTTTTGTTAGGAAGTTATAAGGGTTAAAATTTGACCAGCGATTTCTCATTTTTACAGCAAAATTTACAAAACCATTTTTTTTAGGGACCACCTCACATTTGAAGTCACTTTGAGGGGTCTATATGGCAGAAAATATCCAAAAATGACACCATTATAAAACCTGCAACCCTCAAGCTACTCAAAACTACATTCAAGAAGATTATTAACCCTTCAGGTGCTTCACAGGAACTAAAGCAACGTGTAAGGAAAAAATGGACATTTTAATTATTCCAACAAACATTTTCTTTTAGCATCAATTTTTTCATTTTTACATGGGCAACAGGATAAAATGGATCCTATAATTTGTTGGGCAATTTCTCGTGAATACACAGATATCTCATATGTGGTCATAAACCACTGTATGGGCGCACGGCAGGGCTCAGAAGGGAAGGAGCGCCATTTGACTTTTTGAATGGAAAATATGCTGGAATATTTAGCGGTTGCCGTGTCGCATTTGGAGAGTCCCTGTGTGCTTAAACATTGGAGCTCCCCACAAGTGACCCCATTTTGGAAACTAGACCCCCTAAGGAACTTATCTAGATGCATAGTGAGCAATTTGAACCCCAGGTGCATCACAAATTGATCCGTAAAAAAAAAGTACCGTATATACTCGTGTATAAGCCGAGATTTTCAGCACCTTTTTTCGTGCTGAAAATGCCCCCTCGGCTTATACACGAGTCATATGGCAGAAACCAGCGGGGGAGGGGATGCCGCGGCAGGAGCCGGTGGCTGGGATCATACTCACCCCTCCCCGTGCCATCGCTGAGCGTCCCTGCAATCCTGCGTTCTCCCCGGCTTCCTGCAGCTCTGCAGCACTGAGCGGTGATGTAATACCCGCTCATTAAGGTCATGTAATATGGACGTGATGCCACTCCCATGGGCGTGGCCTCCATATTCATGGCCTTAATGAGCGGTATTACATCACCGCTCAGTGCTGGAGAGCTGCAGGATTGCAGGGACGCTCAGCGATGGCACGGGGAGGGGTGAGTATGATGGAGGAGAGGACAAGGAGCACGAGCAGGACGGGGGGGAGAACAGTGGACGGGGGAAGCATGGAGGAGGAGGAGGGGCGGAGGACGGGGAAGCATGGAGCAGGACAGGGGGAGAACGGAGGACGGGGAAGCATGGATGGAGGACAATGAGCACGGAGCAGGACGGGGGGAGGATGGAGGGCACAGAGGAGCACGGAGCAGGACGGGGGGAGAGGATGGAGGGCACAGAGGAGCACGGAGCAGGACAGGGGGGGCACAGGAGGACGGAGAAGGAATGGGGGAGCACAGCGGAGGACGGAGCAGGAGGGGGGGAAGTACAGAGGAGAATGGGGGAGCACAGAGCTGGATGGGGGAGCAAGGAGCAGGACAGGGGCAGCACAGAGCAGGAGGGCAGTTTATACACCCGGCTTATACACAAGTCAATAAGTTTTCCCAGTTTTTTGTGGCAAAATTAGGGGGGTCGGCTTATACACGGGTCGGCTTATACACGAGTATATACGGTAAGTACTTTTTTTTTTTACAAAAATTTTCTTTTAGCCTCAGTTTTTTCATTTTCACATGGGCAACAGTATAAATTGGATCCTAAAATTAGTTGGGCAATTTCTCCTGAGTACACAGATACCTCATATGTGGTCATAAACCACTGTTTGGGCGCACGACAGGGCTGAGAAGGGAAGGAGCGCCATTTGACTTTTTGAATGGAAAATTAGCTCCAATCGTTAGCGGACACCATGTCGTGTTTGGAGAGCCCCTGTATGCCTAAACTTTGGAGTTCCCCCACAAATGACCCCATTTTGGAAACTAGACCCCCTAAGGAACTTATCTACATGCAAAGTGAGCACTTTGAACCCCCAGGTGCTTCACAGAAGTTAATAACGCAGAGCCGTGAAAATAAAAAATAATTTTTTTTTCTCAAAAAATGATTTTTTAGCCCACTATTTTTTATTTTCACAATGGTTACAGGAGAAATTGGACCCCAAAAGTTGTTGTCCAGTTTGTCTTGAGTACGCTAGTACCCCATATGTTGGGGGGAACCATTGTTTGGGCACACGTCAGGGCTCGAAAGGGATGTAGTGACGCTTTGAAATGCCGACTTAATGGAATGGTCTGCGGGCATCTTGTTACGTTTGCAGAGCCCCTGATATGCCTAAACAGTAGAAACCCCCCACAAGTGACCCCATTTTGTAAACTAGACCACCAAAGGAACTTATCCAGATGTGTGGTGAGCACCTTGAACCCCTACATGCTTCACAGAAGTTTATAATGCAGAGCCATGAAAATAAAAAATCATTTTTTTCCTCAAAAACTGATTTTTTTAACCCGCAATTTTTTATTTTCACAAGGGTAACAGGAGAAATTGGACCACAAAAGTTGTTGTACAGTTTGTCCTGAGTACACTGGTACCCCTTATGTGGGGGGGAACCACTGTTCGGGCACACATTGGGGCTCGGAAGGGAAGTAGTAACGTTTTGAAATGCTGACTTTGATGGAATGGTCTGCGGGCGTCATGTTACGTTTGCAAGAGCCCCTGATGTGCCTAAACAGTAGAAACTCCCCACAAGTGACCCCATTTTGGAAACTAGACCCCGCAAAGAACTTATCTAGATGTGTGGTGAGCACTTTGAACCCCCAAGGGCTACACAACAGTTTATAACGCCCGGGCATGAAAATAAAAAAATCATATTTTTTCCACAATCAGGATCTTTTAGTCCCCAATTTTTTTATTTTCCCAAGGGTAACAGGAGAAATTAAACCCCAAAAGTTGTCCAATTTGTCCTGAGTAAGCCGATAGCCCATATGTGGGAGAAAACTACTGTATGGGCGCACGTCGGGGCTCGGAAGGGTAGTGACGTTTTGAAATGCCCACTTGATGGAATGGTATGCGGGCGTCATGTTACGTTTGCAGAGTCCCTGATGTGCCTAAACTGTAGAAACTCCCCACAAGTGACCCCATTTTGGAAAATAGTCCCCGCAAAGAACTTTTCTAGATGTGTAGTGAGCACTTTGAACCTCCAAGGGCTACACAGAAGTTTATAACGCCCAGGCATGAAAATAAAAAAATCATACTTTTTCCACAAACATGATCTTTAGTCCCCAATTTTTTTATTTTCCAAATGTTAACAGGAGAAATTAGACCCCCAAAGTTGTTGTGCAATTTTTCCAGAGTACGCTCCCATATGTGGGGGTAAACCACTGTTTGGGCATATGTCGGGGCTTGGAATAAAGGGAGCACTGTTTGACTTTTTGAACGCAAAATTTGCAGGAATCAATGGTGGCGCCATGTCGCATATGGAGACCCCCTGATGTGCCTAAATAGTGGAAACCCCTCAATTCTAACTCCAACCCTAACCCCAACACACCCCTAACCCCAACCCTAACCCCTACACACCCCTAACCATAACCCTAACCCCAACACACCCCTAACCCTAATCCCAACTCTAACCATAAACCTAGCCACAAGCCTAACCCTAATCCCAACCCTAACCCCAAAACACCCCTAACACTAATCCTAACTCTAACCCTAACCACAAACCTAACCCTAACCCAAATTCCAACCCTAACCCAAATTCCAACCCTAACCCAAATTCTAACCGTAACCCTAATTCTAACCCTAACACTAATTCTAACCCTAGTTTTAACCCTAAGGCTGGGTTCATATTGCGTTTTACCAGCCCGTTCAACACGTAGCGTTGACCGGCTGGTAACGGTATAGCATAACGCGATCGCGTTAAGCTATACCCGCTAGCGCAGATGAATCATCAGATGATTCATCTGTGCTAGCGGTGACGGAGCCCAGACACTGCAGCCCATGTCCGAGGCTCCGTCACTGAATGACGGCACGTCGCGAACACATGCCGCTTTACGGCATGCGTTGCGATGCGCACACAAATGGGGTGAATGGCAGCGTTAACGGACTGCGTTACACCGCGTTAAACCGCGGTGAAACGCAGTCCATCTAATGGACTGCCATAATGTAATATGAACCCAGCCTAACCCTAACCCTGAGGCCCCGTGAACACGTTGCGGATTCACTTGCGGATTTTTCTAAAATCCGCAGGTAAAATGTCCTGCGTTTTACCTGCGAATTTAGCGCGGATTTGCTGCGGTTTTTCCCTGCGGTTTTACAACTATAATGGAATAGGTGTAAAACCGCTGCGGAATCCGCACAAAGAATTGACATGCTGCGGATTTAAAACCGCAGCAAATCCGCGCTGAAAAATCCGCAGCATGTGCACAGCGTTTTTTTTTTTTTTTTACCATTTATTTGCATTGTACTGTACATGGTTTCTGGATCTGCTGTGGATCCGCAGCGCCAAATCCGCTGCAGATCCGCAGCAAAATCTCAGCTGCGGATCAGCAGCAAAATCCGATGCGAATCCGCAGCAAAATCCGGTGCTGATCAGCAGCAAAATCCGATGCGAATCCGCAGCAAAATTCGGTGCTGATCAGCAGCAAAATCCGATGCGAATCCGCAGCAAAATCCGGTGCTGATCAGAGGCAAAATCCGCTGCGGATCCGCAGCGAAATCCGCTGCGGATCAGCAGTTAAATCCGCTGCGGATCAGCTGCTAAATCCGCAGCGTATCAGCAGCGAAATCCGCTGTGGATCAGCAGCGAAATCCGCTGCGGATCAGCAGCGAAATCCGCTGCGGATCAGCAGCGAAATCCGCTGCGGATCCCCAGCAAAATCAGCTGCGGATCCGCAGCAAAATCCGCTGTGGATCAGCAGCGAAATCCGCAAGGTGTGGACAAGGCCTAATAGGAAAAAAAAAATAAAAAATCTTTATTTTATTTTTTGTCCCTACCTATGACAGGGGGGGTTCATTTACTTTTTTATATTTTGATCACTGTGAAAGTTTATCACAGTGATCAAAATAAATTTTTGCACTTTGAAAGGCGCACTGCGCATGCGCGGGCCGGCGGGCGCACTGCGCATGTGCCCGCCATTATCCAAGATGGCGGCACCATGAAGAGTCCCGGGCGGACGCCGGGACGGATCAAGGGGCCGCAGAAGACCGGAGGAGGTGAGGACAGGCGTGGGGGGGTGATCGGAGGGCGGGGGGAGCAGAGCACACCGGAGGGGAGAGGATCGGAGCGCACAGCAGATGATAGTAACGGCGGTGACCGTTCGCCGCCATGAATCGGTGGCGGCGGCCGATCACCGCCGTTACTCGGTGTGGGGAGGGTGGGAACACAGTGTCCAGCCATGGTCGATGCTATTGCAGCATCGGCCATGGCTAGATTGTAATATTTCACCACTTTTCAGTGGTGAAATATTACTAATCGCTCTGATTGGCTGTTTCACTTTTAACAGCCCATCAGAGCGATCGTAACCACGTGGGGGTTAATCAACAACCACTGTGGTGATGCACAAGGGGTCCTGTGCCTGCGGGTCGGGAGACCTTTCAGTGACCCCGGTCACCCGACCAGCAGGAACATGATTTATAGCATGATGCCTGCGTTGGCATCATGGGTCGGGATGGCACAGGTTTTCATGACGCCAACGTAGGCGTCATGGGTCGGGAAGGGGTTAAATAAAGTCTTGCCATCACAGCCCCCCTTGGCCACAAATCAACAGCCTATAATGTTACTGAACACGTTCACCATGGTCATGTAGCGGCAGGTAAGGAAGAGACATTTCAGGAAGCAGAGTTAAGAAGTAGGCCCAAATGTAGGGGTGTGGGTCTCTGAGACTTGTAATGTAGTGCATAGGCTGACAAGCATTTCAGTAATGGGGGGTACCTTTTTAAATAAAGTCTTGCCATCACAGCCCCACTTGGCCACATAGTAACGACCTATAAAGCTACAGAACACATTCACCCAGGTCATGTAATCTGAGATAAGGAACAAACATTGCAGGAAACAGAGTTAAGAAGTCGGCCCAATGTAGGGGTATGGGTCTGTGAGACTTGTAATGGAGTGCATAATCTGACAAGCATTTCAGGAATGGGGGGTACCTTTTGAAATAAAGTATTGCCATCAAAGCCCCCCTTGGCCAAAATTCTACACCCTGGTCATGTGGCCGTGGACAATGAGGAGACACAATGAGAAATCATAGTTAAATAAAACAACTAAATTACAAATGTGAAGGCACGTATGAAAGAAAATAACTAAAGGTAACATAGTATATGTTACTATGTAACTACGTGCGAACACAGGTTCATAGATATGAAGCCAGAATGTGTTTGACGAGATATGTTTGGCCCTATCAACAGCTCAGAGTCAGTGATATAAATAGAAATATTATATAATACCAGGATATAAAATGGAAATAGTTTGCGCACATATAAACTACAGAACACAAGGGGATCTGAAAGGAAAATGTATATGTATCAATTAAACGACATATATAAAAAACAATGCACTCTGAAAAACAGTTAGATATGCAAATATAATGATGCAGTCATACATGGGTAAATGTTGCACTAAGTGGACTACTAAAATCCTTTTAAAAAAAGGGTAGGTATATGAAAAAGAAAAGAAAATTATGAGACTGTCCCGGCCGGCGACAGCTCAAACAAATGCGTAATTAATACCCTGTAGAGGGAAGGACTAGTGTGCACAGGTATTACCTTGCACCCTGATGGGTCACTGTTGGTATAGTTCAAATGTCCGCCTCCTCTGGCTCGCTGACAACCCCGTTGGGTTTCTGCTGAGAAAAAGAGAGATCCAATTTCAGCCTCCTGTGGCCCGCTGATATCCGTTAGCAGAAGGTGATGGTATCTTGTCTCACGTCCGATTAAGGAGCGCCGGCTGGTGATGTTATGTCCTCAATAGGAGAAGGAATGTGGGCAAGGACCTGCCGTGACGAGCAAGATCACGTGCCCGTGACAATGTTGCAACGATGGAGTCTTCTATCCTGGAGTCTTCAAAAGGATGTTTAAGTCATCTGATAGGCCTCCAATGGCCTGGGTAAAATCCAATATACTGCGAAAGTTGCTGTCCGCTGCAGTGGTAAAGTAATTGCAGCATGCGTGGAGACAGGACCTGCCGTGAGGTGGCTGATCACGTGACAGATGGTGATGTGTGTCAGGAAAGATGGTACGGATCACAGAAAGGACCAGAATATTCCTACGCGTTTCGGAAACACTACCTTCGGCTTGTGAACCTGACTGGTCAGCTGACTGCCGGGTGCGGACATAAAAAGGACCCATAATCCAGAAAGGACCATCCCTGAGGAAGGAAACCGTGTTTCCGAAACGCGTAGGAATATTCTGGTCCTTTCTGTGATCCGTACCATCTTACCTGACACACATCACGATCTGTCACGTGATCAGCCACCTCACGGCAGGTCCTGTCTCCACGCATGCTGCAATTACTTTACCACTGCAGCGGACAGCAACTTTCGCAGTATATTGGATTTTACCCAGGCCATTGGAGGCCTATCAGATGACTTAAACATCCTTTTGAAGACTCCAGGATAGAAGACTCCATCGTTGCAACATTGTCACGGGCACGTGATCTTGCTCGTCACGGCAGGTCCTTGCCCACATTCCTTCTCCTATTGAGGACATAACATCACCAGCCGGCGCTCCTTAATCGGACGTGAGGCAAGATACCATCACCTTCTGCTAACGGATATCAGCGGGCCACAGGAGGCTGAAATTGGATCTCTCTTTTTCTCAGCAGAAACTCAACGGGGTTGTCAGCGAGCCAGAGGAGGCGGACATTTGAACTATACCAACAGTGACCCATCGGGGTGCAAGGTAATACCTGTGCACACTAGTCCTTCCCTCTACAGGGTATTAATTACGCATTTGTTTGAGCTGTCGCCGGCCGGGACAGTCTCAATTTTCTTTTCTTTTTCATATACCTACCCTTTTTTAAAAGGATTTTAGTAGTCCACTTAGTGCAACATTTACCCATGTATGACTGCATCATTATATTTGCATATGTAACTGTTTTTCAGAGTGCATTGTTTTTATATATTGTCGTTTAATTGATACATATACATTTTCCTTTCAGATCCCCTTGTGTTCTGTAGTTTATATGTGCGCAAACTAATTCCATTTTATATCTTTGTCTTGTACAGGCATTTGCTAGTGGTAGTGCCCTTGTTTGCAGCACTATTTAACTAAATTACTTTAGCGCTGCTGACATTCACAATTATATAATACCATCATCAAAATAGAGTAACTTTTGCATCACACAATCCCTTCCACCTGTTGTTCTACTGGTTGTGGATGATGATGTTAAGGAGGAGGCTTGCAGCAAACAGAGCATCTCAGGAAGCGGATACTCATGTGTGGTTGTAAATAAGTGCCTGAGAATATACCTCTCCAAAAAACAGAATTCAGTTAAGGTTCTATTTCGGTGTTTTTATTTGGAGGTGTATAGAAGTCTTGACCAATCCAGCCCTTGTTCATTTTGATAAGAGTCAGCCTGTCAACATTGTCAGTTGACAGGCGGATGCGCTTATCTGTTATAATTCCCCCAGCAGCACTAAAAACCCGCTCTGACAGAACGCTAGAAGTAGTGCAGGCCAGTACCTCCAAGGCGTAGAGTCAGTTCATGCCACGTGTCCAACTTGGATACTCGATAATTAAAAGGCACAGAGGAATCCCGGAGGACGTTTGTACGCTCTGCAAGGTACTCCCTCACCATCTTCCCAAACATTGAACTTCTTGTGCCACCACCCCTTGCCTCTGTGGCGGCACGATGGGAGGGTCTCAGAAAATTTTCCCAGGACTTTGCCATTGTTCCCCTGCCAGACCTGGATTGTACTTCTCTGTCTCTCGTTGGACTCCTTGGCTGTACAACAAACTCTGACGTCTGCGCCCAGTGTTCTCACATGGGAATTTTTTCAATAATTGCAATACAAGGGCAATATGGTAATGCACCATTTTAAGAGCCCTGTCTGACTCTGGAATAAGAGCTTGAAAACTTTCCTTGTAGCGTATGTCTAAAAGTGTCACCAACCAGTAATGAGTGTCACAGAAAATTGTTCTAATGTAAGGGTCACGGGAAACCCAGCGCGAAAAGGTCAGCCATGCGTGCCAGACTACTAACAGGCATGCCTTCCGTGTCCTCGTCAACAGTACGACTCACTATGGTGTCCTCCTCCTACCTGTCCTCAGGTCATCCTCGGTGAACAGACGGTATGACAGCTGTGCTTGTAGTACCGTCTAGAGCGCTTGAAAGTAGCTCCTATTCTTCCTCCTCCTACTCTTCATTGTCTACCAATCAACCTTGCGACAACATGACGCTGGGCTTAGTGTAATCACCCGGTAGGTTTCGTGGCTCATTGTCCTCGTGCTCTTTCTGCAATGCATTCACTTTTATTGTGAGCAGAGAGTTTTTCAGAATGCTGAGAAGCGGGATGGTGACGCTAATTATGGCATCATTGCTGCTCACCATCTTGGTGCACTCCTCAAAGTTCTGCAGGATGGTACATATGTCTGACATCCATGCCCACTCCTGAGGTCTTATATATGGAGTCTGACCTGAATATCGACGGCCTTGTTGAAGCTGGTACTCAACAACTGCCCTCTTCTGCTCACAAATCCTTACCAACATATGAGGTGTAGAGTTCCAAAGCATGGGGACATCACACACCTGTAGGTGAGCCAGAAGCTGCAAACGCTGTTGAAGTGCAGCAAGGGCGGCTGAAGCTGTTGCTGACTTTCCAAATGGGCAGACATAAGGCATACTTTCAACAGCAGATCCTGCAGTTCCGGGTAGCTTTTGATAAAATGTTGAACCACGAGGTTAAGCACATGGGCCAGGCAAGGTACGTGTGTTAGCTGACCTTGCCTCAGGGCCACCACCAGGTTCTGGCCATCGTCACACATGACCATGCCTGGCTGTAGGTTTAGCGGAGTCAGCCAAATATCTTACTGCTCCTTTAGCGCTGTCCACAACTCTTCTGCATTATGCGGTTTGTCACATATGAAGATTAGCTTCAGCACAGCCTGTTGACGCTTGGCTGAGGCAGTGCTGCAGTGCTTCCAGCTTCTGACTGATGTGTTCATTTCTGAGATGGAGGCTGAAGAAGAGGAGGAGGTGCAGGAGCTGTAGACTGTGGGGCAACCGATTGACGTAGGACTCGCAATCCTTGGCGTGGGGAGGCTGTGTTCTATCCTAAGGTCCGAATGGGTCCCGGCTTCCACTATGTTAACCCAGTGTGCCGTCAGTGAGATGTACCGTCCCAGCCCACAGGCACTTGTGCACGTGTCCGTGGTTAGGTGAACTTTCCCAGTAACAGCATTGTTGAGGGCACGGGTAATGTTGTGTGACATGTGCTGGTGTAATGCCGGTACAGCACAACGGGAGAAATAGTGGCGACTGGGGACCGAGTACCTTGGGACGGCCGTCGCCACTAGGTTTCGGAAAGCTTCCGTCTCAACGAGCCGAAAGGGCAACATTTCGAGCGCAAGCAGTCTAGAAATGTACGAATTAAGTACTGTGGCCTGTGGGGCATTGGCTGGGTATTTCCGCTTGCGTTCCAATGACTGGGGTATAGACAACTGTAGGCTGCGCTGGGACAAGGATGTGGACGGACGGGCTGGTTGACTGTGGGCAACAATAGGTGAATGGACCAAGCCATCTTCACAAGCACGTTGAACTGGGGATTGGCTTTTAACGCATAACAGTGGAAGAAGCAGTGTTGTCACCTGCAGGCAGTGTTCCTGGAGCCTGGGGTTCGGCCCACAAAGTGGGGTGCTTTGCTGCCATGTGCCTAATGATGCTGGTGGTGGTCAGTCTGGTAGTTTTGCTACCCCTGCTGATGCTGGCATGGCAAGTGCTGCAAATGGCCTGTTTGGGGTTCTCAGCAGAGTCTTTAAAAAATAACCAGACTCGGGAAGATTTAACAGTTGGAATGGCAACTTCCGTCCTGTTGATGTTATGGGGAACAGATGCACGGCTTCTGTCTGAGGCCAACACACTGCTTCTTCTTGCCTGTTGGGGTGATATGCCTCCTTCCCCATGTGTGCTGCTGTGCTCGCTCAGCATGTCCTCCTGCCAGGTTGGGTCAGTCACTATGTCATCCACCACCTCGTCGTCCACATCCGCACTAGCTCCTCCTCCTGACTTTCCGGCAATTGTTTCTCATCATCGTCCACCTCTAGTGACCGTGGCTGCTCAAAGATTTGTGCATCGCAACATGGAATATCATCTTTCCCCGCTTCAAGTGTAGCCGCCGAGAGGCACAAATCCCCAAATGGAAAACTGAACAGCTCTTCGGAGTGTCGAGTGTGGGATCTGGTGTCTCCGGTCGCTCGGCATGGTAAAAGGATCAGGGTGAGTAAAAGCCGGTCCACACTCACGGCTACTCAGACTTGACCGTGTGGAATACATGGTAGTGGTGGTGGTGGCTAAGTGACATGAAGCATTATCCGCTATCCAACCAACAATCGTTTCACACTGCTGGGGGTTCAATAGCGGTGTGCTGCGGTCCCCTAGAAACTGGGACAGGAAGGTTGAGCGAGAACATGTAGGTCTTTGCTGCGACCCACTTGGCCACGGCCTCGGCCTCTGCATGCAGGTTCAGCATCACGTCCACTTCCCCGTCCCTTGCCTTGCCCTTTTTAAATGGACTACTCAAATATTTTAGAAGCTCAATACAAATGGATTTATTTGGAGAAAAATGATATGTGATCAGTATACCTGCAAAGCAAAAATTTTGACACCACTTATACACCAGACCTTAACCTGAAATCACAGACTAGATTAATTTTTTGGCTTAGGTTTTTAGTTACTGTTTGAACAAAATACAAAAGGCGTACAAGAAGGCTAGCAGACAGAACTATGCAACATATGCTAGCCAAGAAAAGAATTTCCCACCAAAGATACACCAGGACTCAGCCTGAGATAACAGAGTGGAATAATTTTTTATGATTGTGTGGATTTAAAAGACTGCTGGATATAACGACAATGAGAGAATGGCCAAAAAAGGGAAGTTAGCCCTAAAAAGCATTAAATTTTGCCACATGGATGTATGAGGCATGTCACAGATAAACCACACAGTAAAATGTAGCCTGTTTTTTTTATAAAAAATGCAACATGGTGCTGTCTTTAAGTGCACTCACACCCAGGGCTAAATAAAATAAAAACCCTACACTGGCCACACGTTGACCTTGCACAGATATCAGCTGATACGGAGATAACAGCAACACTAATTTGTGGACCTTTTTTTTTTTTTTAATAAAAAGTACTGGTATTTTTACATGAAAGGACACACAGGGCTCCAAAAAAATATTGCCGTACACTGGCCACACGTTCACCACGCACAGATATGAGCTGGCACAGAGATACCACTAACACCAAGTTGTGCACTTTTTTTTTAAAAAAGGACTGGTGTTTTTACGTGAAATCACACTCATGGCTCCGCAAAAATATTCATGCACACTGGCCACACGTTAAGCACACACAGATATGAGCTGGAACACAGATACCACTAACACCAATTTGTGTAGCTTTTTTTTTTTTTTAAGTACTGGTGTTGAGGGGCTGGCTGGTACTTTTCAGCCTGGGGGGCAATCACAAGGCAGCGGTGCTTTTGCCCGGCTTATCTCTAGCCACTGAATTAAAGCAGCAGATATAACAGGCAATAAAAACAGGCTGGTACATAGATATGGGAACAGAACGAGCTAGCTGCATATATATGGGATCAGAACCAAGCATGTTGCCCACATAGATACTGTAACAGAAGCAAGCGGACTACATAGGCCCTCTACATAGGCACGAACCAAGATTACTGCATAGAGAAGGGAACTGAAAGGAGCTTACTACAGAGATATGGGAGCAGAACCAAGCTTACTCCAGAGATATGGGAGCAGAACTGAGCTTAGTACAGAGATGTGGGAGCAGAACAGAGATGACTGCAGAGATATGGGAGCAGAACTGAGCTTACTATAGAGATATAGGAGCAGAACTGAGCTTACTCCAGATATAGGGGAGCAAAACAGAGCTCACTACAGAGATATGGGAGCAGAACCAAGCTCACTACAGAGATATTGGAGCAGAACTGAGCTTACTCCAGAGATATGGGAGCAGAACTGAGCTTAGTACAGAGATATGGGAGCAGAACAGAGCTTACTACAGAAATATGGGAGCAGAACAGAGCTTACTCCAGAGATATAGGAGCAGAATCAAGCTTACTCCAGAGATATGGGAGCAGAACCAAGCTTACTACAGAGATATGGGAGTAGAACCACGCTTACTCCAGAGAAATGGGAGCAGAACAGAGCTTAGTACAGAGATATGGGAGCAGAACTGAGCTTACCACAGAGATATGGGAGCAGAACTGAGCTTACCACAGAGATATGGGAACATAACCGAGCTTACCACAGATATATGGGAGCAGAACTGAGCTTACTACAAAGATATGGGAGCAGAACTGAGCTTACTCCAGAGATATGGGAGCAGAACCGAGCTTACTCCAGAGATATGGGAGCAGAACAGAGCTTACTACAGAAATATGGGAGCAGAACAGCGCTTACTCCAGAGATATGGGAGCAGAACCAAGCTTACTCCAGAGATATGGGAGCAGAACCAAGCTTACTCCAGAGATATGGGAGCAGAACCAAGCTTACTACAGAGATATGGGATCAAAACAGAGCTTACTACAGAGATAGGGGAGCAGAACAGTGATTACTCCAGAGATATGGGAGCAGAACTGAGCTTAGTACAGAGATGTGGGAGCAGAACAGAGCTGACTGCAGAGATATAGGAGCAGAACCGAGCTTACTCCAGAGATAAAGATCAGAACCGAGCTTACCACAGAGATATGGGAGCAGAACAGCGCTTAATCCAGAGAAATGGGAGCAGAACAGAGCTTACTCCAGAAATATGGGAGCAGAACAGAGCTTACTCCAGAAATATGGGAGCAGAACAGAGCTTACTCCAGAAATATGGGAGCAGAACCAAGCTTACTCCAGAGATATGGGAACAGAACCAAGCTTATTTCAGAGATATGGATCAGAACGGAACTTACTCCAGAGATATAGGAGCAGAACCAAGCTTACTACAGAGATATGGGAGCAGAACAGCTTACTACAGAGATATGGGAGCAGAACAGAGCTTACCACAGAGATATGGGAGCAGAACTGAGCTTACTACAGAAATATGGGAGCAAAACCGAGCTTACTGCAGATATAACAGACATGTAGACACAGTACAGCAGGGGCATTGCTAAGGTCCTTAAGGATTAAGGGCCCATGCCCAAAGTGCATGTCTCCCCATGAGACCAACCTTTAGCCATTATACACTGGAGCTCTGTATATAGTGTCAGTGTACAGGTAATACAGTGATCACCAGTGATATACACAGGAGCTCTGTATATGTCAGTGTAGAGGTAATACAGTGATCACCAGTGACATTATATACAGGAGCTCTGTATATAGTGTACAACGAACAGGTAATAGAGTGTATAGTGTCAGTGTACAGGTAACACACTGACTCACCAGTGATGTCTCTAGCTGAAGTCCCTCATCTTTGCTTTTCTTTTTCATGCAGCGCAGATCGCCATCATTTCTTCCAGCCAGAACTCGTCTCTGCATAAAATAACACATGCTACTTAAGGGTATGCCACACTAAACAAGATCGTTAACGAGATCGCTAAAATATGTCACTATTTAGCGATCTCGTTAGCGACGTCGTTGTGTGTGGCATGTAGCAACGACGTGGCCCCTGCTGTGATCTCGTTGATCGTTCACTAGAGTTCTGGACCGTATTTTGATCGTTGGCGTCCCGCTGGTGAGCCTGAATCGCTGTGTTTGGCACCTTTTGTGAACGATGTGCGACATCGTTGACGACGCATTAGTCAGCGGCGCAGGCGGGACTTTGTTTTGTTTCGTTAACGCCCTTCAGCTCCGATTGGTGACCACACAACATCACCTCAGCTATAATAACTGCGCCCCCATCCATTGTTTCCAGAGCACTTTATGGGTCTCTTTGTGCGTTGTTGCGAGGATAGTGTCGTGTGGCGGAGTTTTGCGATCCTGTTTGTGGCGCAGTGGTGGGTTTTTGCGATCCTGTCTGAGTCGCTAGAGCACCATCCATCCCCATTTGGATTAGGATCTTCGGGATATTTGGATTAAAGGTAAATATTGTTTGTGATGTTGTTTGATAATGGTTTTTAACCTTTTTTTTTTTTTCGTCTGCTTTATTTATTTTACACCCCTGACCTTAATTTTTTTTTTTTTCGTCTGCTTTATTTATTTTACACCCCTGACCTTATTTTTTTTTTATTTTTTCGTCTGCTTTATTTATTTTACACCCCTGACCTTATTTTTTTTTTATTTTTTCGTCTGCTTTATTTATTTTACACCCCTGACCTTATTTTTTTTTTTTTTCGTCTGCATTATATATTTTACACCCCCCACCATTTTAGACATTTGTAAACTGTATATTAAATGTTAACTGAAAAGTTTAATTTATTTTTTTTTTATATATTTTTTATTTTATTCTTTATTTTATTTTGTTTAAACACTTTATTAATAGTAATTAATTAGTAATTAACTTTTCTCTTCTTTACCGTACAGGTTGCACATAATGAACCTGTCCACCGCGGAGCGTATGATTGTGGCAGTTGCACTGTCAATGGAGGCAGATCGACAAGAAGAGGCGCGGGTGGAAGAGAGGCGCTCCAAGTGAAAGCGTCGCATGTGGACCAGAGAATGGCTGGAGCAGAGGTCCAAATTCTCCCACATGCATCTAGTGAGGGAGTTGCAGGAGAAGAATCCGCAGGATTTCCGGAATTATCTACGGATGTCGGAGGATTCATTCAAGCTCCTACTGGAAGCTGTGAGGCCATTCATTGAACGGCAGGATACAAGGATGCGTGCAGCTGTTTCAGCAGAGGAACGTTTGGCAGTAACGCTGCGATTTCTGACAACCGGACGTTCAATGAAGGATTTGCAATATTCTGCTGCAATTTCTCGGTCACTGCTTGGAGAACTAATTCCGGAGACATGCAACGCCATCGTCTGCAGTTTACGGAGCTACATGCCTTTTCCCAAATCAGTGGCGGAATGGCAAATTATTGCCTCTGATTTTGAAAGGATTTGGCAGTTCCCAAACTGTGGTGGTGCCTTGGATGGCAAACATGTGCGGATCACGCAACCAGCCAACAGCGGATCCTTTTTTCATAATTACAAGGGCTACTTCAGCGTGATCCTCATGGCCCTTGTTAATGCCAATTATGAATTTATTGACGTTGATGTTGGCATGAACAGAAAGGTTTCTGACGGTGGCGTTTTGGAGCACACAAGTTTTGGTGAACGGTTGTTTAATAATAAACTTAACTTGCCAACCAACATGGACACCACCGCCAACCTAAACTTTGTGTTTGTGGGCGATGAAGCCTTCCCCCTTCATGCGCATCTTGTGAAACCATATCCACAAAAGACTTTGACAGGGGAAAGGCGGATTTTTAATTACAGACTGTCTAGGGCACGGCGCGTTGTGGAGAATGCCTTCGGCATAATGGCCAACCGCTTCAGGGTTTTCCACACTCCAATCAACATGAAGCTGGAATCCATAGACTCTGTGGTGTTGGCCTGTTGTGTGCTGCACAATTTTCTACGCAAACGCGATGCTGGTACTTACAGTCCGCCAGGCTTCATGGACTCGGACAGCAATGGTGACGTGGTGCTCGGAGAATGGCGTGACAATGATCCCGCTATTGCAGGCCTTCAACCTGTCAATCAAGGCAGGAGCAAGGACGATGCGAAGGCCGGCAGAGACAAGTACTGCCATTACTTTAAAGGGCCTGGTGCAGTGAGTTGGCAGCATCAGGTCTAGTTTGATTTTGATAATGTTTGACTTTTGCCTTTTTTTAACAATGTTTTTATAATAAAAAAATTTTATTTTAAAAATGCATTTGTGTTTTTTTTCAATTATTTTACCTATATGGGAGAAGGGCTAATGATGGGTGAGATGTGGGGAGGGAGTAATGGGGATGGCAAAGAGACATGTTACCAGCAGCTGCAGTTTTTAAAATCTTTTCCATGGCTTTTTTGTTGTCTATTTTTTATTTGACATTGTATCTACTTGTCACACACGGGGTCATGGGGTACCATCAGTCATAGGAATTGTTAAAAAAATAAAGAAAAAAGTTTCAAATATTTACAATTATTTTAAGGGCCTATGGTCTCACTAGCGTTCAAACATTATAATTAAATATAACAGATAATACACCACTGCTGCATATATAAAGTTTAAATATATAATATATATATTATAGTCATATATGAAAGGTTAAAAAATTGTTATAAATATATTTGAAAATTCTTGGGAGGTAAAGGTCAACATTCATCAGGGAATCACAGCTATTCACAGATATGCGACGCCATTGTGATCGCAATGTGAGTATTGTCACGAGCTCCAGCTATACAGATATGCATACAGATATGCAAAAAGCCATTGTGATTGCAAAGGTGAAGATTATCGAGCCCCAACCATACAGATATGCGACGCTATTGTGATCGCTATGTGAGTATTGTCACGAGCTCCAGCTATCCAGATATGCATACAGATATGCAAAAAGCCATTGTGATTGCAAAGGTGAAGATTATCGAGCCCCAACCATACAGATATGCGACGTCATTGTGATCGCTATGTGAGTATTGTCACGCACTCCAGCTATACAGATATGCATACAGATATGCAAAAAGCCATTGTGATTGCAATGGTACTGTGAAAGATTACGAGCTCGATAGGCGTAACTGAGCGCGACCTTTTGCACGCCCCATCACAGATTGGTGGTCACTATTTATCTCATAGATATTCATCACAGCTCTCCCGCTTTGTGATTGGATGACCGCGTCATAAAAGACGACGCATCAGCACTCCTCTCCATTGCTCTCGAGCAGAAGCGGTTCTTTTCAAATCTCCAGCATCGTTCCAGTGTGTCCTGCTATTTGTAGCTACTACTGCGATCCAGTTTGCGCCACTATTGCGGTTGCTGCGTTCCAGTCTACGGCTTTGGGGTTTTTGCGATCCAGTCTGTGGCGTTATATCCTCTGCGATCGTTTGTGACGCTAATTTGTTTCCCTATTTCCTTTTTTTTTCAAAAATAACAAACAAGTTTTGTAAGGTAGATGTGTGTAATTTTTGTCACATTTAATTTTTATTTTTTCTTTAATTTTACAGATCCATTTTAGATCTCTGCTGTTGTTAACCATTGTCGTCCATCAATTTTTTTTTTTGCCACTGTTTTGTTCAGGCACGCCCACCATTTTATGATCCCAGAGCTCTGTCAATGTTTGCTCCTGCTGCGCCCACAACCACCATTTTGTGATCCCTGCTTTTTTTTGCTGTTTTTTTCTGTAATTGTTCATCTATGATTTTTTTATTTTTTTTTCAATTGTTTTGTTCTGGCACGACCACCACCACCACCATTTTATGATCCCAGCTCTGTCAATGTTTACTCCAGCTGCGCCCACAACCACCATTTTATGTTCCCTGCTGTGTTTTATGTTGTAGGCTATGTAAGCATTTTATTTAACCATTATGCCGTTCTCACATAATCATTTTTTTTTATAACAGATGGCTGATAAGCAGGAATTTATGCGGGAGTTTATCGAGCTGTACCGCTCAATGCCGTGCCTGTGGAAAATAAAGTCGGCTGATTACTGTAACAGGCTTAAAAAGAAGGACGCGTACCAAAAACTGGTGGAGCTCTGCAAGAATCGTTACCCAGATGAACCGGCGGATGAGTCATCGGTGAAAAAACGCATTCAGGCCCTCCGCACAGTGTACAAAAAAGAGCTCAATAAAGTTATAAATTCTACCAAATCTGGAGCGGGGGCCGAAGATATTTATGTACCACCAACTGTGGTACTTTGATCTGTTCGCTTTTATAAGGGACCAAGAAATACCCAGACAAGGGACATCCATGTCGAATCTAGACCCAGTGATCCAGCCGGACACCCCTGTCATACATGTAAGTACCTTTGTATTACAACACATTTTAATGTACATGCCAAAGTGTACTTAAATTTAAAAAATATAATTGTGAAATGTAGATAAAATGGCAGAATTAATCCTTTATGTACTGATAATTTATCTAGCTCAACGGTTGAGGCCTATCCATTTACAAGTGTAGTTTTCACATTTTTGTTGTATTTGGGTGTTATAGTGTGAAGATACATTTCTTTGTCTTTACAAGTGTCGTTTTCACATTTTTGCTGTTTTTGGGTATAGTGTGAAGATTAATTACTTTGTCTTTACAAGTGTCGTTTTCACATTTTTGCAGTATACGGGTGTTATAGTGTGAAGATACATTTCTTTGTCTTTACAAGTGTTGTTTTCACATTTTTGCTGTATATGGGTGTTATAGTGTGAAGATTAATTTCTTTGTCTTTGTGATTTACCATTTGTTTTTTGTTCATGCAGGACACAGAAGAGGCCGTCTCCACACCTGCAACTGAACAAGACAGCATGGCGTTGATCCAAGATGAAGAAGAGCCACCATCCTCATCTGTGCGGCGCCGGCTTTCACTTTCAGGAAGGAAAAGGAAGGCTCCCACCTCGGCTACTCCTGAATTGGTGGAAATTGCGAAAAAAGTTCTTACGGCAGAAAAAGACCAACCTAAAATAACAGGGTTTGCATACTTCGCTAATGAGAAGCTCCCTACACTGGATCCTGTTCAGCGGCTTCATGCAGAGAGACTCATGTTTGAGGTACTGACTGAAGCGTCTTTTGGAAACCTGGATAACAGATATGTCGTCATGCCAAGACCGCAGTACCCGGACTACTCATGGCCGCACAATCCTGTGCCGAACCCAATTGGGCAAAATCCAGCAAACCCAAACGCTGGTGCTCCCCCTTATTTTTATACACCGCAGAGGCAGCGTGGTAATGGCAATTACGATCCATCTTACCAGCAGTTGTAGTTTTAAAAATATTTTACAAAAGTTTTTTTTGTTGTTTATATATTTCTTACATTGATACCTTTTTTAATAAAAATCTTATTTATCTAATGAATTGTGGTCTTTTCTTATGTAATGTCAACTATTAAAATGTTGTATTTTTATTACATCTACTTGTCACACACGGGGTCATGGGAATACCAGCTATCATAGGTGTTCCATCATAGGGAAAAAATGAAATGAAAAAAAATTCAAAAAGTAACATTTCATTTAAAGGTCCCTGGTCACACTAGCGCTAAAACCTTATACTAAAAAATAATACACCACACCTGCGTAGATTAACGTAAAATAGAAAATATATATTGTTTTCATATATATATATATATTTTTTTAAAAGTAATCAAATTTAAATAAAAACAAAAAACAGTAACATAATAACATAAAAAAATTATATACAAAAAATTAACAAAATAAAAATAATTAACAAAAAAAAAATTAAGGAGGGCCCCAGAGTCCAGGAAATACCCTCTCCAGCATCACCCCGTGTTGATGCAGAGCTCCCATGGCACGTTGCAGCTCTGCCACCGCTGTCTGCATGGCTCCCACCACGCTGCTCATTGCCGCCATCAGCCGGCGGTGTGACAGAAACAGGTCCTGGGCAGTTGGGATTTCTGTGAAGGTAAAGGTAACAGTTAACCAGGGAATTCTGTTGAAACATCAACATGTACATGTTATGTTTGTTAACACTTACGGTTATCCTCAGAGGAACCGCTGACCGCCCACCAGAAACTGTTGCTCCGCCGGCTAGGGAAAAAAATGAAAAAAAAATTATATCACAACAGTCATTACACATAACCTTACAAAGTTCTCAAACTTGTCTGAAGCTTATATAATGTGCGTTAATTACCTGATGGGGAGCCTGCATCCGTGTCACGGGATGATGCTGGAGAGAAGGTAACGTCTGGGGAAGGGCTGGAAACCACCGAGTGACGAGGAGGGGTTGCTGCCGCTGAAGGGGTTGAAGGGTTGGAGAGGTGTGGTGAGGATGGTGGTGGAGGGGTAGCCGGGGAAGGAGATGAAGGTGGAGGGGTAGCTGGGGACGGTGGAGCCGCAGCAGCTGGTGAAGGTGGTGCTGTAAATAAAATATACAATTCAGTCAAATAATCCTTCTACTAACCCCGTTACTGCCAGTACTTCCATCTATGACTGTAAACCCCCTCACGACTGGTACTCCCTTCACTGCCTGCCCTATCACTGCTGGTACTCCCATCGCTACTGGTCCTCCCGTTACTGCCAGTACTTCCATCTATGCCTGTAAACCCCCTCACGACTGGTACTCCCTTCACTGCCTGCCCTATCACTGCTGGTACTCCCATCGCTACTGGTCCTCCGTTACTGCCAGTACTTCCATCTATGCCTGTAAACCCCCTCACAACTGGTACTCCCTTCACTGCCTTGCCCCATCACTGCCGGTACTCCCATCACTGCGGGTGCATTGATATAGGTAGATAAGGCTACTTTCACAATTGCGTTTTTTTGGGCAGCGCAACTTGCGCTATCGGACGCATGCGCAATGTTCCCCTATCTTTAACATGCCGGGCGCAGGGTCTAGCGCTTGCACGCGTTCATGTGGTTTGTCGTGCGCTGCGCATTTTCACGGTGTGCGCCCATACGCGCTAGACGCTACATGTTGCAATTTTTTTTCCGGTCAAAAAAGACAGAGATGATTGAGACAGAGATGATGGAGACAGATGATAGAGACAGAGATGATAGAAATGTGACACATAGACAATGCATGCGCCAAAAAAACGCAAACGCATGCAAAAACGCATGAAATCGCAGACAAACGCTGCATTTTTTTGTCGAAATGCGCATGCAGATGCGACTAAATATCGCAGCGTTTACAAGCGTTTGCATGCGTTTTTTTAATGCGCTTCATGTGCGCTCGAAACGCAGCGCAAAAAAAACGCAAGTGTGAAAGTAGCCTAACCCACAAAACATAACCTCTCCAGATACCCTCATCAATACTCACTCAGAGGCCTGCGGAGCTGGGCCCGGATGCTGGCGACCCTATCGCGTGAGCGGTATCGCAGGTCCGCCAGCTTCTTGCGGATTTGTTGCCTGGTCCGCCTGCACATTAAAGCGCCTCTGCAGGCCCCGCCAGATTCTCTGCAGGCATACCCTTTTGTGGCGCATTGGATGCGCCACAGGTAGCCTGCAGTGGTAATCCCAGAGGTCAGTTTTTTTTATTAAGTAACGGACATCTTCATCTGCCCACTTAGCCCCGCGCTGTCTCGCCTGTCTCGCCGCCATTACATGCAACTCCGCATTGGGCGACGCCAGCGCCATGACGTCACGGCGTGCACACGTTACGTGCGGCCGAATTCGCGACGCAAAACGGTATTGCGATTGCAAAGTGACCGCAGCAGTCACAAACTGGATCGCAGAGAATATGTGAAATATCTGAGATAAATAGTGACCACCAATCTGTGATGAGGGGCGTGCAAAAGGTTGCGCTCAGTCACGCCTATCGAGGTCGTGATCTTTCACAGTACATGCAGTGTGGCAGGTACCAACGACCGCCAAAGTCGTTGAAGAGATCGCTAACCGCTTATGTGTCGTTATCGTGATCGTTAGCGGGAACGTTTAGTGTGGCAGTACCTTTAGAGCCCTGCTTCCAGAGCACATTCCCCCCTTTTTCACTTTCTGCTACACTACACATCTGAATACAGACGTGCACCCACCATTATTATATAATTGGTTATTATGCATTCCACCATTCCAAATATAAATTATAATTCACCAGTGCGCCCCCACCAACTATAAATAGCCATTTTCCCCACCTAGTAAATATATACATTAATTAGCCCCTGTACTCTTCCCCCAATTCATTACCAGTTACTGCATCCTCAACGTCCTCCACTATGTGCCTCCCGCTCCCCGGATTCGTTATATTTACATGCCCCTTCCTCCCCAATACATTGTCATGTCTTCTCTCTCTTCCACCCCCACCCTCAATTCATTATCAACTGCTCTCCCCCATATTCAGTACATCATTTACTCCCAGCACCCTGAAAATTCATTATTTGCTCTCCCCCAGGTCCTTATTTGCTCTTCCCTTCCCCCACCTTCAATTCAATTGCTTTCCCCGTCCCTCACTTCATCATTCGCTGTCCACCATTCTCCCCCACTTCATCATGTAGATTGTGAGCCTTCGCGGGCAGGGTCCTCTCTCCTTCTGTACTTATGTGTGTCCTGTATTGCTCATATTTATTGTACTTGTCTATATTCGCCCCCTCTCACATGTAAAGTGTCATGGAATAAATGGCGCTATAAAAATGAATAATAATAATAAATAATCATGTGCAGTCCCCTTTCATTCATGTGCAGTCCCCTGTCCCCTCCCTCACATCATTTTCATTCCAATCCCCCCCTCCATCATTGCAGCACCCCTCCATCATATGCAGCACCCCCTCCATGATATGCAGCCCCCTCCATCATATGCAGCACTCCCCACCATTATATGTAGCATCCCCTCCATCATATGCAGCACCCCCTCCATCATATGCAGCACTCCCCACCATTATATGTAGCACCCCCTCCATCATATGCAGCACCCCCTCCATCATATGCAGCCCCCTCCATCATATGCAGCACTCCCCACCATTATATGTAGCATCCCCCTCCATCATATGCAGCACCCCCTCCATCATATGCAGCAACCCTCCATCATTTGCTGCCCCACTCACCCATTTAATTCATTTTATAAAGAAAACAAAATGTTTTTCATACTTACCTCACAAGCGATCCCCAGCATGCGCAGCTCCTCTTCTTGTCAAGGTAGATGCTCTACCTGGAAGGAGCCCGTACATTGTATCAGCAGTGAAGCAGCTAGAATGGATGGGCTGCTGAGCGGACCTGCCGGGAGCCCATACAGTCTAGCACATTCACTGCTGAGCGACAGCTAGAATGTATGTGTAATGTCAAAGCAGATTGATCAAAATTATACGTTAAAACTTAACCTTTACTAGATATTTAAAATACAAAAGTGTCTAGTGATATAAAGTGCATGTGCAAAACCACAAATAACTAAATGTGCGGATAAAATACAGTTACATATGCCACTGGTTCATCGTATACAAAATATCTCAGATATTTGAAAAAATTCAGAGTATATACTTGGATTAAATAACAAAATGATGTAGGATTGTTACTTTTCTGGAGTAAAAAATGCAATCCTCTTTTTTAGGTTATATGGATACCTCTGATCCTCTTTATTACTCCTTTCAGAATCTGATGGAAAAAGGTTCTAATTAATTGAAAAACCTCTATCAGGCAAATACATGTCATGAGTGGGAGCTTAATTTTCAAATACCACTGTACAAATAGAAACCGGTATAAATCAGTTCTCTGTTGCTATTGCCAGAGAGTAACCCACACATTCATATTAAATGGTGTTTAGTGGCAATGTTTGCTATGTCAATGTCTTATAGTTAAATGATATGACTAAATTAAAGTTAAATGACTAAGTTAAATGACTTCTCCCGCGCTGCGCCAATCCTCTGGAATGCTCTACCCCAAGAAATTAGGACTATCCACAATTTGCATGGTTTCAGGCGCTCCCTCAAAACACATTTGTTCAGAGCGGCCTATCACATTCACTAATCAAAGTCATTCTATGTGTAAGTGTGTGTGTGTAGCCCATTCACTATCTCCATCCATCCCTCACTCCCTCAAGATGGCTGGACCATCATTGTAAATACACCATTGTATATAAACACCTGTACTTTTTATCTCCCCCACCTCATTGTAGATTGTAAGCTCTCACGAGCAGGGGCGGCATATTTTGCATTAATTATTGTAATGTTAACGTTGTTACTGATGACTTGTGTTCTGAAACTGTTAAACTGTAAAGCGCTGCGGAATATGATGGCGCTATATAAATAAAGATTATTATTATTATTATTATTATATGCGTTATTCAATGATCATTGCTATCCCATCCATGGTACCTTAAGAAAACAGCTCAAGATAACTTGTACTCATGATGGGTTCATAATAAACATACCGTATATACTCGTGTATAAGCCGAGATTTTCAGCACCTTTTTTTGTGCTGAAAATGCCCCTCGGCTTATACACGAGTCATAGGGCAGAAATCAACGGGGGAGGGGATGCGGCGGAAGGAGCCGTTGGCTGGGACATCATACTCACCCTCCCCGTGCCATCGCTGAACGTCCCTGCAATCCTGCATTCTCCCCGGCTTCCTGCAGCTCTCCAGCGCTGAGCGGTGACGTAATACCCGCTCATTAAGGTCATGTAATATGAACGTGATGCCACTCCCATGGGCGTGGCCTCCATATTCATGGAATTAATAAGCGGTATTACGTCACCGCTCAGACCTGGAGAGCTGCAGGAAGCCGGGGAGAACGCAGGATTGCCGGCCGGGACGTTCAGCGATGGCACGGGGAGGGTGAGTATGATGGAGAAGGATGGGGGGAGCATGGAGGAGGACAAGGAGCACGGAGCAGGACGGGGGGGGGGTAGGACGGAGAGCACAGAGGAGCACGGAGCAGAACTGGGGGAGGACGGAGAGCACGGAGCAGAACGGGGGAGGACGGAGAGCACGGAGCAGGACGGGGGGGAGGACGGAGAGCACGGAGCAGGACAGGGGGAGGACGGAGAGCACGGAGCAGAACGGGGGGAGGACGGAGAGCACGGAGCAGGACGGGGGTGGGCACAGAGGAGAATGGGGGAGTGCAGAGCTGGATGGGGGAGCCGGAGCAGGACGGGGGAGGATGGAAAGCACGGAGCAGGACAGGATAATGGAGCAGGAGGAGGGGAGCACAGAGGAGAATGGGGGCGTACAGAGCAGGACTGCAACTTATACACCCGGCTTATACACGAGTCAATAAGTTTTCCAAGTTTTTTGTGGCAAAATTAGGGGGGTCAGCTTATACACGGGTCGGCTTATACACGAGTATATACGGTAATATAAATACTTATCTACGGCAAACGGTCATAGGCACTCATTCTTGGCGCTATGATTACTCATATATTTGAGGGGGAGCTTCTACAGCCACTCATCAGCCGGATGGTCATGCACCCCTTGGATTACTTCCCAACGCGTTTCATCACTGAATCATCAGGGGAAAGACAACAGGACTCTGAGACTGAAGCTGTGTCTCAGAGTTCTGTTCTCTTTCCCTGGTGATTCAAACAGTGATGAAACGCGTTGGGAAGTAATCCAAGGGGTGCATGACCATCCGGCTGATGAGTGGCTGTAAAAGGTCCCCCTCAAATATATGAGGAATCATAGCGCCAAGAATGAGTGCCTATGACCGGTTGCCGTAGATAAGTATTTATATTATGTTTATTATGAACCCATCATGAGTACAAGTTATCTTGAGCTGTTTTCTTAAGATACCATGGATGGGATAGCAATGATCATTGAATAACGGCATATCATTTAACTATGAGACATTGACATAGCAAACATTGCCACCAAACACCATTTAATATGAATGTGGGGGTTACTCTCTGGCAATAGCAACAGAGAACTAATTTATACCGGTTTCTATTTGTACAATGGTATTTGAAAATTAAGCTCCCACTCATGACATGTATTTGCCTGATAGAGGTTTTTCAATTAATTCCTTTTTCTATCAGATTCTGAAAGGAGTAATAAAGAGGATCAGAGGTATCCATATAACCTAAAAAGAGGATTGCATTTTTTACTCCAGAAAAGTAACAATCCTGCATCATTTTGTTATTTAATCCAAGTATATACTCTGATTTTTTTCAAATATCTGAGATATTTTGTATACGATGAACCAGTAGCATATGTAACTGTATTTTATCCGCACATTTAGTTATTTGTGGTTTTGCACATGCACTTTATATTACTAGACACTTTTGTATTTTAACCCCTTCATGACCCAGCCTATTTTGACCTTAAAGACCTTGCCATTTTTTGCAATTCTGACCAGTGTCCCTTATGAGGTAATAACTCAGGAACGCTTCAACGGATCCTAGCGATTCTGAGATTGTTTTTTCGTAACATATTGGGCTTCATGTTAGTGGTAAATTTAGGGCGATAATTTTTGCGTTTATTTGTGAAAAAAATGGAACTTTGGCCAAAATTTTGAAAATTTCGCAATTTTCAAATTTTGAATTTTTATTCTGTTAAACCAGAGAGTTATGTGACACAAAATAGTTAATAAATTTTCCACATGTCTACTTTACATCAGCACAATTTTGTGAACAACAGTTTTTTTGTTAGGAAGTTATAAGGGTTAAAAGTTGACCAGCGATTTCTCATTTTTACAGCAAAATTTACAAAACCATTTTTTTTTTAGGGACCACCTCACATTTGAAGTCACTTTGAGGGGTCTATATGGCAGAAAATACCAAAAATGACACCATTATAAAAACTGCACCCCTCAAGCTACTCAAAACTACATTCAAGAAGATTATTAACCCTTCAGGTGCTTCACAGGAACTAAAGCAACGTGGAAGGAAAAAATGGACATTTTAATTTTTCCAACAAAATTTTTCTTTTAGCATCAATTTTTTCATTTTTACATGGGCAACAGGATAAAATGGACCCTAAAATTTGTTGAGCAATTTCTCCTGAGTACACAGATACCTCATATGTGGTCATAAACCACTGTTTGGGCGCACGGCAAGGCTCAGAAGGGAAATAGCGCCATTTGACTTTTTGAATGGAAAATATGCTGGAATATTTAGCGGTTGCCATGTCGCATTTGGAGAGTCCCTGTGTGCCTAAACATTGGAGCTCCCCCACAAGTGACCCCATTTTGGAAACTAGACCCCCCAAAGAACTTATCTAGATGCAGAGTGAGCACTTTGAACCCCCAGGTGCTTCACAAATTGATCCGTAAAAAAAAGAAAGTACTTTTTTTTCACAAAAATTTTCTTTTAGCCTCAGTTTTTTCATTTTCACATGGGCAACAGGATAAAATGGATCCTAAAATTTGTTGGGCAATTTATCCTGAGTACACCGATACCTCATATGTGGTCATAAACCACTGTTTGGGCGCACGGCAGGGCTCAGAAGGGAAGGAGCGCCATTTGACTTTTTGAATGGAAAATATGCTGGAATATTTAGCGGTTGCCATGTCGCATTTGGAGAGTCCCTGTGTGCCTAAACATTGGAGCTCTCCCACAAGTGACCTCATTTTGGAAACTAGACCCCCCAAAGAACTTATCTAAATGCACAGTGAGCACTTTGAAACCCCAGGTCCTTCACAAATTGATCCGTAAAAAAAAGAAAGTACTTTTTTTTCACAAAAATTTTCTTTTAGCCTCAGTTTTTTCATTTTCACATGGGCAACAGTAAAAATTGGATCCTAAAATTTGTTGGGCAATTTCTCCTGAGTACACAGATACCTCATATGTGGTCATAAATCACTGTTTGGGCGCACGGCTGGGCACAGAAGGAAAGGAGCGCCATTTGACTTTTTGAATGGAAAATTAGCTCCAATCCTTAGCGGACACCATGACGCCTTAGGAGAGCCCCTGTGTGCCTAAACAGTGAAAACCCCCACATGTAACACCATTTTGGAAACTAGACCCCTTATGGAACTTATCTAGATGTGTTGTGAGCACTCTGAACCCCCAAGTGCTTCACAGAAGTTTATAATGCAGAGCAGTGAAAAAAATAAAAAAAAATATCCTCAAAAATGATTTTTTAGCCCGCTATTTTTTATTTTTACAAAAGTAACAGGAGAAATTGGACCACAAAAGTTGTTGTGCAATTTGTCCTGAGTACACTGGTAGCCCATATGTGGGGGGAACCACTGTTTTGGCGCATGGGAGAGCTCAGAAGGGAAGGAGTGCCATTTTGGAATGCAGACTTGATGGAATGTTCTGCGGGCGTCATGTTGCGTTTGCAGAGCCCCTGATGTGCCTAAACAGTAGAAACCCCCCACAAGTGACCCTATTTTGGAAACTAGACCCCCAAGGAGCTTATCTAGATGTGTAGTGAGCACTTTAAACCCCCAAGTACTTCACAGAATTTTATAAACGCAGAGCAGTGAAAATAAAAAAAATCATTTTTGTTTCTCAAAAATCATTTTTTAGTCCACTATTTTTTATTTTCCCAAGGGTAACAAGATAAATTGGACTCCAAAAGTTGTTGTCCAGTTTTTCCTGAGTAAGCTGGTGTCCCATATGTGGGGGGGGAACCACTGTTTGGGCGCACGGCAGGGCTCAGAAGGGAAGGAGCGCCATTTGACTTTTTGAATGGAAAATTAGCTCCAATCGTTAGCGGACAACATGTCGTGTTTGTAGAGCCCCTGTATGCCTAAACTTTGGAGCTCCCCCACAAATGACCCCATTTTGGAAACTCGACCCCCTAAGGAACTTATCTAGATGCACAATGAGCACTTTGAACCCCCAGGTGCTTCACAGAAGTTTATAACGCAGAGCCGTGAAAATAAAAAATCTTTTTTTTTCTCAAAAAAAGATATTTAGCCCACTGTTTTTTATTTTCACAATGGTTACAGGAGAAATTGGACCCCAAAAGTTGTTGTCCAATTTGTCCTAAGTACGCTAGTACCCCACATGGGGGGAACCACTGTTTGGGCACACGTCAGGGCTCGGAAGGGATGTAGTGACGCTTTGAAATGCCGACTTGATGGAATGGTCTGCGGGCGGGCAGAGCCCCTGATGTGCCTAAACAGTAGAAACACCCCACAAGTGACCACATTTTGTATACTAGACCCCTCAAGGAACTTATCTAGATGTGTGGTGAGCACCATGAACCCCCACGTGCTTCACAGAAGTTTATAATGTAGAGCTGTGAAAATAAAAAATCATTTTTTTTCCTCAAAAACTGATTTTTTTAACCCGCAATTTTTTTTCACAAGGGTAACAGTAGAAATTGGACCACAAAAGTTGTTGTACAGTTTGTCCTGAGTACACTGGTACCCCTTATGTGGGGGGGGAACCACTGTTTTGGCGCATGGGAGAGCTCAGAAGGGAAGGAGCACCATTTTGGAATGCAGACTTGATGGAATGTTCTGTGGGCGTCATGTTGCGTTTGCAGAGCCCCTGATGTGCCTAAACAGTAGAAACCCCTACAAGTGACCCTATTTTGGAAACTAGACCCCCCAAGGAGCTTATCTAGATGTGTGGTGAGCACTTTGAACCCCCAAGGGCTATACAGAAGTTTATAACGCCCGGGCATGAAAATAAAAAAA
>JARQOD010000001.1:542258335-542435208 GCA_033576555.1 Oophaga sylvatica
CCCCATATGCTCCCCTGAATATGCCCCCGTATGCTCCACAGATTATGCCCCCATATGCTCCAGATTATGCCCCCATATGCTCCAGATTATGCCCCCATATGCTCCCCTGAATATGCCCCCGTATGCTCCACAGATTATGCCCCCATATGCTCCAGATTATGCCCCCATATGCTCCAGATTATGCCCCCATATGCTCCAGATTATGCCCCATATGCTGCACAGATTATGCCCCCATATGCTTCAGATTATGCCTCCATATGCTGCAGATTATGCCCCCATATGCTCCAGATTATGCCCCCATATGCTCCAGATTATGCCCCCATATGCTCCGATTATGCCCCATATGCTCCAGATTATGCCCCATATGCTGCACAGATTATGCCCCCATATGCTTCAATTATGCCTCCATATGCTCCAGATTATGCCTCCATATGCTCCACAGATTATGCCCCATAGTATATATATAGGTCCCTTATGCTGCCACGCTGCTGCAAAAAAAATGACATACTCCTCTTGTCGCTGGGGTCCAGGTGCTGGTGTCCTGAGCAGGCGGTGACACTGGCGCGCTATGGGGGACATGTGCTGGTGTCACCGCTCGCTCAAGACCCCGGCACCTGAGATAATTTACCTGTCACCGGACCGGTCCACCGCTGCCCACTGCTCCCTCTTCCGGGTCCTCGGCAGTGAATAATCAGGCAGAGGGCGCGGCACTCACTAACGACGTCATCGCGCCCTCTGCCTGAACATTCACAGCCAGAGGAGTCGGACGATGGAGCAGTGCAGCGGTGATCCGGGTACGGGTAAATATCACTATACTCACCCCTCCGCTGGCGCGTCACTCTCTACAGCGTCTCCTGTTATGAATGTGCTAGAGATGGTTTCTGAGCAGGGGCTCCCTCTGGTGGTTACAGACAGTACTGAACCTTTCAGCGAGGAATGGCAATCTGGGATCACGGACTGGACTGATATAAGGGAGGTTCCCTCCCATGATGGTCGCCGGTGATCAATTGTTCTTGTCTCAATTGTGGTTCCTGGTTCATTTGGAAGTTGCTGGAGTACTGCCTGCATCATCTGCTTTCAGATAAGATATTTTCTGCTTTTCTTTTTGTGCTTGCTTTTTGCATAGTTTTCTGCACTTTTGTGGAAGTCAGCCGGGTCCCCTCTGGGGGCCTATGCTCCTTTCAGTTTATCTGTAGCCACTGTTATTTGTTCATTTGCTTTTTCCTGTTTTTTCAGTGGCTGCGGCTTAGTTTTGTTACACCAGAGATCTGATTTAGGTGGTGGAGATAGTGTGATCTCAGGTGTTTTTGCAATCAGAAGTGTTGGTATTTTTTATGGTTTTTTGTTGGATTGCAGACAGAATTCTTTCCTGTACTTTTTTTTCTAGACAGATTGGGCCCCAGCGTTTGCTCATTCTATTTTCTGTCTGTGTCCGTGCTCTCTTCTTGTCTAACCGCCATTACATGTTTGGGGGCTTCCTATTTTTTTGGGGGATCTGCTCCGGGGCAGATAGCTTTCATCTTTCTGCCTTTAGGTGTAGTTATCTTTCAGGCTGTGAAGTGGCATCTAGGATCAACGTAGGAACGCTCCACGGCTACCTCTAGTTTTGTGGTTAGTTCAGGTTACTGCAATCCAATAGGTTCCAGCCTCTCTGGTGTATTGCTGTTTTTTGCTTTTTCTCCTCAGCTACCTAAACATAACAGTCTCCTCTTCTCCCGGCGGTCTCCGCAGCGCTTCCGTCATACAGCGGTCACGTGGTACCGCTCATTAAAGTAATGAATATGCGCATATTCATGACTTTAATGAGCGGTACCATGTGACCGCTGCAGGAAGGAGTAGGAGATCGTGGGAGAAGCAGGGGGGCTACAGAGACGTGCCGGCGGAGGGGTGAGTATGATCCGACACCCCCGCTCCCCCTCCCCCACATATGACCCGCGTATAAGCCGAGAGGGGGACTTTCAGCCCTAAAAAATGGGCTGAAAATCTCGGCTTATACACGAGTATATACGGTATATTTTCAGATGGGCCATCTTGCTCACCCACACTCTGCAGCTTCAGAGTTCCACCTGTTCCTTCATCAACAGGTTCCACTTTCTCTGGGGTCTTCCGTCTATCACCTTCGACCACCTCTAAGGTCTCTGCTGGGCTGTCTGTAACTTCAGAGAACTCCACACTTTCCAGTTCTTGGGCATCAGGTTCTCTAGAGCCTTCACCATACTCAGCCATCTTTTTGGCTGGCTCCGTCGTCCTGACTTCACCTTGTGGAGCACTGTCGTTCCACTGTGTCAGTGCTTCTGAAAGTACACTATCGTACTCAGTCCTAGTGGTTGCTACTGGAAATGACACATCACATTCCTTCCCAATCTCTTCAGTGTCTGGAAAAGTACTCACATCTGGTATAAAAGCAAAAGTCACAGCTTTTCCTTTATTTATATCCACAAAGGGTGCAAGTTGATCAGCCGCTTTGCGCCCTTTACATCTCCAGCGACGGGAGGAAGATTTGCCATTTGTACCCGAGTCAGACTTGCTGCACTCTTTTCCCCTTGCGTCATCGTCTGAATGGGAGTCATCATCACCCGATCGGTCATCCTGGAACCAGCAGTCCCCACTTCTAATGGTCATACTTTCTGGTATGGCTGCCACTGTCAAGTCACTAAGTTGGGCCGGTCCACCATTTTCCTTGGCATGCCTAACTTAGGACTGTCAACGCTAAGGAGTGCATTCTCCACATTATTATCAATTGTCCTGTGGTACACGTCAGGTGACAACAGTTCCGTAAGCTGGGCAGACGCATCCTTCCCTCTGGTCACCCCGACATCTGACCCGTCAATTTTGGGAAGTGTTACTTCCTTCATGAATGTGACCCCATCAGGAGTGAGTCCTCCATCCTCCTGCTGTAGAGGAATGTCCTTCTCCCACATGTCTGAGAACAGCTTAGAGTACTGGCCTATTATTGCCGTACAAGATAAATTCGGGACTATGGGGCCATCCTGTCCTGTCCCAGGCCATTCGAGGATCACCATGGCCACTGGATAGTCCCTAGAGCCCCTATGGATGCAATTGACCCCGACCTTAAAATTGGGTATTACAAATCCCTTGGGCGCAACCCTCACTAGAGTTACTGAGCTCCCAGAATCTACCAGTCCGACCATATCCTCACCGAACATTGCAGGTCACACTCACGTATCCTCTTGCCGGGTGGGTAGTTTATATTGCAGACTGGACATACATAGTACAATTGCCCCTGGCAACAGACCGTCTGCGCCACCCCTTTAACTTCGGGATACTCTGCCCTCTTTTGGGTAACAACCATTTCCCAGGACTCCGTCCCCTTTTGGGCCATTATCCCACCACCCCCTTTTGGGACTCCGCCCACTTTGGGCAACTACTCCCTTTTTGGATACTGCCCCCTTTGTGGGGCACCATCCCTGTTTGGGTTACCACCCCCTTTTGGGACTCCACCCTTTTAGGGACACCACCCCACTCTGGGGTACATCCCGTGGACTATCCCACGGCCTTCTCAAGCCGCAGTTTGCAGGGTACACCAATATCTCTCTGGGCTTGCACTGGCCCTTTAAGAGTTTGTACGACCTGGACCTCCGATGTCCTCTTATGACACCTCACCAGCTCCTGCTGGTACTGCCACAGCTCCTGATGCAGCTGGGTCTCCTGGCTGTGGATTACAAGCCGCTGCTGCTGCTGCTCCTGCAGCCACTCAGCAAGGCTCCGTCCCGCTCTGCCAGGCTCTGTCAGGCTCCGCATGCCTCTGCACAGCTCCGCACCGCTCTTCCCGGCTCCGCACCGCTCTGCAAAGTCTCTGCGGACCTCCAAATGGCTCTGTGGACCTCCGGACGGCTCCAGCCAACTTTGTAACCTCGCCGAGTTACCGCCGGACGCTTGTAATCTTCGTGGAGCTGCTGATCCACAGCAATCATCTCCACAAGTGCTTCCTGGACCGTTGCCCCCAGTCTTGCACCACATGTAAAATAGCCCTCACTGTATGTGTTAGGGGACACTAGCTTGGCAACAGGATAAAGGCACAAAGGAACGGTTTTCACACAAACAGTCCATGTGGTTTATTCAGGCATCATAAACCACTGTAGGCCATGTTGCACATCAGACCTAACACATAGTCCATAGCACTTTATAGTATAATGCTTTAACTCGCAATCGCTAAACACGCTGGACCTCTCTTTGTCCAGTTACAGTGGGCGACTGCACGCCGAACAGTTCATTAACCCTCCGTCAGGGGCAATATGTTTCATAACGAGTTTAGGGGCATTGCACCTGTCAAGCACAGGCTAGAAAATTGGCTATATTTTCCTTTTTTTAAAATTTCAATTTTCTAAAAGTGATCAGTTACCTTAATAGGAATGTAATAAATGAGAATACACATAATCAGGTGGAAAAAAATGTTGACTAACCAGAAAAGTAATATGTTTCAAAGTGCACAGATTTTGCTACTTGCAAAAAAAAACCAGACAGTTTTCTTCAAAAACTATTAGTAAGCATAAAATTTAGATAAGCAAAATAAATTATAAGGTTGCTGAAATAGTACTGTACTCAAAATCAGTCACTATCAGATGTTAGCGGTTCACCTGTAAAAGTACACTTGCAGAGCAAGTTTGCCCTATAGGCGCCTGCAAGATATAGCAAACCAATAAACGCCCTCAGTTCAATTACATCAATAGGGTTAACATCTCGCTTTCTAATGAAACTGTCCCTTATGGTGTCCATGTACTGATTTGTATATGTCACAATTGTGACCAGAATGTCATCAGTGAATAAACAGTTCCAGCATTCCATTTCATTTTTAGCATTCCTTGCAGTTTCTATGACACCAGGAAGGTGGCTCAAAATGTTATGAGAGAGTGTGCGAGAACGTTTAGGGGGTGGCTTTTTTATCCATTTTGTTTTATCTTTGCCCAAATAATATGTTTCTATGTCTTGAGCATCCTCCTCACTCTCTCCATCTTGCTCTGTATTAGACACATCTGGACATTCTTCCACATCATCTTCTGAATCAATGTCACTCTCTTCCCCTAAACCTTCTAGCTGTAAGGGGTTTGTCTGATCATCATCAAGCAGTTTATTTTGCACTTGCTCAACATGAAGGGCATTTGACAAGTCAAATATTCTCCTCGCCATTTCAGAAGAAAAACTGAAGCAGAGAGAATATGTGTTAGGGCGCAATGTGCCTGAGAAGCACACTCTTATTTCTAACAAAACCTTCTATGACAAATTCACAAATTTAGCACTAGCTATTCATAAAACAAGCTAAAAAAACAATTGGGATGAATAAAAACAGCAAATACTAACCGTCAAAGGTGTGACATTCAGGGGCAATGAGCCTGAGAAGCCAAAACACTGATATCTGATCTACTGAAGCTCTGCAGCACAAGAGGCTCCTCAGGTTTCACACAGCCTCTAAAGTTAGGAAGGTACTGGGAGGAGGGTGTTTCCCAGACAAACCACTGAAAATAGAGAAATTAAACTGTGCTGTGCTTCCCTCCTCCCGTCACTCCCCCCTCCACAGGTAAAGCCATATAACGGACTCCACTGACCAACGGGGAGAAGGAGGAAGAGGAGTCCGGCCGCACCCTCAGGGGTTAAATGCTCGTGTAGGGGCCGGATTCTTCCTCTTTCTCCCTCGTCTGACCAGTGGAAGTTTGTACTAGAGTCTAGTGACTAAGTGAGCTGCGCCTGTCAGATCAGTTGCCCCTGACAGAGGGTTAATGTCCACGGAATATAACAGGCACTAACAGTCTGTTCTAATAGCAGAAACTTGTCTGCTGTTACCATAAACCCCTTGTCTTGAGTTACCTTCCTGGAGCTAAGCTCCACACGCTGACTCCTATCTGTCCTCTCTCCCAGGGAAGCTGCCTTACTGGTATTACCGTCCTTGCAACCAGGGCACTCCCAACAGTCCAGACCCTCAGAAGGACTGTAGCTTCCCCAATGCAGTGCCGTCACAGACTCTGCACATGCATGGCCTCTCCATGTGCTCTTCAGGAAGTCCGTCCACTCCTAGGACCTTCCAACACAGGCCTTTCAGGTACATGGCCTCTCCGTGTGCTATTCAGGAAGTCAGGACCTTCCAGGACCTTACATCACAGACCATGTGACCCAAACCACAATCACATTACACTGTGTTCCAAATTATTATGCAAAAATTGTTTAGGAGTGATAAGGTAAGAATTTCTTTGTTTGTCAGTTAAACTCATTGATGGTGATGTGTGTCAGGGCTCTTTATATCACTGTAAGCAATTGCAGACACCTGTGCTAATTAGTTTGGCAGGTGTTTCCAATGAAAGGCAAGACTACTTAAGAAGGCTGTCCCACATTATTAAGTAGCCTACATTTTCTGCCAAAATGGGAAAGAAAAAGGATGTTTCGGCTGCTGAGAAGAAACAAATTGTGGAGTGTTTAGGTCAAGGCATGACTACAATCAACGTTGCCAAGACACTTCATCGTGATCATCGCACAATCAAGAAGTATGTAGCTGATTCACAGTACACACGTGTGCGTGCTTATAAGGGAAAATTGAGGACTTTTTCCTACAGGCAATTATGTCAGGTTAAAAGAGCAGCGGCAAAAAAGCCTTGTCATAGCAGCAGACAAGTTTTTGAAGCTGCTGGTGCCTCCAACGTCCCCCGAACAACAAGATGCAGGGTCCTTCAGAGGTTTGCAGCTGTGCGTAAGCCATCCTGTCGACCTCCTCTATCCACTGCACACAAGCAGAAACGGCTCCAGTGGGCCAAACAATACATGAAGACTGACTTCAAAACGGTTTTGTTCACCGATGAGTGCCGTGCAACGCTCGATGGTCCAGATGGATGGAGTGGAGGATGGCTGGTTGATGGACACCACATGCAAACACGGCTACGGCACCAACAAGGAGGAGATGGAGTAATGTTTTGGGCTGGAATCATGGGGAGAGAGATTGTCGGCCCCTTTAAGATCCCTGAAGGGGTAAAGATGAACTCCATAGTGTATGTTGAGTTTCTCAAACAGCACTTCCTGCCATGGTTCAAGAAGGAGAACCGTGCATTCCGCAGCAAGATCATCTTCATGCATGATAATGCACGGTCTCATGCAGCACATAACACATCTGCATCTCTGGCTACTATGGGCATAAAAGGGGACAAACTTATGGTGTGGCCCCCATGCTCCCCTGACCTCAACCACATTGAGAACCTCTGGAGCATCATCAAAAGGAGTGTCTATGATGGCGGGAGGCAGTTCACATCTAAGCAACAGCTCTGGGAGGGTATTCTGTTCTCATGCAAAACAATTGAAGCAGAAACCATCCAAAACCTGACAAATTCAATGTACGAGAGAGTTCAGAAGCTCCTTTCGAACAAGGGGTCGTATGTGCAAATGTAACATCACCTAGAATAAAGTTTTGAGTTGAAAACTGTTTGATTTCAGTTTGTAAGAACCTGCTAATGCTTATAATTTCAAAAATGACCATTTTTTTGTTCTTTATTAAAATGAAAAGGTAGAAAACTCTGCTGTGCATAATAATTTGGAACATGCATTTTGAGTACAGTTTGAGTGTTTTATTTTAAAAAAAAAATATACTGTTATCATAGGCAGTTTGTACAAAAACCTTTCAATTGTACTCTAATAGTTATTTGACTGGAAAATTACAATGACTGTAATTCATATCGGTAATTTGGGAAAATCTGAGAAAAATATTATTTGCATAATAATTTGGAACACAGTGTATATAGTGTAACCAACCCCATAGGTGGGAGGTGTGTGTGGTTAGCCAGTCCCACCTAGCTCTCCAGATAACCCTGTAAGCCCCCCTTATAAACAAAAACAAGGCTCATAGGACTACAGGTCCCAGAGCAACATTACTGGCTTACAGCGCAGAGAAACTCTGCGACACATATAGGCCATTTACAATAATGCCGCTCATTGTCTCACACATTGTATATAATCTTGATCTTACATGCAGCTTGCAACCATGAGTAAAGCCTTAATACAGGTGAAGCGCATTGGTCTGTGTGCTGTTGGCCATCTTACCACCACCTTTTTTAACCCCTTCAGGACCCAGGTTATTTGGACCTTAATGACTGACATTCTTTGCAAATTCTGACCAGTGTCCCTTATGAGGTAATAACTCAGGACGCTTCAACGGATCCTAGCGATTCTGAGATTTTTTTTGTGACATATGGGCTTCATGTTAGCGGTAAATTTAGGTCAATAATTTTTGCGTTTATTAGTGAAAAAATTGGAAATTTGGCGAAATTTCGCAATTTTCAAATTTTTGAATTTTTATTCTGTTAAACCAGAGTTATGTGACCCAAATTAATTAATAAATATCATTTTCCACATGTTTACTTTACATCAGCACAATTTTGGAAACTTTTTTTAATAGGAAGTTATAAGGGTTAAAAGTTGACCAACATTTTCTCCTATTTACAACAAATTTAACTAAACCATTTTTTTAGGGACCACCTCACATTTGAAGTCAGTTTGAGGGGTCTATATGGCAGAAAATACCCAAAAGTGACACCAATCTAAAAACTGCACCCTCAAGCTGATCAAAACCACATTCAAGAAGTTTATTAACCCTACAGCTACTTCACAGGAGCTGAAGCAACGTGGAAGGGAAAAATGAACATTTAACTTTTTTTTTTTTTTACAAATTTAGCTTTAGCTCTAAATTTTTAACTTTCACAAGGGTACCACGTGAAAATGGACTCAAAATTTGTTGTGCAATTTTTTCTTAGTACGCAGATACTCCATATGTAGGGGAAATCTACTGTTTGGGCACAGAGCAGGGCTGGGAAGAGAAGCAGCGCAGTTTGATGTTTGAACGCAAAAATAGCTAGCACAGAGAGCTGATGCCATGTTGCGCTGTGATAACCCCTGAGGTGCCTTAACGGTGGCAACATGCAATAGGTGACATTTTGGAAACCAGACACCTCAAGGAATTTATCCAGGGTACCGTTAGAATTTTTAACCCAAATGTACTACACAGAATTTGATAACATTAGGTCTTTATATTGAGTAAGTCATCATTAGTGTTGAGTGAAAGTGCTCGCAACTTCTTATACACCGCAGATTTCTTATACACCCCAATGTGGAGCTTGATGTTTGCCACATGTTTTTTTTTGCCTTCCTCTGGATTAACATGTTAGGCTATGGGTTGAACAAGATGGACTTAAAGTCTTCCTTCAACCTTAAAAACTATGTTACTATGTTACTTGAGTTTGCATCGGGTATGCACCAAGTATTGCGGGTGCTAGAGCGACTCTGAGACAAACTCGAGTAGCGAGCACTTGCGCTCAATAGAGATGAGCGACTTTGCCTTTTTTAGGGTCGAGTCGGGTTTCATGAAACCCGACATTCTCAAAAGTCGAGTTGAACGAAATCGGCCGACTATCGGGAAAAGTCGGGGGTCCGACTGAAACACGAAACCCAATGCAAGTCAAGGGGGAAGCAAAGTCGGCAGGGAGTGGAGGACAGTAAACACATCTACAGTGCCCATTTCAATGCCAACGACATCAAGTCGTATTACTTAAGCTTGGCAACCTTAATTAAATTTATAATAGTTAGAAAAATATTTAGAATTGAGAGTCCTCAGTGGTTGATACATTTTAATGGCTAACTGAAAATATGGTAACAAATGCAAGCTTTCAAGACTACTCAGGTCTCTTCATCAGGCAAAGACTTACGGTAGTCTTAGTCTTTGCCTGATGAAGAGACCTGAGCAATCTCGAAAGCTTGCAATTTGCTACCATCTTTTCAGTTAGCCATTAAAAGGTATCAACCACTGAGGACTCTAAATTATTGTAATACTATTGTAGGAACTCGAGGATTCTGATAGCGTGGGGCAATGAACAATCAGAGACGGGTTTCTTTGAATGCAAATAATGTATTTGTGAAACAGCAAAACACCCAAAAACAATATTCAAACAACCCGTAGTGACATGCAATGAGTCCATATATATATACACAAGTCCAGTTATATGAATCCGGATATATAAGTCTTTGAACCTCTATAGCGAGGGTGGTAAAGTTCTTACGACGGAGTCCTCACACAAATGTGACCACAAGGTAAGTCTGATGCACAGGTAACGTGGCTGGATTTACACACTGCTGGTGTGTGAAGAGTCAGATCCAGGTATGCAGAAAACACAGGGAGGTCCAGGAACAAGTTAATCTCAGTTGTGGCTTAATTCAGTGAAGTCCAACAACAAGTTCATATGTCAGTAAGGTTCCAGTAACAGTTCCAACAGCTCTCACCAGAGGTAATGCACGAAGGGTTAAACAGCAACAGTTCAGAAACACAGTTCTTATCAGATGGAGTGAACCAAGGGTTAAATTCCCAAGTCAACAGTTTAGTGATAACACAGTACTTTGTGCAACTTAAGGTACTGCCACACTAAGCTATCCCGCTAGCGATCTCGTTAGCGTTGCATACTAATGAGATCGCTAGCGGGATTGTTTCTATATCGCTAAATGCGGCCACATTTAGCGATATAGTTAACGACGCTATCGCCGTTAGCGATCTTCTTAACGACTTTAGCGGTACAAAAGTACCGCTAAATCGCTAAGAAAAGGTGCCACACAGCGATAAGATACTTACCCAGCGGGAGCGCCAGCGATGAAATAGGGTCCGGAACGATTCCAGCGACGAGCGAGATCACAGCAGGAAGCTCGTCGCTGGAAGCTGCCGCACTGAACAATATCGCTAACGGGATCGCTAAATAGTGACTTTTTTAGCGATCCCGTTAGCGATATTGTTTAGTGTGGCATACCCTTTACATATGCAGAGAATGTCCAGAGCCATGGGTAGAAACTGCTGTGGCTGAGAAACACCTGAAGATAAGGTTATGCACTTTCCTGGTAAATACACAAAAGATCTGTGAGGAACAAAGCAGCTGGGTTGCAGGGAAACGGAAGCAGAATACTCCAGCAGTGAAGCCAGCACCTGAGCCGGGTTTTAAACAAACGAACAGGAAGTAGGGCACACAAAACAGCAAACTCCATTTTAACAAAGGGCAAAATCATTGACAAAGTTACCTAGAAAACCCGGAATACTGACAATTATAAATATTTTTCTATCTACTGGCTAACATGGTACGAAGATACACATCTTCGCATTGAAAACTGGGGGTTATTTGGCTAAAGTTGTGGGGAGGGGAGGGCTGGCTCCAGGTTTTCGTGTGCCCGGGTGAAAGAGTGTCAGTGGGCCTCTTTAATACATACCACAATTCATGATGCTCCGATACGGCACAGAAATATAGGTATAGTACAATGACAAATACTTCACTTCTTACATTACATGACTCTATTTGAAATTCTACAATAGCTCACAAACCGGACCGTATATTCCTCCATACAGTATTATGGCCATTGGCCACCACATAGTGCGCCATACAGAATAATGAGCCCCATATATTGCTCCATAAATAATTGGTCCTATATAATGTTCCATACAGTATATGATGAGCTCCACATAATGCTACAGTATATGATGGTCCCCATATAATGTGCCATATAGTACAGGACGGTCCCCATAGAGTAGAATGAGCCCCACATATTGCTCCATACAGTATAATGAGTCGCATATAAAGCTTCATACAGTATATGATGGGCACCATATATTGCTCCATACAGAATGGGCTCCATATAATGCTCCATGCAGAATAGGCCCCATATGTGCGCCATATGATGCTCCATATCCTATATGATGCCACATAAATAATGAACCCCATGTGATGCTCCAGTGTATGATGGGCCCCATGGATGATGCTCCAGTGTATAATGGGCCCCGTAGATGCTGCTCCAGTGTCTGATGTCCCCCACTTTGAATGCTCCAGTATATGATGGGCCCCATGGATGATGCTCCAGTGTCTGATGGGCCAATATAATGCTCCATATAAAATGGGCCCCATTTATAATGCTCCAGTGTAAAATGGGCTCCTTAGATGCTGTTCCAGTGTCTGATGTCCCCCATTTTGAATGCTCCAGCATATGATGGGCCCCATAGATGATGCTCCAGTGTCTAATGGGTCAATATAATGCTCCATATATAATGGGCCCCATTTATAATGCTCCAGTGTATAATGGGCCCCGTAGATGCTGCTCAAGTGTCTGATATCCCCCATTTTGAATGCTCCAGTATATGATGGGCCCCATGGATGATGCTCCAGTGTCTGATGGGCCAATATAATGCTCCATATATAATGGGCCCTATTTATAATGCTCCAGTGTATAATGGGCCCCATAGATGCTGCTACAGTGTCTGATGTCCCCCATTTTGAATGCTACAATATATGAAGGGCCCCATGGATGATGCTCCAGTGTATGATGGGCCCCATATATAATTCTCCAGTGTATAATGCTCCTCATATATTGCTCCAAACATTAAAAAAGGGAAATACCTCTCCTCCCTGGGCACTGCTCTACTCTGGACTCCTCAGCGTCACCATTTTCCAGCTCTCTGCACTTGGACTGTTCAGGCAGAGGGCGTACAGACGTGAGGTCATCAAACTCTCTGACCTGAATGTCACTGTCAGGAAACGCGGAAGACGTCACAGCGGTGGAGCAGGGAGAGGTAAGTATTGCAAGTGCTGGGGCACTGAGCAAGCAGGGGGGGCCCACTAGTTATCGACGGCACTGGCACAGGGCCCCTCATAGTACGCCAGTGTGTCTGACGGCGAGTGGGCCCCCCCACCGTCTGAGACACTTTTGCATACTATGAGGGGCCCTGTGCCAGTGCAGTCGCCCACGAGGGGGCCCCCCCAAACCTGCTGAGGGAATCGGCACTAGTGCGGACGCCGGCCCTGGGGGGGGGAGGGCAGCCAAGTTAGGGAGGTGGAAAAGCTGGCATATGTTGAGGTGTAGGCTGGACGTTCAACAGCTGCAAATGGAGGAATTGGAGAAGTCGAAGGAAGAGGAGGACAAAGCGAGCCATTTTGCTGGCAATCTATGTGTCATCAGGGAAGGTGGTACAAAATCCTTTGAAACCCAGGCATGGTTCATTTTTATGAAGGTGAGATCACCAACATTTTGGGTCGACAGCCGGGTCCTTCTTTATGTCAGGATTGATCCCACTGTACTGAAGACTCTTTCTGATAGCACACTACCAGCAGGGCAAGCGAGCTCCTGTAAGGCATATTGTGCCAATTCAGGCCAGGTGTCCAGTTAACAGGCCCAGTAGTCAAAGGGTAATGAACTGTGAAGGAGAACATCGATAGGGGAGGAGAGGTAATATTGTACCATTGTTGACAACTGCTGTCTCCTGTCTGTTTTAATCGACTCTGTATTAATCCCTTAATGTCCAATGACGTGCACAGTCCATCATGGCAGTGGTAGTTCAGTGCCGACAGCGCTGTCACAGACAGCTGACAGGCACGGCAAGCGGTGCGGGGACCTTTGCCGTCGGTCCCTGCACCTACAGCGCTGTGATTGGTCAGTCAATCTGACTGACCAAACACAGCAGCGATCGGGCAGGAGAGGCTGAAATTTCAGCCTCTTCTGCCCGATCAGTGCAGGAGCTTGGCGCTGCAGTGGCCGAGCTTCCTGCACTAAGAGCCAGGAGCGGCGCCCCCGCCGCCACTGGCTGTTAACCCCCTGACTGCTGCGATCGAGCGCGATCGCAGCGCTCAGGGGGGAGGCAGAGAGTCGGGAGCTCCCTCTGCCTCAGATCGGCGCCCTGCAATGTATTTGCAGGGCCCGATCTCTGCCTTGATGACCCGGGGGTTGTCATGACAACCTCCGGGTCATCTAGCTACGGAAAGCTGCTGTGATCATGGTCACAGCAGCTTTCACTATAGGCACAATGCACATTGTAACTGCAATAAAAAGTAAACAAAGTGAATGTTCCATAAAGGGACAAGTTAAAAAAAAAGCATTTTTTAAAAAAAAATTAAAAAAAAATATTAAAAAATAATTTTAAAAAATTCCCCTAAAAAATACACATTTTTTTTTTATTACATAAAAAACACATGTTTGGTATCGCCGCGTCCATAAAAATCCCATCTATAAAAGCGTAACCCTAGTTAACCCCTTCAGTGAAAGCCGTAAAAAAAAACACAAAAAAGTAGTAAATTATACTTTTTCAAAGCGGTATCATCATACCGCTTGGAAAAAGTGGAATAACACACGATCAAAAAGTCGGATATAAATAATCATGGTACCGCTGAAAACGTCATCTTGTCCCGCAAAAAACAAGCAGCTATACAGCATAATCAGGGAAAAAATAAAAAAGTTATAGCTTGCGGAATAAACTGATGCAAAAACAATTTTTTTTCTATAAAATTTTCTATTGTGTAAAAAACGCCAAAACATAAAAAAATATATAAATGAGGTATTGCTGTAATCGTAGTGACCCGAAGAATAAAGCTGCTTTATCAATTTTAACACACGTGGAACGGAGGAAGAAAAAAAAACAATTCCTGAATTGCTGGTTTTTGTTCATTCTGCTTCCACAAAAATCGGAATAGGAAGCGATCAAAAAAAGTTATGTGCCCGAATATGGTACCAATAAAAACGTCAGCTCGTCCCGCAAAAAATAAGCCCACAGATAACTCTGTCGGACGAAATATGGAAAAATTTTAGCTCTCAAAATACGGCGATGCAAAAATTTCTTACAAAAAATTCTTCCAAAAAAAAGGATCTTTTAGAGTGTAACAGAAGCTAAACATGAAAAAAGGATGTAAATCTGGTATCGCTATAATTGCACCGATCCGAGGAATAAAGTCGCCTAATCACTAATACCGCACAAGGAACGGCGTAAAAAAGAAAACTAATTCTTCACCTTTTGTGGATTTGTTCTATCTGCCTCCCAAAGATCGCAGTAAAGCGATCACAGTGGTTCCCCCCCACATATGGGATATCAGCGTACTCAGGACAAAATGCACAACAACTTTTGAGGTCCTATTTCTCCTGTTACCCTCATAAGAAAAAAATTTAGGGGCAAAAAGGTTATTTTCACGGCTCTAAGTTATAAACTTCTGTGAAGCCCTTGGGGGTTCAAAGTGCTGACTACACATCTAGATAAGTTCCTTGGGGGGTCTAGTTTGCAAAATGGGGTCACTTTTGGGGGTTTCTACTGTTTAGGCACATCAGGGGCTCTCCAAGCGCGACATGACACCCGCAGACCATTCCATCAAAGTCTGCATTTAAAAACGGTGCTCCTTCCCTTCCGAGCTCTGCCATGCATCAAAATAGTGGTTCCCCCCCCCACATATGGGGTATCAGCGTCCTCAGGACAAATTGCACAATAGCTTTTGGGGTCCTATTTCTCCTGTTACCATTATAAAAATAAAAATTTGGGGGCAAAAAGATTATTTTTGTGGAAAAAAATATGATTTTTTTTATTTTCACGGCTCTACGTTATAAACTTCTGTGAAGCACTTGGGGGTTCAAAGTGCTCACCACACATCTAGATAAGTTCCTTGGGGGGTCTAGTTTCCAAAATGGAGTCACTTGTGGGGGGTTTCTACTGTTTAGGCACATCAGGGGCTCTCCAAACGTGACATGACACCCTCAGACCATTTCATCAAAGTCTGCATTTGAAAAAGGCACTCCTTCCCTTCCGAGCTCTGTCATGCGTCAAAATAGTGGTTTAACCCCACATATGGGGTATCAGCGTACTCAGGACAAATTGCACAATAACTTTGGGTTCCTGTTACCCTTTGGAAATAAAAATTGGGGGTGGAAAGATCATTTCTGTGGAAAAGATATGATTTTTTAATTTTACAGCTCTACGTTATAACCTTCTGTGAAGCCCTTGGGGGTTCAAAGCTCTCACCACACATCTAGATAAGTTCCTTGGGGGGTATAGTTTCCAAAATGGGGTCACTTGTGGGGGGTTTCCACTGTTTAGGCACACAGGGACTCTCGAAATGCGACATGGCGTCCAATCTCAATTCCAGCCAAAAAAAGTCAAATGGCGCTGCTTCCCTTCCGAGCTCTGCCATGCGCCCAAATAGTGGTTTATCCCCACATATGGGGTATCAGCGTACTCAGGACAAATTGCACAATAACTTTTGGGGTCCTTTTATCCTTTGGAAAATAAAAATTGGGATGAAAAGATCATTTTTGTGGAAAAAATATGATTTTTTAATTTTACGGCTCTACGTTATAACCTTCTGTGAAGCCCTTGGGGGTTCAAAGCTCTCACAACACATTTAGATAAGTACCTTGGGGGGTCTAGTTTCCAAAATTGGGTCACTTGTGGGGGTTTCCACTGTTTAGGCACATCAGGGACTCTCCAAATGCGACATGGCATCCAATCTCAATTCCAGCCAAAAAAGTCAAATGGCGCTGCTTCCCTTCCGAGCTCTGCCATGCGCCCAAATAGTGGTTTACCCCCACATATGGGGTATCAGTGTACTCAGGAGAAATTGTACAACAAATATTGTGGTTCATTGTCTAAAGATACCCTTGACAAAATTTTAAAAATTGTGTCGAAAGAAAAATTTTGGGAAAAAAAGTTAAATGTTCATTTTTTCCTTCCACATTGCTTCAATTCTTGTGAAGTACCTAAAGTGTTAATAAACTTCTTGAATGTGGAATTGAACACCTTGAGGGGTGCAGTTTTTAGAATGGTGTCACTTTTGGGTATTTTCTGTCATATTGACCCCTCAAATTCACTTCAAATGTGAGGTGGTCCCTAAAAAAAATGGTTTTGTACATTTTGCTGTAAAAATGAGAAATCGCTGGTCAAATTTTAACCCTTATAACTTCCTAACAAAAAAAAAATTTTGTTTCCAAAATTGTGCTGATGTAAAGTAGACATGTGGGAAATGTTATTTATTAACTATTTTGTGTCACATAACTCTCTGGTTTAACAGAATAAAAATTAAAAATTTGAAAATTGTGAAATTTTCACAATTTTCGCCAAATTTCCATTTTTTTTCACAAATAAACGCAAAAATTATCGACCTAAATTTACCACGAAAAAACAGTCTCAGAATCGCTAGGATCCGTTTAAGCGTTCCTGAGTTATTACCTCATAAAGGGACACTGGTCAGAATTGCAAAAAATGGCAAGGTCATGAAGGGGTTAATGTACACTCTGCACCACATCTTGACTGAAAACAATAGAAATGTAGAAATTTTTGCAAATTTATTAAAAAAGAAAAACTGAAATATCACATGGTCATATGTATTCAGACACTGAGTAGAAGCACCCTTTTGAGCTAGTACAGCCATGAGTCTTCTTGGGAATGATGCAACAAGTTTTTCACACCTGGATTTGAGGATCCTCTGCCATTCTTCCTTGCAGAGCCTCTCCAGTTCTGTCAGGTTGGATGGTGAACGTTGGTTGACAGCCATTTTCAGGTTTCTCCAGAGAAGCTCAATTGGGTTTAGGTCAGGGCTCTGGTTGGGCCAGTCAAGAATGGTCACAGAGTTGTTCTGAAGCCACTCCTTTGTTACTATAGCTGTGTGCTTAGGGTCAGTGTCTTGTTGGAAGGTGAACCTTTGGCCAAGTCTGAGGTCCAGAGCACTCTGGAAGAGGTTTTCATCCACGATATCTCTGTACTTGGCCTCTTTCATGTTTCCTTCAATTGCAACCAGTCGTCTTGTCCCTGCAGCTGAAAAACACCCCATTGCATGATGCTGCCACCATGTTTCACTGTTGGGATTGTATTGGGCCGGTGATGAGCAGTGCCTTGTTTTGTCCACACATACCGCTTAGTATTATCACCAAAAAGTTCTATCTTCGTCTCATCAGACCAGAGAATCTTATTTTTCATAGTCTGGGAGCACTTCATGTGTTTTTATCAAATTCTATGCAGGCTTTCATATGTCTTGAACTGAGGAGAGGCTTCCGTTGGACCACTCTGCCATAAAGGCCCGACTGGTGGAGGGCTGCAGTGATATTTGACTTTGTGGAACTTTCTCCCACCTCCCTACTGCATCTGTGGAGCTCAGCCACAGTGATCTTGGGGTTCTTCTTTACCTCTCTCACCAAGGCACTTCTCCCACGATTGCTCACTTTGGCTGGACGGCTAGGTCTAGGAAAACTGCTGGTGGTCACAAACATCTTCCATTTAAGGATTATGGAGGCCACTGTGCTCTTAGGAACCTTGAGTACAGCAGAAATTCTTTTGTAACCTTGGCCAGATCTGTGCCTTGAACAATTCTGTCTCTGAGCTCTTTGGCCAGTTCCTTAGACCAAATGAGAATCATGAGATCAGACATGCACTGTGGGCTGTGAGGTCTTACATAGACAGGTGTGTGCTGTTACAAATCAAGTCCTATCAGTTTAATTAGGCACAGCTGGACTCCAATAAAGAAGTAGAACCATCTCAAGGAGGATCACAAGGAAATGGACAGTATGTGACTTAAATATGAGTGTCGGAGCAAAGGGTCTGAATACTTATGACCATGTGATATTTCAGTTTTTCTTTTTTAATAAATTTGCAAAAATTTTTACATTTCTGTTTTTTTCAGTCAAGATGGGGTGTAGAGTGTACATTAGTGAGAAAAAACAAAGAGTGAAAAATTAAAAGGGGTCTAAATACTTTCCGTACACACTAAGTCGCTTTTGGCGATGTCTATTGGTCATGAGTGGTTTGACACAAGGAATGCGACACTTGTAGCCCATGTCCTGGATACGTCTGTGCGTGGTGGCTCTTGAAGCAATGACTCCAGCAGCAGTCCATTCCTTGCGAATTTCCCCCCAATTTTTGAATGATCTTTTCTTAATAATCCTTTCAAGGCTGTGGTTATCCTGGTTGCTTGTGCACCTTTTCCTTCTATTCAACTTTCCAATAATATGCTTGGATACAGCTTCCATCTCTTATTTTGGCCAGCACACTATGCCAGCAGGGTATCTAATAAATGGCTGGCTATGTATTGATGGCACAAATTTTTTTCTTCCCATTGAGCTGATTCTTCAGGACCTGTCTTACTCTTTAATGGTATTTCGATGTTGCTGCTTTTCTTGCCTCATCATCATGGTATGGTGGGATGCTGAGGTACTTTTAGCATGTCTGTACATCTGCTATATGCACTGCTGGTAATTCCACTCCATCAGTCTTGACTGCCTTGCCTATCTTTATTACCAACCACACTTCTCCAGTCCGAAGGACATCCCGATGTCTTCGTTGTAGAACCTTGTCAGGTGGATAAGTGAATTGATGTCTAGTTCGTTTTTCGCATACAGCTTGATGTCATCCATATAGAGGAGGTGGCTGATGGTGCTTCCACTCTTGAACTTGTATCCATAGGCAGACTCTGTAATTATCTGACTAAGGGGGTTCAAGCCTATGCAGAACAGCAATGGGGACAGTGCATCACCTTGGTATATGCCGCATTTGATGGTCACTTGTGCTAGTTGTATTGAGTTCACTTCCAGTGTTGTTCTCCATAGCCCCATTGAGTTTCTGAGGAAGGTTCTTAATTTCCTGTTGACATTGTAGAGAGCCAAGCATTCACAGATCCATGTGTGTGACATTAAGTTCCTGTAGTCAATCCAAGCTGCGCCGAGATTGGTCTGTCTGAATCTTGAGTCTTGAGCGACTGCTCTATCTACTAGGAGCTGGTGCTTAGAGCCTCTGGTGTTGGTTCCAATGTCTTTCTGAGATGGATTCAGGTGCTGGTTCACATGGTTCTGTAGTTTGATGGCTATGATGCCTGGCAGGAGATTCCATGTTGCTGTAAGGCAGGTTATTGAGCAGTAATTGGATGGAACTGTTCCTTTGTGAGGATCCTTCATCATCAGCACTGTTCTTCTTTGTGTTAGCCAGGCTGGGTGATGGCCTGCTTCTAGCAGTTGGTTCATCTGCTTTGCTATGCGTTCATGTACCGCTGTTGATTTCTTTTGCTTTTTCATGTCTCGGCCAGGTGCTGTCCAGCTCTTCATGTTCTTGCCCCGCTGTTGGATGTCTGTTTCTGTAATGCTGACTGGCTCTTGATCTAGGTGGTTGCTGTGTCTCATTCTCCGTTCTTGCACTGGTGTTGTACATTTTTCCTTCTCCCATATGTTACTCCAGTATTATTCAGTCTCTGCTATTGGTGGAGCTTCTGCCTTTGTGCTGTTACTCTGCAGTTGGGAGTACACCTTGGATGGATCTTTGGAGAACAGGGCCTCAGTTTCTGTTGTTCTTTCTGGTTGTATAGCCAAGCATTTCCATGATTGGTGAGGCAGTAGCATAGTTCATTAGTTTGAGTTATGATGGTGGCAGGTATTGATGCAAGTGCTTTATTGGCATCTTCTAGCATACTGTCTGGCATCAGTCGATCTCTGGTATTGATGGTATTTATCTAAGAACATTTGTTTCAGATCAGCTGCAATGCTCTCTAATTGCAAGATTTGGTCAGGATCTTAAGGAGGTTGCACATGTTGTTCTTACAGGTTTTCTTGTTCTTTGGGTTGGATCTGCAATGATAATAGCTTCTCTTTATGATATTGAAACGTTGGCTGACTGTTTCTTAGTCAGGGGACATGCAGATCTAGTATCCATCCAGAGTTTCCTCATACACTTTACATATCCTCTCTCATTTGGTCTGCTGTTATAGTAGCATTTCATTAGATCTAGGTTTTCTTGCCTTCTCCATGTATGGTTTGTTCCAGTAGCCCATTTATCATCAGATTGTCCAGCTTCCTCGACATCTGACTCCGACCTTGTTAATCCGGGCAACAACTTTCTTTGTTCGTGACACTCTCATGTTTATTGAGGTAGGCACTATCGTGTTAGTAGTCTTGCCCAAGGAGTGGTATATTATATCCAACAGGGCAGAGCCAGGATTTGAACCCCCAGTCTTCCATGTCGGTGGTTGTTCACTTTTTAACAGCTACACACACATGCATACAGTGGCAGGTTAGCTTTTGGGCACTCTTGATCAATATTACGGTTATACTCTTAAAAGGTTTAAATTTATGGGGTCATTACACAACATAGTGGGCCGCCTCTTTAAGAGGATAAAAACTTTGATATGAGGGCTTCTTTAAACATATTATAGCACTGAATGCACTAACCTCATCAATAAGAATTAGAGGATTTTCAGTTTTGGTTTTCTTTAGACACTGGATTATTTTTCCTGGCATGGCCCCAACATATGTTCTCCTGGAAAATAAGTTTAGAAGCTGCATTTTACGTTTATACGAAGATAAATATTCAACATAATTACATTTGCCTAACATTCACTCACAATGTGATTATTGTGCAAGGGAATCAGTGACTTGCCCTGTACTTTGCATAATAAATATACTAATGTGTGTATTTGGAAAAAAAAACATATCACTTCATCAAAATGGCAATGTCTGCACACCATCACTTGTCAGCTAGTGCCTATTATATTGCTGTGTTGAAAAGAAAAAAAAAAAATCACCAACAAAATAGTGCCGTTGGCTTCTCCTGTGCATTAGCATCTAGCTCGTTCTGATAGATGCTACTGCTAAAGGGCCTTCGCTGGCTCCTTGTTGCTGTAGCCACAAAAAAATTACACTACATCAAAATGGAGCCGTCTGCTGCGCATTAGCATCTATCGCGTACCAATAGATGCTACTGCACATGCACCATTTTGTTGCAGTGTAAATTTTTTTTTGGCTGCATCAAAAAGGAGCCTGTGGAGAAGCTTGCACAGTAGCATCTATCGGAATTAGATGGTAATAATAATAATCTATTCTGTAGGCGCAGCCGACAGCACCGTTTTGATGGTGATTTTTTCTTTCTTTTCAACACAGCAATATTATAGGCACTAACTGACAAGTGATAGTGCGCAGGCGTCATCATTTTGCATAGACTAATCACCTCATCTCTGTTTACACCTTTCAGTAACCCTCTGCGAGCACCTCTGGGGTTCCTCATCCGTTTACACGCCCCTTTTGTCATTCATTTTCAGAATTATTTATTTCAATACTTCAATATTGATGTACACCATTCACTATCATATATTTTCCATATCTTCACCAGTATTATTCAGTGTGTCACCGTTCCCCCTTTTATTTATTCATACTTCCGTTCATTTTGGGCATAACCGCATGATGCCACTAGGTGGGTGTCTTCCATATGACGCAATCCTTGATGATCACATGCCGGTGACTATGACTCCCCGCCATAACTTCTGGGTGATGCCTTCCAGTCATGCGCATCATCTCATCGTGTCAAATGACGTGACTTAGGAGATAAGCGCGGTCACACGACAGTAACCAAGGATACCGGTTACAACTTCCGGGGGACTACGTCCGGTCATGCGCAGGATGACAGTAAGGTATGCTGTTACAGCTGTTATACGCGCTCTCTTTGAAGGAAACTGACTTCCTGCCACACCCCTCTGTGAACAGGTGACTGCGCTTAGCAGCCTCCATAAATAGGCTCCCCTCCTGCTCTGTTCCTCAAGCACCCCTTCTGAGGAAGAACAGCAGAAACGCGTTTAAAGGGGTCCATTGTCGCAAGTCTGACTCTGGGTAAATATACTCACTAGTAACCCTGCCCAAGTATTGCAGAAAATGTCATTTTTGTAAGCACTAATCTCTCCTGGCCTGTCTGCTGACTTAAGGTTTGGATTAATGCGCTCATAGCTTTATTCCTGATATTCGTCACTTCTGATCTGCAGCACAGGTTCAGGACATCTTCCAGCATTAGTTTGCACATCTCAAGCACTTGGCACTTTTGAAATATTGTTTTGCAACTTAAGTACTATATGCTGCTTCCTGAGATGTCTGACATGACATTTACACACGTGCTCAAAATTGTTGGTACCCCTCGTTTCATGACAGAAAAACCCACAATGGTCAAAGAAATAACATGAATCTAACAAAAGTAAAAATAACTTAAAAAAACAAGAGAATGAATAAATGAACGTCAGACATTGCTTTTCAATCTTGCATCCACAGAATTAAAAAAAATAAATAAAACTCATGCAATAGGCCAGGACAGAAATGATGGTACCCCTGAAAATAATGTGACAAAAGGGATATGTTAAATCACGGTGTGTCCACTAATTAGCATTACAGGTGTCCACAATCTTGGAAACAGTGAGTGGGCCTGTATATATTGGTGACATGGTGTGTATCACACTCAACATGGACCAGAGGAAGTGAAGGAAAGAGTTGTCTCAGGAGATTAGAAAGAAAATTATAGACAAACATGTTAAAGGTAAAAGTTATAGAGCATCGCCAAGCAGCTTGATGTTTGTATATATTATTCAGAAATTTAAGATCCATGGGACTGTAGCCAACCTCCCTGGATGTGGCCACAGGAGGAAAATTGATGACAAATCAAAGAGACGGATAATACGAATGGTAACAAAACAGCCCAGAAAAACTTCTAAACAGATTAAAGGTGAACTTCAAGCTCAAGGAACATCAGTGTCAGATCGCACCATCCATCGTTGTATGAGCCAAAGTGGACATCATGGGAGACGACAAAGGAGGACACCATTGTTGAAAACAAATCATAAAAAAGCCAGACTGGAATTTGCCAAACTACATGTTGATAAGCCACAAGGCTTCTGGAGAATTTCCTATGGACAGATAAGACAAAAATGGAACTTTTTGGCAAGGCACATCAGCTCTATGTTCACAGACGGAAAAATTAAGCATATCAAGAAAAGGACACTGTCCCTACTGTGAAACATGGTGGAGGCTCTGTTATGTTCTGGGGCTGCTTAGCTGCATCTGTCACAGGGTGTCTAGAACCTGTGCAGGGTACAATTAAATCTCAAGACTATCAAGGGTTTTTAGAGACAAATGTGCTGCCCAGTGTCAGAAAGCTTAGTCTCAGTCACAGGTCATGGGTCTTGCAAGAGGATAATGACACAAAACATACAGCTAAAAACATCAAAGAATGGCTAAGAGGAAAAGATAGGACTATTCTGAAGTGGCCTTTCTAATCCTATTGATCATCTTTGGAAAGAGCTGAAACATGCCGCTTGGAAAAGGCAACCTTCAAACACGAGACAACTGGAGCAGCTTGCTCTTGACGGTTGGGCCAAAATACCTGTTGAGAGGTGTAAAAGTCTCATTGACAGTTACAGGAATTGTTTGATTGCAGTGATTGCCTCAAAAAGGTTGTGCAACAAAATATTAACTTAAGGGTACCATCATTTCTGTCCAGGCTTATTTCATGAGTTTTATTTTGTTTTTAATTCTGTGGAAAATGCAACGTCTAACTTTCATTTGTTCATTATCATAGACTTTTTAGTTATTATTACTTTTGTCAGATTCAAGTTATTTCTGTGACCAGAGGGTTTTTCTATCATTAAACGAGAGGCACCAACAATTTTGACCACATGTGACCAATGATAATAACTGCTGCTATATGAGGTATTGTTTGCATTAGGTGTTTCCCTATTTCTTCATGCACTTTATTCAACTATATTGATGATTTATTCCCTGCACAGTGTTTTTCGTTTTCAGTACAGCATGTATTGCCATCTCCTTCGTTTTAGGTCATTAGTATGTTTTTAAATTGCATTGGTAATCAAATAAAAATGAATTCTTACTTATTTCATTTTTGGAGGATCTTTGTTCCCTATATTGGTTTTCAGCATGCAAGATACGGCTGTAGACCCCCATCTTGGGACTCCAAAGCCCTCATCTCAGAACCTTTGAGGTCCCAGCAGTCAGAAACCTAGCAATTGGCAAGCCAACTCCAAGCAAGTTATCATGTGCATAGGGAATAACTTATTACTTTGGAAATAACATTTAAGTTATGGTGCTGGAAACAAGTACGGGTTAGCAGATTATGCATTAAACGGATAATGCTGTTATAAAAAAAAAAAAAAACTCACCTGTGGCCCTTAATTTCAGCCACATCTGTCATCCCACCTACACTGAACCGGAAATACTCCCTGTTCAATGCACGGGCAATTGAGCGAGCAATACTTGTTTTTCCTACTCCTGGTGGTCCATAAAAGCAAAGGATCTTCCCCTGCGTACTTCCCTTTAGCTGACTTACAGCTATGAATTCCTAAAAGACAACAAAACAGCATGCATTATGATTAAGGCAAAACATAACATTTTAGGTGGCATTTACAGTCCTCAATACCAAGATTATAAACACATGTGATCTTCCATAATGGTCATAACAGTATCATTTCTATCTAAGTGCACTTGTCTTGGCACTGCCAGATAGAAATACACATATACATATATGTTGTGAATTGGTTTGAGATGAGTTCTGAGCAGAGGCTCCCTCTGGTGGTTACAAGCGGTACTAGTGAGGATTGGGAATCAGGTGTTACTGATTGGTCTTATTTAAGGGAATCATTTTCCCATCAGGGTTGCCGGTGATCAATTGTTCTGGTCTGAATCCTTCTTTCCAGTTTCCCTTGTAGCCTGCTGTGTCGTGTCTGCATCTCCTGCTATCAGATAAGACAATTTCTTATTTTGTTTTTTGCTATATTTTTGCATTTTGTCCTGCACTTCTGTGGGGGCCTTCTGGGTCCCCTCCGGGGCTTTTGCCCTCTCAGTTTAGTCCAGCCACTGTGTTTTGTACTTTTGCTTTTTCCAGTTTTTTTTCAGTGGCTGCTGTTTTGATTTTTTTACACCAGAGAACTAATTTAGGTGGTAGAGGTCGTGTGATCTCAGGTGATTTTGAAATTAGTAGAGTTGGTGTTTTTTCAGGGTTTTCTGAGATTGCAGTAAGTACCCTTCCTGTCCTTTTCTATTTAGATAGTTTGGGCCCCAGCGTTTGCTCATACTATTTTCTTTCTGTGTCAGTATTTCCTCTTGTCTAACCGCCATTACATGTTTGGGGGCTTTCTAATATCTTTGGGGTTCTGCTCCGGGGCAGATAGCTTTCCTATTTCTATCTTTAGGTGTAGTTAGTTTCTCAGGCTGTGACGAGGCGTCTAGGACCAACGTAGGAACGCTCCACGGCTACCTCTAGTTGCGGTGGTTAGTCAGGGTACTGCAATCTCATAGATTCCAACTGCTCTGGTGTATTTCCTTTTTACCTGCACTCCTCAGCTACCGTAACATAACAGTATCACCGGCCATAAAAATTGTATGGTACTCACAGAAGGGAAAAAATATTTTGAAGGAAGAAAAGTTGTCAGAGATATTTTTCTGTTTGTTGCATTTTTTTTTTTTTCCCTCTGTATCTCTGGGTGCTGGGGAGGATCTTTTCTCCCAATGGAGTTTGCACAGTTGTCTGGCCATGTGGATCAGCTTGCCACTGAGGTTCAGAGTATTGCTGCATATCTTGCTAGGTTGCCTGTTGTGGAACCTAGGATCCCCATGCCAGATTTGTTTTTAGGGGATCGAGCTAAGTTTCAGAATTTCAAAAATAATTGTAAATTGTTTCTTGCCTTAAAATCTAAGTCCTCAGGAAACGCAGCGCAGCAGGTTCAAATTATCATCTCTCTCCTGCGCGGCGATCCTCAGGATTGGGCTTTTTCCCTGATACCTGGGGATCCTGTTTTGAGTGATGTTGATGCATTTTTTCAGGCTTTGGGGTTATTGTACGATGAGCCTAATGTCACTGATCAAGCTGAAAAAGCCTTGTTGGCATTAAATCAGGGGCTTGATGACGCTGAGTTATACTGTCAGAGATTCCGTAGGTGGGCAGTCCTGACCAAATGGAATGACGACGCTTTGGCGGCCCTTTTCCGGAAGGGTCTGTCGGATAATGTAAAGGATGTTATGGTGGGATTCCCTGTCCCCTCTGGTCTCAATGATTCGATGTCATTAGCGATTCAAATTGACAGACGTTTGCGTGAGCGGAGAAGTATGCGTGGAGTGGTGTTGCCTTGTGAGCCAGCTGCTGAGCCCATGCAGTGTGATGGAGTGGTGTCTGGGGCACAGCGTCATGATTTTCGAAAGCGCAATGGGTTATGTTTCTACTGTGGTGATGCCTCTCATGCTATTTCAGTCTGCCCTAAGCGGGGAAGACATTTTGCACGCTCAGTTCTCTTGGGTAGTGTTCAGACTAAGTTTTTATTAACTGTCACTCTGATATGCTCTCTGTCCTCATTTTCTGCTCAGGCTTTCGTTGATTCTGGAGCAGCTATTAACCTGATGGATTATGATTTTGCTAAACGTTGTGGGTTTCCCTTGATACCCCTACAGAAGTCTATTCCTTTACTGGGGATCGATTCTACCCCTTTGGCTGAGAATAAACCCCAGTTTTCTACTCAGGTGATAATGAGGGTTGAACCTGATCACCAGGAGTGCTGCAAATTTTTGGTTCTATATAATCTGCATGACATTATAGTGCTGGGTTTCCCTTGGTTACAGTCTCATAATCCTGTTTTGGATTGGAAATCTGTGTCTGTAACCAGTTGGGGCTGCCAATGTGTTAATACCAACACTCCTGTTTTTTCTGCCTCCCCCCAGGCTGAGGATGTTCCTGACTTTTTGTTTGATTTTTCTGATGTGTTTAGCGAAAGTAAATCTGCATCCTTACCTCCCCATAGGGGCTATGACTGCGCTATTGAATTAGTGCCAGGTAGTAAATTCCCTAAAGGTCGCCTTTTTAACTTGTCTGTACCTGAACATGACGCTATGCGGTCTTATATCAAGGAATCATTGGAGAAGGGTCATATCAGACCATCCTCTTCACCCTTAGGTGCCGGTTTTTTCTTTGTGGCCAAAAAAGATGGTTCATTAAGGCCGTGTATTGATTATCGTCTCTTGAACAATATTACTGTGAAATATCAATACCCGTTACCCTTGATTTCTGACCTGTTTTCCATGGTGAAAAACGCTACTTGGTTTACCAAGCTTGACCTCAGGGGGGCGTATAACCTTATTCGCATTAAGCACGGGGATGAATGGAAGACGGCATTTAACACCCCTGAAGGGCATTTTGAGTACCTTGTGATGCCCTTTGGGCTCACTAATGCTCCTTCCGTCTTCCAGTCCTTCATGAATGACATTTTCAGGGATTTTGTGGACAAGTTTCTGATTGTTTATTTGGATGATATCTTGATTTTTTCTAATGACTGGGACTCTCATGTGAAACATGTTCGAACTGTATTCCAGATTTTGAGAGAGAATGCTCTGTATGTGAAGGGATCAAAGTGTCTTTTTGGCGTACAGAAGATCTCATGTCTGAGATTCATTGTTCCGCATTGGCTGGGCATCCCGGAATTTTTGGTACCAGAGACTTGGTTAGTCGGTCCTTTTGGTGGTCTACCTTGTCTCGCGATGTCAGGGAATTTGTGCAGTCCTGCGGGACTTGCTCTCGCTCCAAGCCTTGCTCTCGCTCTAGTGGTTTGTTGATGCCATTGCCTGTGCCCAAGAGACCATGGACCCATATCTCTATGGATTTCATTTCCGATCTTCCTGTTTCTCAGAGAATGACCACCATCTGGGTAATTTGTGATAGGTTTTCCAAAATGATACATCTTGTGCCATTACCTAAGTTGCCTTCCTCCTCTGAATTGGTGCCGTTGTTCCTTCAGCACGTGGTTCGTTTACACGGCATTCCTGAGAACATTGTGTCTGACAGAGGAGTCCAGTTTGTTTCCAGATTTTGGAGGACTTTTTGTTCTAAACTGGGTGTTCAATTGTCTTTCTCCTCGGCATTTCATCCTCAGACCAATGGTCAAACTGAGAGAACAAACCAGACATTGGAGACTTATCTAAGATGCTTTGTGTCTGCTGATCAGGATGACTGGGTCTCTTTTTTGCCTTTGGCTGAGTTTGCTCTTAATAATAGGGCTAGCTCTGCCACTTTGATGTCTCCGTTTTTCTGTAATTCTGGGTTTCACCCTCGATTTTCTTCAGGACAGACGGAGGCTTCTGTCTGTCCAGGTGTTGACTCTGTTGTTGAGCGTATGCAGCAGATTTGGGACCAGGTAGTGGAGAGGTTGTCCCTCTCTCAGGAGAAGGCCCAGCGGTTTTCTAACCGGCATAGGACTGATGGTCCTCGGTTTAAAGTGGGGGACTTGGTCTGGTTGTCCTCAAAGAATATTCCTATGAGAGTAGCATCTCCTAAATTTAAGCCTAGGTTCATTGGACCTTATAAGATCATGGAGATTATTAATCCTGTTTCTTTTCGTTTGCTTCTTCCAGGGACATTTAAGATCCATAACGTGTTCCACAAGTCCTTGTTGAAGAGGTTTGTTGAGCCAGTGGTTCCTGCTGCTGTGCCTCCTGACCCTGTTTTGGTTGAGGGCAATCTGGAGTATGTGGTTGAGAAAATATTGGATTCTCGTTTTTCTAGACGAAGACTCCAGTATTTGGTTAAATGGAGAGGTTATGGTCAGGAAGACAATTCTTGGGTGTTTGCTTCGGACATCCATGCTAGGAGACTTATCCGTGCGTATCATAGAACTCATCCTGACCGACCTGGTTGCTCAAATGAGGGTTCGGTGACCCCTCCTCAAGGGGGGGGTACTGTTGTGAATTGGTTTGAGATGAGTTCTGAGCAGAGGCTCCCTCTGGTGGTTACAAGCGGTACTAGTGAGGATTGGGAATCAGGTGTTACTGATTGGTCTTATTTAAGGGAATCATTTTCCCATCAGGGTTGCCGGTGATCAATTGTTCTGGTCTGAATCCTTCTTTCCAGTTTCCCTTGTAGCCTGCTGTGTCGTGTCTGCATCTCCTGCTATCAGATAAGACAATTTCTTATTTTGTGTTTTTGCTATATTTTTGCATTTTGTCCTGCACTTCTGTGGGGGCCTTCTGGGTCCCCTCCGGGGGCTTTTGCCCTCTCAGTTTAGTCCAGCCACTGTGTTTTGTACTTTTGCTTTTTCCAGTTTTTTTTCAGTGGCTGCTGTTTTGATTTTTTACACCAGAGAACTAATTTAGGTGGTAGAGGTCGTGTGATCTCAGGTGATTTTGAAATTAGTAGAGTTGGTGTTTTTTCAGGGTTTTCTGAGATTGCAGTAAGTACCCTTCCTGTCCTTTTCTATTTAGATAGTTTGGGCCCCAGCGTTTGCTCATACTATTTTCTTTCTGTGTCAGTATTTCCTCTTGTCTAACCGCCATTACATGTTTGGGGGCTTTCTAATATCTTTGGGGTTCTGCTCCGGGGCAGATAGCTTTCCTATTTCTATCTTTAGGTGTAGTTAGTTTCTCAGGCTGTGACGAGGCGTCTAGGACCAACGTAGGAACGCTCCACGGCTGCCTCTAGTTGCGGTGGTTAGTCAGGGTACTGCAATCTCATAGATTCCAACTGCTCTGGTGTATTTCCTTTTTTACCTGCACTCCTCAGCTACCGTAACATAACACATATATATCTGTTTATGCATATATCTGGCAATGTCAAGACAAATGCACTTCGTAAGAAATTGTCCTCTTCTGGGGGCGTGGCCTGCACTTCAAGCTCAGAAGACGAGTTGAGACCGAGCTCCATAAAAATAGCTGGTTTGTACCAAAAAAAGGAGCCCAAACACACCCAGAACGCTCCCAGAGGATATTGACAACAGACGGCCTGGCAGCAAAATCAGTCAAACATAACACGGGGGACACCAGTGCCGGCTCCCACACATACATCAAGATAAAGAGAAACAGCCCTCTCCTCAAAACTCCCTCTGGAGCTGTGCCGCACTGCACAGTGGATTAGATCGTGTGCACTGCGAATTACCTGGACCTCAGGAGCCCAGACAGGGCGTGATCCGGAGCCTGGAGTGATCCGGTGAGTGACATCTTGGGTGAATCCTTTCCTAACAGAGACATTTGCTGCAGCCATCTTGGAGTAGTGACAGTCTAGTGATGGGTCGTTCATGAACAATCTGGTACAAAGAGCAGGCTTCCTGCTGTGAACAAAGGGAGCCGGCACCCCAGTAAGAGCCACTGAATTCCGGCTCTCACTGGGCGTAAAATGGCTCACACTGGGCATAAAAATTCAGGTGTTCGGTGGACAACAACTTTTATGGTCCAATTTCTCCTGTTACCCTTGGGAAAATAAAAAATTGGTGACTAAAAAGATAATTTTTGTGGGAAAAAAATAGGATTTTTTATTTTCATGCCCGGCATTATAAACTTGTGTAAAGCACTTGGGGTTCAAAGTGCTCACCACAGATCTAGATAAGTTCCTTAGGGGGTCTAGTTTCCAAAATGGGGTCACTTGTGGGGGGTTTCTACTATTTAGTCACGTGGTGTACTGCAAACGGAAAATGACACCTATCAAAGTCTGCATTCCAAAACGTTATTACTTCCTTTCCAAGCCCTGCTGTGTGCCCAAACAGTTTCCCCCCACATATGCTTTTGGGGTCCAATTTTCTTGGAGAAAATCAAAAATTTGGGACTAAAAAATCATTTTTGTGGAAAAAAATTTTTTTTCACACCCATGCATTATAAACTTTGTGAAACAGTTGGGGGTTCAAAGAGCTCACAACAGATCTAGATAAGTTCTATAGGGGGTCTAGTTTCCAAAATGGTATCACTTGTGGAGGGTTTCAACTGTTAAGGCACATCAGGGCTCTCCAAACGCGCCATGGCATACAGCCAATTCTGCGTTGAAAAAGTCAAACTGCGCTCCTTCCCTTCCGAGCTCTGTCATGCACCCAAACAGTGGTTTACCCCCACATAATGGGTATCAGCGTACTCACGACAAATTGCACAATATCTTTTGAGGTGTTGTTACCCATGGGAAAATAAAAATTGGGATGAAAAGATCATTTTTGTGGAACAAATATGATTTTTTAATTTTACGGCTCTACGTTATAAACTTGTGTGAAGCACTTGGGGGTTCAAAGTGCTGACCACAGATCTAGATAAGTTCCTAAGGGGGTCTGGCTTCTAAAATGGGGTCACTTGTGGGGGATTCCCACTGTTTAGGCACATCAGGGGCTATTCAAATGCAACATGGCGTCCAATCTCGATTCCAGCCAATTTTGGTTTGAAAAAGTCAAATGGCGCTCCTTCCCTTCCGAGCCCGGCCGTGCGCCCAGACACTGGTTTTCCCCCACAAAAGGGTGTATCAGCGTACTCAGGAAAAATTGGACAACAACTTTTAAGGTCTAATTTCTCGTGTTACCCTTGGGAAAAAAAAAATTGGTGACAAATATTTTTGTGGGAAAAAAATAGGATTTTTTATTTTCATACCCGGGCATTATAAACTTGTGTGAAGCACTTGGGGGTTCAAAGTGCTCACCACAGATCTAGATAAGTTCCTTAGGGGGTCTAGTTTCCAAAATGGGGTTACTTGTGGGGGGAGAAGCCAGCGCTGCAAATGGTCAGCATGCAATACATAAAGTGCTTATGCACATATTGGTTTCTAACTGTATTAAAAATGAGACATTTGGCAAATAATTGATCAATTCTTTGAGCCACCCCGCCACGACAAGACATTCTCATATGGGGCAGTCCTACTCTACGTTTTTTATATTCGCTGTGCCATTACGGCCTCCTAAATGCATTAAAAGCAAGACTGCAAAAAAGATTTTTAATTTTTTTTTTTTGCAGTCTTGCTTTTAATACATTTAGGAGGCCGTAATGGCACAGTGAATATAAAAAACGTAGAGTAGGACTGCCCCATATGAGAATGCCTTGTCGTGGCGGGGTGGCTCAAAGAATTGATCAATTATTTGCCAAATGTCTCATTTTTAAAAACAGTTAGAAACCAATATGTACATATGCACTTTATGTATTGCATGCTAACCATAGGCAGCGCTGGCTTCTCCCCCTTTTTTTGCTTTTTACTTGTGGGGGGTTTCCACTGTTTAGGCACATCAGGGACTCTGCAAACCAGGGCTGTGGAGTCGGAGTCGGTAGAAATGTACCGCCTCCGACTCCAGCTTTAAAAATAAATTATTAATATTTCATAATTGAACTTTCATATGAATTTTATAAATGTTACTCAAATATATATGTTCTATCAAACTAAGAACAACAGTGATAAGCAGTTCTGCTGGAGATAGAGACATTTCTTAAGGCTGGGTCTCACATAGCGATACACCAGCGATCCCGACAACGATCAGGATCACTGGTGTATTGCTACATTATCGCTGCTGAGCTGCCAAACAGGCAGCTCAGGCAGCGATCAGTACAAGCGACACTGCGGGTAACATCGCTTAGTTACCCGCACTGTACCTTGGATACCAGCGCCCTGATGCAGGGAGCTGGTAACCAAGGTACACAGCGGGTTTCCAGGCGCTGCGCGGTGCCTGGAAACCCGCTGTGTACCTTGGTTACCAGCTCCCTGCATCAGGCCCTGGTATCCAAGGTACACAGCGGGTTTCTAGGCACAGCCCCGTGCCTGGAAACCCGCTGTGTACCTTGGTTACCAGCGGATCGCTGGTCTCCCGCCTGTCACACGCAGCGATGCATGCCTGTCAGAGGGAGACCAGCGATCAAAAAAATGTCCTGACATTTCAGCGACGATCAGCGATACCCGACAGGGGGCTGATCGTCGCTGAATGTCACACACAACGATATCGCTGGTGAGCTCGCTGCTGCGTCACAAAACTAGTGACTCAGCACCGATCTCGCTAGCGATATCGCTATGTGAGACGGGGCTTTACTTCTTGTGTGTCACTGTTCTCCACTGCCCTTATCTAATCTTATACTTGGTTAACCTCATGCTGCCCCAACCCCCCTACTTACAATGTAAGAAACTGAAAGTGAAAATGTGTTGCAAATTCTTAGTAGTAAAGCTCCTCCTCTAGACTAGATGTTTACTAGGTGTGTGTCTTCCAAGCATCTCACAGCTGCTACTCAGAAGAGGAAGACTGTAAGAAGTATTATCCTTTCAACAAACTTTGCATCAGTTAACTGTGAGTACATGAGGAATAACAGTATTACTGACCACTATATCAGTTGTACAACCTGGCAATAATTTTGTACAATTGTTTTTAGGAAAAACAATTGTCATTTGGATTGTGAATGCAGAATTAAAAACCTGAGAATGTCAAGGAAGCGTAACATTAAATCAGCTGTATTTGAAAACTTCACCATCACTCAAGATAGAAAACATTATGTCTGTCAGTGTATGACAAATGATCTAGACGAAAACAAATGCTGTGAAGCCAAGATCAGTGCATATTCAGGCAAAGATAAAAATGCTCCTACCACAGCTTCTAATCTAAAGAGACATTTACAGCGCTTTCATCCAGAAGTACTGAAAGCAGTGGATGAGAAAGACTGCATCCAAACCAATGAACCAGTGCCCAGCTCTTCCAGCCAAACAAAGGAGTAGAGAACTTTGCAGCCATCAGTTGCAAGATATTTTGTCAGTGACAAAGTTACTGTGACAATGACAGTAGATACAATTAAAAAACAGATCATTGAGCTTGTTGCAAAGGATAGTGTGCCTATTTCATTATTTTTACGACCAGCTTTTATGTGTCTGAATGGGGAAATGGCCCGCAAGCTTGGTGTTTCTCTGGAGAGAGAGAGTATTAGAAAATTAGTAATCGAAGAAGCTTTTAAACAAAAGGAAGAATTTAAAAAATACTCTCAAGGGACGCTTTCTGTTTCTTAAAATGGATGCCTGCACACGTCACAGAGTGAACTATTTTGCCATCAATGTCCGATTTGTTTGTGACAAAAATGAAATAGTTACCAAGACATTGGCAGTAAAAGACACCAAAGCTCATCACACCAGTGAGTTTCTCCAGGTCTTGGTGGAAAAGGTTCTGCAAGACTATGAACTTAAAAAAAGAGCAAGTTCTTTCTGTCGTAACTGACAATGCTTCAAATATGATAAGTACTATTAAGCTAATGAATGAGAGTAATGATGGTGACCAGCATCTAGAAGAACATTCTGGGTCCACAGACACAGAAATGTTTGAAATAGAGGAACACAGTATTGTAACTGAGATGCAAACTGAAGTTGCTTCAGATGAACAGCAACATGATAGTTTAGATGATCTTGTTAAAACTGTGTCAATACGTTCTGATATAGGAAAGATGTGTATCTTCGTACCGTATTAGCCAGTAGATAGAAAAATATTTAGACTTGAGAGTCCTCAGTGGCTGATACCTTTTAATGGCTAACTGAAAAGATGGTAACAAATTGCAAGCTTTCGAGACTTGTAGACCTGAGTAGTCTCGAAAGCTTGCAATTTGTTACCATCTTTTCAGTTAGCCATTAAAAGGTATCAACCACTGAGGACTCTCAAGTCTAAATATTTTTCAATATGTTCTTTCATTCATCACATGCGCTGTGTTGTGCATACGCTACAGCTGGCTATAAGAGACAGTCTGCAAGAAGGTCATGCTGCTGCACTGATTGGCAAGGTGAGAAAATTGGCTACTGTTGCCAGAACCCATGAAGTTGACTCAATTTTGAAGAGACGTGCTGGAAAAGGGGCAATTATTGATCAAGCCACACGATGGGGCAGTACTTATTTAATGATTCAGCGCTTGGTTGAACTGAAAACCTTTCTTGTAGACATGGCTAACCCTCAACTGACGCTAAATGAAAGTCAGTGGAATCGGGTGACTGAGCTGGAAAAATTGCTAGAGCACCCATTTACGGTGACTAAAAAATTACAAGCAGAGGACTTTTAAAGGAGTGGAAGAACCTGATGTTTCGCCTGTCCCAAAGAGGAGGGTTAATTGCAAGTGGCATTGCTACATCAATGAAACGGAGAGAGGAGCTACTATTACAAAATAACATTCTTTTGGCAGCTGTTTAGACCCAATGCATCGGATTCTTCTAGATGATCAACAGCTAACTAAAGGAAAAGAAGCTCTGTTTGAAATAGCAGTAAGGATGAAACGGTTGCAGAACAGTCAGGAGGAACAAGAAGAATTTGGTCATCCTGCCACATCTTTACCCTCATCAACTGATGAAGAATTTAATTTAGAAAAATATTTGGATCACAAGGACTGTGCAAAGCGTTCCCGCATAGAAGAGTCATCCCCATCAAAGAACACAGCCAGTACATTTCAGCAGAATTTTTCATGTGCACTAAAAGAAACTGAGAAATTTGACCGTTCATCAAAAATAACAGTGCAACAAGCGATTCCTCTGTATCCTGACGTTGTCAGAGATGTTGCCCGAGTGGTTACTGCTTTGCCACCAACCCAAGTTAGTGTAGAGAGGTTGTTCTCTGCTCTCAAAATAATTAGATCAGATTTGAGGGCATCCATAAAGGAGGATCTGACAGAGGCAATACTTTTCCTGAGGACAAATTTATAGATTTCTTCTTATTAACTGCATAACAGTGTTTATTGCATATTTACTTACAAGAGTTTAGAAAAGTTTATAAAAGTTATTTGCTATATTCTAATTGTATTCTAATAAATATAGTTTTTGCTCTAAGTGGTCTGATTACTTATAATATGATGGTGAGAAACTGAATAAGCACGATGTTAATATTTTACAACAGTAAATTAATTGTTACGAATTGGCCATTTATGAAGGAGTCGGAGCTGGAGTCGGAACCTGATAAAATCCAGGAGTCAGAGTCGCAACTGTGGCTTACCGACTCCACAGCCCTGCTGCAAACTGAACATGACACCCATCAATGTCTGCATTCCAAAACGTTATCACTTCCTTTCCGAGCCCTGAAGTGCGCCCAAACAGTATTTCTCCCCCACATATGGGGTATCAGCGTACTCGAGGACAAATAGAACAACAACATTTGGGGTTAAATTTCCTTGGAAAAAATCAAAATTTGGGGACTAAAAAATCATTTTTGTGGAATTTTTTTTTTTCACACCCAGGCATTATAAACTTTAGTGAAACACTTGGGGGTTCAAAGTGCTCACAACAGATCTAGGTAAGTTCTTTAGGGGTCTAGTTTCCAAAATGGTGTCACTTGTGGGAGGTTTCCACTGTTTAGGCACAACAGGGCTCTCCAAACGCGACATGGCATACAATCTCAATTCTAGCCAATTTTGGTTTGAAAAAGTCAAACAGCGCTCCATACCTTCCGAGCCAAGCCGTGCGCCCAGACAGTGGTCTTTCCCCACATATGGTGTATCGGCGCACTCAGGAGAAACTGCACAACTTTTTCTGTCCACTTTCTCCTTTTACCCTTGTAGAAATAAAAAAAAGTTTGTAAAAGATCATTTTTGTGACTAAAAAGTTAAATGTTCATTTTTTCCTTCCAAGTTGCTTCAGCTCCTGTGAAGAACCTGAAGGGTTAATAAACTTCTTGAATGTGGTTTTGAGTACCTTGAGGAGTGCAGTTTTTAGAATGGTGTCACTTTTGGGTATTTTATGCCAGACCCCTCAAAGTGACTTCAAATGTGAGGTGGTTCCTAAAAAAAATGGTTTTGTACAATTTGTTGTAAAAATGAGAAATCGCTGGTCAACTTTTGACCCTTATAACTTTGTAACAAAAAAAAAATTGGTTTCAAAATTGTGCTTATGTAAAGCAGGGAAATGTTATTTAGTAACTATTTTGTGTAACATATTTCTCTGTTTTAAGGAAATAAAAAATTCTAAGTTTGAAAATAGCAAAATTTTCCAAATTTTCGGCATATTTCCATTTTTTTTCATATATAACAAGTTATATCGAAGAAATTTTACCAGTATCATGAAGTACAATATGTCACGAGAAAACAATCTAAGAATCGCTAAGATCCATTGAAGCGTTCCAGAGTTACAACCTCATAAAGAGACAGTGGTCAGAATTGTAAAAATTGGCCCGGTCATTAACGTGCAAACAACCCTCGGGGGTGAAGGGGTTAAAGATGTGGGAGACATCAAACAAGAAAATAACCACTTGGGCACAAGAGTTGAATCGCTTGAGAGTGGGCAGGAAGCCTTATGTAACTTTGCCTCATATGCCACATCAAGCCTCCAGAAGTGCCAACAGTACCTTTACTCAGCTTTTGAAGTTCTTGAAGACCAAGAAAACAGAAGCTGCCGAAATAACCTAAGATTAAGAGGTCTTCCTGAATCGGTTCCAGTAGAATCCCTAACAACGACAGTTAAACAGCTGTTCATACATATTCTGGTAGACACCTACCCGGAAGAAGTTATTATTGAGGGGGCACACAGAGCACTCAGGAAGCAACCTAAGCCCAAAGAGCCACCGAGAGATGTCATTTGCTGTTTACTAAACTCCAAAATTAAAGAGGATATATTGAAAATATCCAGGATCAAAGGACAGACAAACTTTGAGAGCTCTCAAATCACCTTATTCCAAGATATTTCACCTTGGAATAAACATCTTAATTGCTTGACTGATTTTGTCATCTATTTGATAACATGTGAACAATACGTAGGGAGGACCACTCAACCATTACATATAAGATTATTTTCACACCGGCACAATACACGCAAAGGTTTTTTAGATCATGGTCTCTCAAAGCATTTTCTTAGGGTACATAATGAAGATTATAGGAAATTTAATCAGTCCTATTGAGTACATTGTTCTGCCTTCATACACGTTGACACGGTGTGCAATCTAGCATACAGCATAAACCACCATTCTATCTTCCAAATAAGCACTGTCCTCTGTAGTCTAACTTGTTTATTGGTGAACAGTATAGAACATGCGCGGTAAAACTATCAAAATACAAATGGCATAAATAAGTATTGGGCACACAGCTGACACTTTACAATTAACAGGAAAGTATACAGTATGATGCAAACTTTAACATGGGAATACACAGGATTCTAATAACATCTCCTATGCACTGGCTGCTATACAGTTAATAACCTCCTAAACACTGCATTGCTGGAGAAGATATTTATCTTACCAGATATGCTTTATCAGGAAAGCAAACTCAAGTTGGAGAGGTTACAGGAGAGCACATGAACACTTGTGTTCCCTGAAGTACACAGAAGAAAATGGAGGTTATTCTTCCCAGCATACCTTACTTCAATCCCACAATGCAACACTATCTGCTTGTTAAAGGCACAGGCTATAAATTCAGCCACCATTAGATGGTGCTATAACAAACAAAACCAGCACACAATACAAAACATACTGCCCTGTACTCAGATGGGCAGAACACTCCCCGCTTGGCAACAACTGATGCCACATACAGGCTCTTTTGGTGAAAGCAGTAAAACTAGTTCCGCAACTGGTCTGAGGAATAGTTTACTCTCCCCAGCCTTCCACACTTTGACCTCGACCTTGCGCACCTTCTCATCCTTGCTTGGGAATACCTTGGTGACGAGGCCTAGTGGCCACTCATTTCTGTGTGACTGGCTGTCCTTCATGAGCACAACATCACCTGGCTTGATGTTCGGCTTGTCGATCTGCCACTTCTTCCTAGGCTGTAAGGTAAAGACATATTGTTTTCTCCATCTGTCCCAGAAAGTATTGAAGAGACTTTGAACTTGTCTCCATTGATGTCTGTAGAGGTCCTTGTTGCTGAAATCTCCCAGTGGAGCGTTGGGAGTGTTGGTTTTCTGAGTCAGTAGCATGGCGGGAGTGAGAATGGTTGGATCAAGCTTTTTCAAGACACTGTCTCTAGAAATGGGTAGTCCCTTGTTGAGGTTGCCTATTTCTCTGGAGTAGGTTTCCTTTTGCACAACACGAAGTATTGTAACCTTGGCTCTTTCCAAGTTGAGGGCTGTAAAAGCATGCTTGCAGTGATGCCAACCTTTACAAGATCTCTGGCTTGCAGGTAATGCTGGCTTGTAGGACTGGGCCACATGAATTATACAAGCAACAGTTCGAACAAGTGACTTCCAGGTTGAGAACCTGCTGAACAGATGAGATTCCAGGAAATGACTTGAAATCCCTGTATACAGAGCAGACACTCGAGGACGGAGCTCCTCGTCGGCATCTGGATCCACCAGTTCGAACGTTTCGGGCCTGTCGATGTGGGTCATCGAATGGTACAAGGAAGCAGAGTTTGAGAACCAGGTAGTGTCCTTAAGATGACTTGAAGCAACGGATCTAGTCGCATGATCCACAGGATTGAGGTGAGTAGGTACATAGTGCCACTGACTATGGCAGGTAGATCTTATCCTCAGTATCCGGTTGCTGACGTAGACATAAAAGCGTCGCGTTTCATTGCAGATGTATCCCAGTAGCACTTTGCTATCGGTGTAGAACTCTGCTTCTTTGGTCTCCAGATTCATCACACCTGAGATAAGCTCGGCCGGCTCAACTGCGAGGACAGCAGCGCAGAGTTCCAGTCTGGGTACTGTGTGTTCGCGGAATGGTGCCAGTTTAGTCCGGCTCATCACAAACCCAATATGGCTCTGTTCATTGTCATCTATGGTTTTGAGGTATGCTTCTGCTGCGATTGCTTTGACTGATGCGTCACAGAAGATACAACGTCTTTGTGTCTTGACTTCTGTGGATGGCACAGGAGCATACGGTCGTTTCAAACGAAGGTTGGTCACGGCCTCGAAAGATCTCTTCCACTCTGCCCACAGGTCTGCCTTTTCTGCTGGCAGTGGATCATACCAATCTGATGTGTCTTGGGTGAAGTCTCTTAGCATCATTTTCCCTTGGACAGTAACTGGAGCTACGAATCCCAGGGGGTCGTATAGACTATTCACAAAAGAAAGAATTCCTCTGCGCGTGAAGGGTTTCTCGTCTTTACTGATCTGAAAGGTGAAGGCATCCATCTTCAGATCCTAAAGCAATCCAAGACTCCGCTGCATGGGAGTGTCGATGCTTAGGTCTAGGTCCTTTAGATTGCAGGAATAGTCTTGAGAGGGAAATGCTTCCATCAACTCTCGACTGTTGGAGGAAATCTTGTGCAACCTTAAGTTAGACTGAGCGAGCATTTCTTGAGCCCTTTTTAGTAGACTGCAGCCTCATTTCTTGGTGTGGACTTCAAACAGTCGTCTACGTAGAAGTCTTTTTCTATGAAGGATCTGACGTCTGACCCATACTTTTCTTCGCCTTCTTTGGCAGAATTATGGAGGCCGTAGACAGCGACTGCTGGGGAAGGCCTGTTCCCGAAGATGTGTACGCTCATCCAGTACTCTGTGATGTCTTTGTCTGGGTCATTCTCCCGGTAGCAGAAGAACCTCAAGTAGTTTCTGTGTTCCTTTTTGACGAGAAAATAGTGGAACATCTGTTGTATGTCAGCCATAAATGCCACCGTATCTCTGCGGAAAGAGAGTAGTACTTCCAGAAGTCTGTTGTTGAGGTCTGGGCCCGACAGTAGGACATCATTTAATGAGACGTCTTCACATTTGGCAGTTGAGTCGAATACCACTCTTTTTGACCTGGCTTCTTGGGATGGTACACTCCGAAGATGGGCAGGTACCAACACTCCTCTGAGGGCTGAAGTGCAGGTGCAATCTCTGTGTGGTTGTTCTGGAATATCTTTCCCATGAAGGTAAAGTGTTCCTTCATCTCAAGTAACTTCTTAAGCTTGTGCCTGAGGGAGATGAATTGGCTGTACACCAGTTCCCTGTTGTTGGGTAGGCGCCTTCGCTCAGGTCGAAATGGTAAAGGTGCGACCCAACTGTTCGATTTGTCTTTGACTATTTGTCTATCCATGATGTCCAAGAACATCCTATCTTCTATGGACATCGCTACCTTGTCGTCTTCCTTTGTCCTGTGGAAGACTGTACATCCCATGTGGTCTTGTTCACCTTCACAGGCGTGGTCTTCGTTGGTAGGTACTGAGAAAGGTCAAGGTAGGGAAGCGCTGTTTGGCAATTCCTTTACCAGCAGACTATTGTGACATGGCTGGAAGAGAGACGGACGTCCATTTTCTAGTGTGCTGGTGAGCATACTGTTGACTGAGGCCGGCTTGTGTGCTCCTCCTAGACAGACGTCTCCTATGATGACCCATCCAAGGTCGAGCTTTTGAGCGTACGGAGCATTTCTGGAGCCGTTTATATATTCTCTAGTCTTGTGGACTCGTAGTATATCTCTTTCCAGGAGAAGGGCTATTGGATCCAACTCAGGTATCAGGTGGGCTACACACTTCAGATGGGGGTGATGTGTCGCCATCTCCGGTGATGGTATCTCTGACCTGTTGTCGGGAATCTGGTTACACTCCAGGATGGTTGGTAGCGATAGGCAGGTTTGACCATCTATGGATTCCACCTTGTATCCGGTTGCTTTTTTCCCCGCCGTCTCAACGGTACCTGAACATGTCCTCAGGGAGTAGGGAGAACCAGGGCCTACAATGCTGAAATTGTGAAGTTGTCAAAGAAGATGGATCTGGCTAAAGACCTGTTACTTTGGTCATCCAGGACTGCATATATCTTGTGGACTTTCTCCTTGCGCCCTGCAGGGTAGACTCGGACAAGGCAGATTTTTGAACAGGACCTTCCTCCTGTGAGTCCCTTACAGATCTCCGTACATTGAGAGCTGACCACAGGGGTATCTTCATCAGTGTTCTCCTTTCCATCGTGCTCCTTTGCTTGTGACAACACTCACAGAGGTGGTCCAGGGTGCAAGGCTGTATTGTGATCCATGCTGTTGCATTCTGCACATTTCACGCTAGCTTCACAGTTCCTGGCGAGGTGAGAGGCTGTGGCACAGCATTTGAACCAGATGTTGTTCTCTTTGAGGAAACCTTTGCGATCCTCCAAAGACTTCTCCCTGAAGGCTCTGCAGTTTAGTATAGGGTGTGGTTTCTTGTGTAGAGGACACTGTTTACTGACATCCTGAGGCTTGTTCTCGTCTGGAGGGGGTTTACTCGCATTGTGAGGAGAGCCTGTGGAAACTGTTAGTTTTGTTGACTGCCACAGGTGTCCCACTGGGTTTGACAACAGGGCAGTGGAACATGACAGAGTGATGTCAAAACTAGGGTCATTTCCTATCTTAGCTTGTTGGGTGACAAATTGTACGAATACAGTAAAAGGAGGGAATGGTACATTATGATTTTATTTATACCGTGAACCATATGTAACCCATTTTTCTTGTAGGTTGTAAGGAAGTCTTTGTATTATCGGATTGACACCCCTAAAGGTGTCTAAGAATGCCAATCCGGGCAAGTCTCCTTCCTCCTGGGCAACATGTAACTCTATCAATAAATCACTCAATTCTCTAAGCTTTTGGAACAGCCGCTGTGGTCGACATCTCTCTGCTGGACGACTCCTTGTTTGTAGTAACGAAGTTCGGGGTTGGATTGCTGGTAATTGGTGTAGGATGGTCGATGTGGTGCATCAGGGCTGTCATCGATGCCGGAATGTTGACGTACATACACTGCAATGCGCTGGATCTTGCTGTTCTAGATCTGGTTCGGGAAAGTTGCTTCGTCTCTCACAACCAGGATCCTTCATGGCTTCCAAATACTCTGCTTTAGCAATTGCAGCTGCTGCCTCTGTCTGCCACAAGTTTTTCTAGTTCTGCTCGCAAACATGCAGTTTCTGCTTCTTTCTCTGCCTGCAAACGTGCAGTTTCGGCTTGCAGGCGTACGGTTTCGGCCTCTCTCTGTTTGCAAACGTTAAGTTTCGGCTTTCAGGCGTGCAATTTCTCCCTCTCTCTCTGCTTGCAAACATGCAGTTTCAGCTTGCAGGCGTGCGCTATCTGCATCTTGTTCCGCCTGACTCAGTTTTATGTGCATCTCTTTTTCGGCGAAGGAGGATCTTGCTTTGGCTGCCTCGGCTTCGGCAGCGAGCTCTGCTAATGACGACCTGCTGGGGCTTGCTCGTGATCTAGTTTTGAGTGAAGATGTGCTGTTTTGAGACATTGTGTGCTTAGCTGCGTACTGCTGAGTATATTACCGGGAAACAGTCTATGCGCAGCAGCTTCCGCGTGGCGGGAATGATTAAGCGCCTGATGACGGGCTGCACTCTCGGTACTTGTGACTGTATGGCGGCCGCTGCAGTATCTGCAGGCAGTGCGGTGTGGGTACAAGCGGCTCCTTAAGTCTTATTCACTATCGCAGGCGTCTAGCATCCGTTTTACTGTTCTGCCTTCATACACTTTGACACGGTGTGCAATCTAGCATACAGCATAAACCACCATTCTATCTTCCAAATAAGCAGACTGTCCTCTGTAGTCGTAGTCTAACTTGTTTATTGGTGAACAGTATAGAGCATGCGCGGTAAAACTATAAAAGTATTGGGCAGCCAGGGTAGCTGACATTTTACTATTAACAGGAAAGTATACAGCATGATGCAAACTTTAACATAGGAATACACAGGATTCTAATAACATCTCCTATGCACTGGCTGCTATACAGTTAATAACCTCCTAAACACTGCATTGCTGGAGAAGATATTGATCTTACCAGATATGCTTTACCAGGAAAGCAAACTCTCAAGTTGGAGAGGTTACAGGAGAGCACATGAACACGTGTGTTCCCTGAAGTACACAGAAGGGAGGTTCTTCTTCCCAGCATACCTTGCTTCAATCCCACAATGCAAAAACTCTGCTTGTTAAAGGCACAGGCTATAAATTCAGCCACCACTAGATGGTGCTATGACAAACACCAGCACACAATACAAAACATACTGCCCTGTACTTAGATGGGCAGAACACACATTCCCATCAATATCCCTGATAGAAAACAAAAAACTTAATCGGAAGGAAATCTACTGGATCTATAGACCGAATACACTCAGATCACATGGACTGAATGAGATCACCGAAGTTTTCCTGTAAAATATATATATATTTTTTTATATAATTAAACATGCTCAGATCATACATATCAAATGTAATCAGTGAAAGTCTTTTGCAAAATCACTGTTATCTATTTATTTAATAATGTATTAATGTGGTGGTGCCTGGTGCTGGCACTCCCTTGCCAGTTTCGTGCTCTGTGTCATTCTTCTGATATGGGAGGGATTCGATTTTCCCTCATCTGCTCCTCGCTGCCTTGCCAACTTCTTTTTTCTGTGGCTCCACTTTGCAAGGGGAAGACTGAGGAATCAAATGTTTATTTTGAATCAAAATTCATCATTATTATGCAGATTTATTCTGTTTTAGTCTTCCTTTATTTTGGACTGAAACTGTAATGGATGACCCTCTGGTGGTACACTATGTGAGCCATGATTAGTGGTGCAATTTGTTAGCTACAATTTGTGATGTCACTTGTAACAATATTTTTGAGACCCTTCAATCATTTTTAAATGTTGCTGATACATGTTTAGTCCCATTTTTCCTCATAATCACACTAGTTTTATAGGCAACATATACAACAGTTTTTTATTTGAGGATTTTTTACTTGAGCATTTTTTTATAATATATTTATTCTTTTTTTTTTTTTTTTTTTAAACGCCATTAATTAGTTTCTAGGCTATAATGATTTTTTTTATTAATGGTGGTAAAATAGAAATATTGTTGATGTCTATTTATATACATATACTTTCTGTTGATAATCTTGTTGCTTCGGATCCTTTTGTTGAAGGTCCTCATATCTGCAGATTGAGTGTGGCTGCACTAAGCTCTGTCTCTGCTGCAATGCGCTTTCTGGGGTGCAATCCTTTTTGGGACTACGGATTCTTGCCCCCTGATTGTCTTTTTTTTTCTCCTCTTTTTTATGGTAATATGCTGATATTATAATAAAATAATAAAAGATTAATTCATTACAATGCTTTTAATTAATTTCAACTGTTTATTTATTATATGTTCATTATGTGTTCATCATGTGTCTTTTGAATGAATTGGTGCTGGTATCTGAAATCTTTGTCTATTTAAGGATTGATGTAAATTGTATTGACATGTTCCTGTGGTGTTTTCTGATGAAGGAGTCTTGAACTCTGAAAGGTGTAGAATAAAGCCACATGTACTAATAATCTCTGGAATTTTAGTGATTCAGCAACTCAGATATTTACCACACTTATCCCTATCGGTATCTAAACGACTGGTCTTTCCTGGACTCCTGGATCTACAACTTAACTACATCTGTTGAGTGCAATCCTATGGATTAACCTTTTAACCTTCTCAGATAAGACACTATTTGCGCTCTTTCCTTCAAGTGTTTTTAAGATATTTCACCTATAAGGCTGGGTTCATACTGTGTTAATGCACTCCGTTTAACGGATTGCGTTACACGTGATGTAACGCCATCCGTTAATGCTGCCATTAACCCCCATTACCGAGCACATCGCTAACGCATGCCATAACCGGCATGCGCTAGCAATGTGCCGTCATGCTGTGACGGACCCTCGGACGCGGGCTGCAGCGTCCGAGGGTCCGTCACAGCTAGCATAGCTGAAGCATCTGCACTAGCGGTATAGCATAACACAATCGTGTTGAACGGACTGCATGAACGCTTTATGAACCTGGCCTAACTCTACAAAAACAGAAAACCCTGAAACCCTTGACGGATGTTCTTCGAGAAAAGAAGATACTATCCTCCTGGCTTTTCCCATTTGGGATCTCCATCTTAAATGGCCAAAGACAGCTGATACGTAGCAGGAAGGATCTACAGAAGACTGTCTCTGCTTAGAGTCCCAGACCTCCAAATAGAAGATTGGTCCCCACTCCCCAGTAGTGATGAGCAAGTATGCGCGTTACTCGGGTTTTCCCAAGCATGATCGGGTGTCCTCCGAGTATTTTGGAATGCTCGGAAATTTAGTTTGTGTCGACACAGCTGCATGATTTGTGGCTGCTGGACAGCCTGAATACATGTGAGGATTCCCTAACAAAACAGGCAATCCTCCTGTCCAGCAGACACAAATCATGTAGCTGCGTCTACAGAAACTAAATCTCCAAGCACGCCAAAATACTCGGAGGACACCCGAGCATGCTCGGGAAAACCCGAGTAACCAATATACTCGCTAATCACTATTCCCCAGTCCAAGACATATCAACAATTCCTCCAGTTGTCCCTCCTACCCCATGGGAGCAGGTCTCCTCCGTGAAAACATGGAAACAAGAAGAAGAGCGGGGAAGTTGACGCCCAAGCGCATGATACCAGACCAAGCTTGAGGTCTCCAGATCCTTTTAGCTTTCACTTTTCAGTATGTGGGATGCTTTTGGGGACATTAGGCCTATGTTAATCTGTATGTTATGTCCCTGCAGACTCCCGTAGAGAAAATTGTTTTAAATTACAGCCTTATATACAGTTGTGCTCAAAAGTTTACATACCCAAGCAGAATTTTTGCTTTCTTGGCCTTTTTTCAGAGAATATGAATGAAAACACCAAAACTTTTTCTCCACTCATGGTTAGTGGTTGGATGAAGCCATTTATTGTCAAACTACTGTGTTTTCTCTTTTTAAATCATAATGACAACCCAAAACATCCAAATGACCCTGATCAAAAGTTCACATACCCTGGTGATTTTGACCCGATAAAATGCACAGAAGTTGACACAAATGGGCTTGAATGGCTACTAAAGGTAACATACTCAACTGTGACCTGTGACAAATGCCTGGAAAATTGTTAAGGATGCAAAGAAAAACCCACAAATAACATCAGCTGAAAAACTGGACTCTCTAAAAACTACACTGTGTGCAGAATTATTAGGCAAGTTGTATTTGAGAGGATTCTTTTATTATTGAACAACAACTGTTCTCAATCAACCCAAAAGATTCATAAATATCAAAGTTTGATATTTTTGGAAGTTGGAGTGGGTTGTTTTTAAGATTTGGCTATCTTAGGAGGATATCTGTTTGTGCAGGTAACTATTAATTACTGTGCAGAATTATTAGGCAACTTAAGAAAAAACAAATATATACCCATCTCACTTGTTTATTTTCACCAGGTAAACCAATATAACACAAAATTTAGAAATAAACATTTCTGACATTCAAAAACAAAAAAAAAAATAATCAGTGAGCAATATAGCCACCTTTCTTTACGATGGCACTCAAAAGCCTTCCACCTATAGATTCTGTCAGTTGCTTGATCTGTTTACGATCAACATTGCGTGCAGCAGCCACCACAGCCTCCCAGACATTGTTCCGAGAGGTGTACTGTTTTCCCTCTCTGTAAATCTCACATTTTATGAGAGACCACAGGTTCTCTATGGGGTTCAGATCAGGGGAACAAGGGGGCCATGTTATTATTTTTTCTTCTTTTAGACCTTTACTGGCCAACCACACTGTGGAGTATTTGGATGCATGTGATGGAGCATTGTCCTGCATGAAAATCATGTTTTTCTTGAACAATACCAACTTCATCCTGTACCACTGCTTGAAGAAGGAGTCTTCCAAAAACTGGCAGTAGGTCTGGGAGTTGAGCTTCACTCCATCCTCAACCCGAAAAGGTCCCACAAATTCATCTTTGATGATACCAGCCCTTACCAGTACCCCACCGCCACCTTGCTGGCGTCTGAGTTGGAGTGGAGCTCTCTGCCCTTTACTGATCCAGCCTCGGGCCCATCCATCTGGCCCATCAAAAGTCACTCATTTCATCAGTCCATAAAACCTTGGAAAAATCAGTCTTAAGATATTTCTTGGCCCAGTCTTGACGTATTATCTTATGTTTCTTGTTCAAAGGTGGTCGTTTTTCAGCCTTCCTTACCTTAGCCATGTCCCTGAGTACAGCACACCTTGTGCTTTTTGATACTCGAGTAATGTTGCATCTCTGAAATATGGCAAAACTGGTGGCAAATGGCATCACGCTTGATTTTCCTCAATTCATGTGCAGTTATTTTGCGCCTTTTTTTATCAACACGCTTCTTGCGACCCTGATGGCTATTTGCCATGAAACGCTTGATTGTTTGGTGATCACGCTTCAAAAGTTTTGCAATTTCAAGACTGCTGCATCCTTCTGCAAGACATCTCACAATTTTTGACTTTTCAAAGTCCGTCAAATCTCTCTTCTGACCCATTTTGCCAAAGGAAAGGAAGTTGCCTAATAATTAAGCATACCTTATATAGGGTGTTGATATCATTAGACCACACCCCTCCTCATTACAGAGATGCAAATCAACTGATTTACATAATTGGCAGTTGGCTTTCAAGCCTATACAGCTTGGAATAGGACAACATGCATAAAAAGGATGATGTGATCAAAATGCAAATCTGCCTAATATTTCTGCACACAGTGTAGAAGTGTGCCTGTTTCAAGATGCACAATAAGGAGGCACTTGGAAGAAAAATGGGTTGCATGGTTGAGTCACAAGAAAGCCATTACTGAGCAAATGCCACAAAGTATCTCACCTACAATACGGAAAACAGCAAAGAGACAAGTCTCAAAACTTCTGGAACAAGGTACTTTCTAGTGATGAGACCAAAATTGAACTTTTTGGCCACTACCATAAACGTTACATTTGGAGAGAGGTCAACAAGGCCTATGATGAAAGGAACACCATTCCAACTGTAAAGCACAGAGGTGGATTGCTGATGTTTTGGGGATGTGTGAGCTACAAAGGGACAGGAAACTTGTTCATAGTTGAAAGAATGATGAATGCAGCACGTTATCGGCAATTTATGGAGGCAAATTTGCAATCATCAGCACGGAACATGCGCATAGGACGTACTTGGATGTTCCAACATGACAACGATCCAAAACACAAGGCCAAGTTGACCTGTCATTGGCTACAGCAGAACAAAGTGAAGGTTCAGGAGCGGCCATCTCCGTCTCCTGATCTCAATATCATTGAGCCACTCTGCGATGATCTCAAGCATGCAGTTCACGCTAGACAGCCCAGGAATTTAGAGGAACTGGAGGCTTTTTATCAAGAAGAGTGGACAGCTTTACCATCTGAGAAAATAAAGAACCGCATCCACAACTACCACAAAAGACTTCAAACTGTCATTGATGTTAGAGGGGGCAATACACGGTATTAAGAAATGGTGCAAGTCAACTTTTGATGAGGGTCATTTGGATTTCTTCTGGCGACTTGACCACGCATCTTTCTTCAAGTGCCTCATTATTGTGCGTCTAGAAACAGCCATACCGCTAGTTTTCATAGAGTCCAGTATTTCAGCTGATGTTATTTATGTTCCTGGCATTTGTCACAGGTGAGGATGTTATAGCCATTCAACTCATTTGTGTCAACTTCTGTGCATGTTATCAGGCCAAAATCACCAGGGTATGTAAACTTTTGATCAGGTTCATTTGGATGTTCTGGTTTGTCATTTTGATTTAAAAGGAATCTGTCACCCCATTTTGGCTATATCAGATAAAGATATGCCTGAATAGTGCGTCCCAAAAGTAACCTATCGGTATCTATCATATATCTTGACACCCCCGTTTTCATGGCCAAATACCTTTGTAAATTTCGGTTTTCTGTATGCTAATATGGGCGGTCCGGAGGGCGGTGTTTTTTTGCTTCCCCCTGCCCCGCTCCTCGGTCATAGTTGCGCATGCGCTGTAATGATTTTATGCTTTGCCCACTTTTGAGCAAAGTACACAGCGCAGGCGCGGGGGATTTTAAAACGCGCAATTGCGGGAACACTATGCTGTCTATGCTGTGCTATGCACAGACGGACATACGCAAGAGAAGCCGAGGAGTGGGGGGGAAGCAAAAAACACCGCCCTCCGGACCGGACCGCCCAGATTGGCATACATAAAACCGAACTTTACAAAGGTATGAAAACGGGGGTGTCAGGATATAAGAGATTCCCTTTAAAAAGAGAAAACACAGTAGTTTGACAATAAATGGCTGCACCCAACCACTAACCATGAGTGGAGAAAAAGTTTTGGTGTTACCATTCATATTCTCTGAAAAAAGTCCAAGAAAGCAAAAATTCGGCCGGTTATGTAAACTTTTGAGCACAACTGTATATTGACTATTTAAAGCGGAGTTCTACACACAGTAGATACTGAAACATTCCTGAAAGATGTTTAATATTGTTGGTAACTATTTTGAAAGCATTCTCTGTATTCTGTTCTATTTGACGTAATTCTCCAAAATGTTTAATGGGTCTTTGGTCGGTGTGATAGGTACAAACAGGTCTTACATCCACCCCCCCCCCGAAGTTCTCCTTTCCCTTTCTGCCCCTCCCTGAATGTCAATATAACCAAACTGATTTAAATAATGGTACATTGAAAGGCCTCAGCTCAAACTTAAAATATCTTAATTATGGCTGAATTAAAGTTCATATCATACAATGTGAGAGGTATGAACTCTCCTGCAAAACTAGGTCAAATCAGAAAATACTTTAAAAAGAAAAAGATGTCTGTTACAGGAAACTCACTTCAAAAAGATGTGTGCATTCCCACACTACCTAAAACTATATTCCCCTCAGATCATAGTCTTCCCAAACACTCCAGTAATGAAAGGAAACATATACGATCCGAACAGAAAGCAAATTACATTCTCTTCCCTTTCCTCTCCAGGTCCACAATCCCCACCCCAAAAATTTGTACGCACTCACAGATTTCTTAAACACCTCAATTTAAGCCCCCGTCACACTAATGGGTATCGCTGATCGTTGCTGAATGTCCTGGATCGTTTTTTGATCATTGCGGCACCTAGAAACCCGATGTTTACCTTGGTTACCAGCTCCCTGCACCAGCGCGCTGGTATATAACGCACACTGCGGGTAACTAAGCGACGTGCATCGCTTGTTACCTGCATAGTCGCTGTCCTGATCGCTGCTGAGATCTGCCGGTTTGGCAGCTCACCAGCGATCATGTAGCAACACACCAGCGATCCTGACAAGTTCATATCGTTGTCGGGATTGCTGGTGAATCGCTATGTGTGACGTAACCCTCACTGTCTGAATCCCTTCTCCCTCTTCTATTTATATAATAGTCTTGTAAGGTTTTCATTTCCTGTTCTGTCCAGATGTCACCGTATCCCAAAATTCCAAGCGGAATTGACCCTTTATTAACCCCACTTGCCACTGCTACAGGGCAAGTGGGAAGAACCCGACAAAGCTCCAGAATATGCGCATTGAATAGATGCTCCTTTTCTGGGCATCTGCGGGCTGCTGTTTTTAGGCTAGGGGGACCCATAATCATCTGTATAGTTTTGCCGGGTTGCTTCCAAAACTAAGGGGGACCCCACGCCGGGTTTTCTTTCAATTATTCTCCCTGCTCGCTGTTGCCGGCAGAGCAGGGAGAATAATTACAGGTAGCTTCAGCACAACAGTCAGGGGACAGCGCTTACTGTAGCTGTCCGTGCATAAGGAGGACTGTGTGAACAGTTCTCCGTGTGCACGTGTGCTGGATGTTTTGGGTCCGTGGTGCCAGAGAAAAACGAACATGTCAGAGTATTTTGCACACGGATACACGGTCCGTGAAAACACGCTGACATGTGCATGAGTCAGTGTCTCCGGTACGTGAGAAAACTGTCACTACACCTACCAGAGCCACTGACGTGTGAAAAAGGCCTTAGCTGTAGTGGAAGATGTCTCGGTCTCAATTATACTATTTCTATTCTCGTGAGAGTTATTCCACTTAGGTGGTGTCAGGCACTCCACTTTTAACCCCTTAACCCCCGAAGCTTTTTTCGGCTTTGCGTTTTCGCTCCCCTTCTTCCCAGAGCCATAACTTTTTTCTTTTTCCGTCAATATAGTCGTGTGAGGGCTTGCGGAACGAGTTGTACTTTTGAACGACACTATTGGCTTTACAATGTCGTGTACTAGAAAACGGAAAAATTCCTAGTGCGGTGAAATTGCAAAAAAAAAAGTGCAATCCCACACTTGTTTATGATTTTGCTTTTTCACTAGGTTCGCTACATGCTAAAACTGACCCACCATTATGATTCTCCAGGTCATTACGAGTTCATAGACACCAAACAAGTCTAGGTTCTTTTTTATATAAGTGGTGAAAAAAAAAAAAAAACTTTGTTAAAAAAAAATGCGCCATATTCCGAGTCCCGTAGCGTCTCCATTTTTCATGATCTCGGATCGAGTGAAGGCGTATTTTTTTCGTGCTGAGCTGATGTTTTTATTGATACCATTTTGGTGCAAATACGATGTTTTGATCTCCCATTATTGCACTTTAATGAAATGCCGCGGCGACAAAAAAAAACGTAATTCTGACGTTTTCAATTTTTTTCTCGCTACGCCGTTTAGCGATTAGATTAATCCTTTTTTTGATAGGCTGGGCGATTCTGAAAGTGGCGATAACAAATATGTGTATGTTTGATTTTCTTTTTATTGGTTGGGTGTCCATTTGCTGGACTGGGTGTAGTGGAAGAACTGTCGATACAAGCAGCCACACACTCCGGTCCGAGTGCCGGCAGCAGTGCTGGTATTGAGGTGTGATACTACAGTCATGGACAAAAGTTTTGAGAATGACACAAATATTAATTTTTACAAAGTCTACTGCTTCACTTTTTCTAATGGCAATTTGCATATACTCCAGAATGTTATAAAGAGGGATCAGCTTAACAGCAATTACTTGCAAAGTCAATATTTGTTTAGAAATGAACTTTATCCCCAAAACACATTTCAAAATCATTGCAGCCTGCCTTAAAAGGACCAGCTAACCTCTTTTCAGTGATTGCTCCATTAACACAGGTGTGGGTGTTGATGAGGACATGGCTGGAGATCAATCTGATTAAGATCTGGGGAGTTTCCAGGCCATGGACCCAAAATCTCTATGTTTTGTTCCCTGAGCCATTTAGTCATCACCTTTGCTTTATGGCAGGGTGCTCCATCATGCTGGAAAAGGAATTGTTGATCGCCAAACTGCTCTTGGAGGGTTGGGAGAAGTTGCTCTTGGAGGACATTCTGGTACCATTCTTTATTTATGGCTGTGTTTTTAGACTGTGAGAGAGCCGATTCCCTTGACTGAGAAGCAACCCCACACATGAATGGTTTCAGGATGCTTAACAGTTGGCATGAGACAAGACTGGTGGTAGCGCTCACCTTGTCTTCTCCCAATGATGCGTTTTCCTGATGTCCCAAACAATCGAAAAGGGGATTCATCAGAGAAAATAACTTTACCTGTCACGGGTGTGTCGCTGCGAAGATCGTCGCGATTGCACACCCTGACTTCTCACAGCTGAGTTTCTGGTGCTGGGTGTTTTTCGGCAATGAGAGAGTTAATTCTTCCTCTCTCTGTGCTGGACAAGACCAGCCTCGCTCAGCTGCAATTAATGTTGTTGTAATTGGATTCCTTCAAATACCTGCCTGTCTGCTAGGGAAGTGTCGGTGAAAGCATTCATGCAGACCAGCAGAGCGGATCGTATTGAGAAGTCTAAAGCTAAGAGTACCTGTTGTGGTTTTCTCCTCTCCTCGCTTTATTATTTATCTCCTTACCCGTTGGTGTTCCCTCTGTAGTGGTAGTTTTGTATGCAAGGTGGTCTTTTATTTTACTCCTTGTACTGTCTCGTTTGTCTTATACTGTGTGTGAAGGCAGTTACCTTCCTGTTCCCTGTGGTGGTAATCAGGGTCCTTCTCAGGACTAGATTACAGTGGTTAGGGATTCACAGGAGATAGGGTTACGCTGGCGGCCTGGACCTCTGTACCATCAACAGTACCTCCAGGTAGAGGGATTAGTCAGGACCCCAGCTTAGGGTCAGCATAGACCCCGGTCCTCCTGTATACAGAGACAGCGTGACATTTTCACCGACCAATACTAAAGATTCCCCCCAGCCACCATGGATCCAGTAGCCAGTATAGCTCAGCAGTTGCAGAGTTTGTCCATGGAACTGAGGGACGTTAAGTCCAAGATTTTGTACCCCCCGGAGCAAGCCAGACCTGAACCTAAAGTAGCTCTCCCGGACAGGTTCACTGGAGGGCGGGACAAATTTTTTGCTTTCCGGGAGGCATGTAAATTGTACTTTCGGATATGACCTCGGTCATCTGGGAGTGAAGATCAAAGGGTGGGAATTGTCATCTCGCTCCTTCAAGGGGACCCCCAATCCTGGGCGTTCTCTCTTCCCCCGGGCTCCCCGGCTCTCCAGTCAGTGGATAGATTTTTCGCAGCTCTGGGTCTTGTATATGATGACCCGGATCGGGTCTCCCTTGCTGAAACTAAGTTACGTAAGATACAGCAGGGAGATCGTCCGGCAGAGGAATTTTCTTCGGAGTTCCGTAGGTGGGCCACGGACACCCAGTGGAATGACCCGGCTCTTAGGAGCCAGTTTTGTCAAGGTTTATCTGACAAATTAAAAGATGTGTTGGCGCAGTATGACCCTCCCACGACACTGGAAGCCGCTATGGCCCTTGCTATTCGTATTGACAGACGTCTTCGGGAGAGGTGCGGGGTAACTTCGGCCCCTGTGATGACTCCACCTTCCTCATGGGTCCCTTATACGGAGGTTCCCCTGGTCAGTCCAGAGGAGCCTATGCAATTAGGAGGGACATCATTCCGGTAGAGGGGATCAGTGGGGCGCCACAAAACAAGAAGTTGTTTCTTCTGTGGAAAAAAGGGACATCTTATTAGGGGGTGTCCATCCCGTCCTTTGCAGAGTGAGAAGTCGCCGGAAAACTATTGATCCCAGATTGTGTGGTGGACGGCAATCTGGGAGTAAGTATTTCGTCCCTAAGTTCGTCTCAGTTTCTCGAACCGGCGGAGGTGGTGGTGGGTGCGAGAACTGAGAGGATATCTGTTCTTCTGGATAGTGGGGCCGGGGCTAATCTGGTGGATGCTCGCTTTGCCCGGGTTCAAGGTATGCGATTGAGTGGGTTGGCTAAACCCGTTCCCATATTCTCGATCGACGCCAGACCTCTCGGTCAGGGAAGTTTTGTGCAAGCAGTGCATAACATAGATCTTCAAGTGGGGGCGCTACATAAGGAACTGTTGTCTTGTTATGTGTTGGAGGGTCTTCCCACTCCTATAGTGCTGGGCCTGCCTTGGCTAACTAAGCATAACCCGGTTATTAATTGGCAATCCAGAGAGATAAGCCAATGGAGCGATTTCTGTAATAAAAACTGCATGAATACGGTCATTGGTGCGGTCGCTCCTAGGGCCTTACCTCCATTTCTGGTGGACTTTGAGGATGTATTCTCGGAGAAAGGGTGTCAAGAACTACCTCCTCATCGCGAGTATGACTGTTCTGTTAACTTGCTCCCTGGGGCCAAGTTACCGAAATCTAGGTTGTATAACCTTTCTGGTCCTGAGAGACAGGCCATGAAGGATTATATTTCAGAGAGTCTGGCTAAGGGGCATATTAGACCTTCATCTTCCCCGGTGGCCGCGGGGTTCTTCTTTGTGAAGAAAAAAGATGGAGGCCTACGCCCTTGCCTGGATTTCCGTGAGCTTAATCGGATTACGGTCCGAGATCCGTATCCTCTCCCACTTATTCCCGATCTCTTCAATCAGATCGTGGGTGCCAAATGGTTCTCTAAGTTGGATCTCAGGGGGTCGTACAATCTGATTAGGATGAAGGAGGGGGATGAGTGGAAGACGGCGTTTAACACTCCGGAGGGGCATTATGAGAACCTTGTCATGCCATTTGGTCTGAGTATTGCCCCGGCGGTGTTTCAACACTTTGTAAATGACATCTTTCGCCACCTAATGGAACAGTTTGTGGTCATATATCTGGATGATATCTTAATTTACTCGCCAGATCTTGTGTCTCATCAGGAGCATGTTAGGCAGCTGTTGCAGATCTTGCGGGATAATAAACTGTACGCCAAATGGGAGAAGTGTGTGTTCGCCGTACAGGAACTTCAGTTTTTAGGATTCCTGGTGTCTGCATCCGGTTTTCGTATGGACCCTGGGAAAGTGCGGGCAGTTCTTGAGTGGGATCTGCCAGAGGATCTTAAGGCATTACGTTTCCTGGGGTTTGCTAACTACTACCGGAAATTCATTCGTAATTTTTCGTCCATAGTTAAACCTCTCACAGACATGACTAAAAAAGGGACGAATTTTTCAAAGTGGTCTGACAAGGGTTGTCAAGCGTTTTCCTCTTTGAAAAAATGTTTTGCTTCAGCACCCATACTTATTCAGCCTGATGCGTCACAGCCATTCATTGTTGAGGTGGACGCTTCCGAGGTAGGGGTGGGAGCAGTATTGTCACAAGGTTCGTCCCCTGGTAAATGGCATCCGGTCGCCTTCTTCTCTAAAAAATTGTCGTCCACTGAGAGGAATTATGATGTCGGCAATAGGGAGCTCCTGGCCATTAAGTTGGCTTTTGAGGAGTGGCGTCATTTTTTGGAGGGGGCAGTCCACCCGGTCACCGTCATTACCGATCACAAAAACCTGCTATATTTAGAGTCCGCTAAACGTCTGAATCCCAGACAAGCTAGGTGGTCGTTGTTTTTTACCAGGTTTAATTTTGTCGTCACATATCGTCCTGGGTCAAAAAATGTTAAGGCGGATGCCTTATCTCGCTGTTTCCCAGGGGCTGGGAATACGGAGGACCCGGTTCCGGTCCTTCAAAAGGGGGTGGTGGTGTCGGCAGTATGCTCTGAGCTTGAGGAGGAGGTATTGGATGCTCAGGGGGACGCCCCTGTAGGACCTCCAGGGAGACTTTGTTCCAAATCAGTTGCGACAAAAGGTGATCGAGGCACACCATAATTCAGCTTTGGCAGGACACCCAGGGAGTAAAGCAACTGAGGATCTCCTCTCGCACCGGTTTTGGTGGCCTAACTTACATAGGGAGGTGGTAACTTTTGTCGCGTTCTGCGAGGTTTGTGCGCGCTCTAAGACCCCACATACCCGTCCGTCAGGGACCCTCTTACCTTTGAAGATCCCGGAGCATCCGTGGACTCATCTGTCTATGGACTTCATTACGGATCTCCCGCCATCTTTCGTTGTAGTGGACAGGTTCAGCAAGATGGCACATTTTATCGCTCTTCCTGCTCTTCCTAATGCTAAAACTCTTGCGCAGGTGTTTATTGGGGAGATTGTAAGGCTTCACGGGGTACCCTCCGATGTGGTGTCGGATCGGGGGTCTCCGTTTGTGTCCAAATTCTGGAGAGCATTTTGTACACGGCGGGGGATGCAGTTGTCATTTTCATCGGCTTTTCACCCGCAGACCAATGGTCAGACAGAGCGTCTGAACCAGAGCTTGGAGACATATCTCCGGTGTTTTGTGTCAGAGAACCAGGAGGACTGGGCTTCTTTCTTGCCTCTGGCGGAGTTTGCTCTAAATAATAGGTGGAGCGAGTCCACTGGTAAGTCCCCGTTTTTTGGGGCATATGGTTTTCACCCCCAGTTTTGTACTTTCAATAGGGGGGGCTCTTCTGGGGTTCCTGAGGAGGAACGATTTTCGTCGTCACTTGCTTCAGTGTGGAGAGGAGTGCTGAATAATCTGAGTACTATGGGGAACCGATACAAACGTATGGCTGATAGGAGAAGAGTGTCTGGTCCGGACCTAAGTGTGAACGATCTGGTATGGTTGTCTACCAAGAATATAAAACTTAAGATTCCCTCCTGGAAACTGGGTCCCAGGTTCATCGGGCCATACAAAATCAGTTCTATAATTAATCCGGTTGCATTCCGTCTTGACCTCCCTCCTACATTTAAGAATCATAATGTGTTCCACAGATCGTTACTTAAGAAGTATGTGGCGCCGGTGATACCTTCACCTTTACCTCCTCCTCCTGTGGTGGTCAATGGTAACTTGGAGTTCCAGGTGTCGAGAGTCATCGATTCACGTCTGAATCGCCGGTCCCTTCAGTACCTTGTTCATTGGAGGGGGTATGGTCCTGAGGAGAGGACGTGCGTTTCTGCGTCGGATATTAACACAGACCGATTGGTTTGGGCCTTCCACACTACTCACCCAGATAAACCCGGCCCTGAGGGTCCGGAGGCCCCTCGTAGAAGGGGGGGTACTGTCACGGGTGTGTCGCTGCGAAGATCGTCGCGATTGCACACCCTGACTTCTCACAGCTGAGTTTCTGGTGCTGGGTGTTTTTCGGCAGTGCGAGAGTTAATTCTTCCTCTCTCTGTGCTGGACAAGACCAGCCTCGCTCAGCTGCAATTAATGTTGTTGTAATTGGATTCCTTCAAATACCTGCCTGTCTGCTAGGGAAGTGTCGGTGAAAGCATTCATGCAGACCAGCAGAGCGGATCGTATTGAGAAGTCTAAAGCTAAGAGTACCTGTTGTGGTTTTCTCCTCTCCTCGCTTTATTATTTATCTCCTTACCCATTGGTGTTCCCTCTGTAGTGGTAGTTTTGTATGCAAGGTGGTCTTTTATTTTACCCCTTGTACTGTCTCATTTGTCTTATACTGTGTGTGAAGGCAGTTACCTTCATGTTCCCTGTGGTGGTAATCAGGGTCCTTCTCAGGACTAGATTACAGTGGTTAGGGATTCACAGGAGATAGGGTTACGCTGGCGGCCTGGACCTCTGTACCATCAACAGTACCTCCAGGTAGAGGGATTAGTCAGGACCCCAGCTTAGGGTCAGCATAGACCCCGGTCCTCCTGTATACAGAGACAGCGTGACATTACCCCAGTCCTCAGCAGTCCACTGCCTGTACCTTTTGCAGAATATCAGTCTGTCCATGATGTTTTTTCTGGAGAGAAGTGGCTTCTTTGCTGCCCTCCTTGAGACCAGGCCTTGCTCCAAGAGTCTCCGCCTCACAGTGCGTGCAGATGCACTCACACCTGCCTGCTGCCATTCCTGAGCAAGCTCTGCACTGCTGGTAGCCCGATCCTGCAGCTGAAACACTTTTAAGAGACAGTCCTGGCGCTTGCTGGTCTTTCTTGGGCGCCCTGGAGCCTTTTTGGCAACAATGGAACCTCTCTCCTTGAAGTTCTTGATGATGCGACAGATTGTTGACTGAGGTGCAATCATTCTAGCTGCGATACTCTTCACTGTTAGGCCATTTTTGTGCATTGCAATGATGACTGCACGTGTTTCTTTAGAGATAACCATGGTTAACAGAAGAGAAACAATGATGCCAAGCACCAGCCTCCTTTTAAAGTGTCCAGTGGTGTCATTCTTACTTAATCATGACAGATTGATCTCCAGCCATGTCCTCATCAACACCCACACCTGTGTTAATGGAGCAATCACTGAAAAGAGGTTAGCTGGTCCTTTTAAGGCAGGGCTGCAATGATGTTGAAATGTGTTTTGGGGGATAAAGTTCATTTTCTTGCCAAATATTGACTTTGCAAGTAATTGCTGTTAAGCTGATCACTCTTTATAACATTCTGGAGTATATGCAAATTGCCATTAAGAAAAAGTGAAGCAGTAGACTTTGTAAAAATTAATATTTGTGTCATTCTCAAAACTTTTGTCCATGACTGTAGTGCGAGTTTCTCGCAAGTGTAACCACGGAATTAAATGCAATATCTGTATATTTAAAAAAAAAAATGAAAAAAAAATTGCGTGGGCTCCAGTGCAATTTTCTAGTTCATTGAGGGAAAGACAGCGACTGGGGGCAGATGTTTAGAGCCTAGGAAGGGGGTAGTACCCAAGGATCTTCCCAGGCTATTAATATCAGCTCACAGCTGTACAATTAGCCTTTACTGGCTATTAAAATAAGGGAGCCCCCAAAAAATGACGTGGGGTCCCCCTAAAATTAATAGCCAAAAAAAGGCTAAGCAGACAGCTGCGGGCTGATATTCATAGCCTAGGAAGGGACCATGGATATTACCCCCCCCAGATACAAACACCAGCTCTCAGCCTCCCCAGAAATGGCGCATCTCTAAGATGCGCCAATTCCGGCATTTAGCCTCTCTCTTCCCACTGCCCTGTAGTGTTTGCAAATAGGGTAATAGTTGTGGGGGTGATGCCACCTTTGTATTGTAAGGTGATATTAAGCCCAGCTCAGTAAGGGAGAGGTGTCAACAAGACACCTGTCAATTACTAAAACAAAAAAGGCAGCACTCTGTAGCGTCATAACATGCAAATATTAAATATGAAAAATGAATTGCATTACTGCATTAGAAATATGAAAAATTGAGAAACCTTAGCACATAAATTGGCCAATTCCTGTGTACCTGGAATCCACGTTAAGGCATTTCTCGTTTTCAAGGACCTAAAACTAATGCCAATCCTCTTAGAATAAAGTCTTCATCTGTATGGGAACCTAATGTGAATCCTCTCTTTAGACTGTCACATACTAAAAGACGCTTTTTATTGTTCAAAACAGCTGACATGTCCTGGGAAAGATGAGGGCTCAGCGCCAGAGCCCACATCAAAGGGAAGGAGTCCAACGTCGGCGTACTATTACACCTGATGTCGGAAAGGGGTTAATGTCCCTTTTTCAGAGATATTTGATATATACCGTATATACTCGAGTATAGCCGACCCCTCTAATTTTGCCACAAAAAAAACTGGGAAAACTTATCGACTCAAGTATAAGCCTAGGGTGGAAAATGAGGCAGCTGCTGGTAAATTTCAAAATTAAAAATAGATACCAATAAAAGTAAAATTAAAGTAGGTTAAATGTTTTTGAATAGCCAAATTGAATCAGGAGCCCCATATGCTGCTCCATAGATTATGCCCCATATATTATGCCCCATATGCTGCCCATGTATTATGCCCTATATACTGTCCCATGTATTATGCCCCATATGCTGCCTATGTATTGTGCCCCATATTCTGCCCCATATGCTGCCCATGTATTGTGCCCTATGTATTATGCCCCATATGCTGCCCATTTATTGTGCCCCATATGCTGCCCCATGTATTTTGCCCCATATGCTGCCCATGTATTGTGCCCCATATGCTGCCCCATGTATTATGCCCCATATGCTGCCCATGTATTGTGCCCCATATGCTGCCCCATGTATTATGCCCCCATATAATGCTCCATAGATTATGCCCCATATGCTGCCCCATGTATTATGCCCCATATTGTGCCCCATATGCTCCACAGATTATGCCCCATATGCTCCACAGATTATGCCCCATATGTTCCACAGATTATGCCCCATATGTTCCACAGATTATGCCCCATAGGTTCCACAGATTATGCCCCATATGCTCCATAGATTATGCCCCATAGTATAGGTCCCTAATGCTGCTGAAACTAAAAAAAAAAAAAATGACATACTCACCTCTCGTCGCTGGGGGCAAGGTGCCGGTGTCCTGAGCAGGCGGGGACACCGGCGCGCTATGGGGGACAGGTGCCGGTGTCACCGCTTGCTCAGGGACTGGCACCTGAAATATTCACCCGTCCCAGTTCCACCGCTGAGCGCCGCTGTATTCCGGGTCCTCCAGCAGTGAATGCTCAGGCAGAGGGCGCGGCGTGCACTAACCACGTCATCGCGCCCTCTGACCTGAACATTCACAGCTAGAGGACGCTAAGACACAGCGGCGCTCAGCGGTGGAATGGGGACAGGTGAATATGGAATATACTCACCCCCTCCTGGAGCGTCTCTGCAGCCCCTGCTCTTCTCCCACAGTCTCCGGCGCTATGCCTAACTTCAGCGGTCACGTGGTACCGCTCATTAAAGTCATGAATATGTGCATATTCATAACTTTAATGAGCGGTATCACTGATGGCCGCACACAGTTGCCTGAGACCTTGGGAGAAGAGCAGGGGCTGCAGAGACCGAGCCAGGAGGGGGTGAGTATATAGGACAGCTGCGCTCCCCCTCCCCCGCCGACCCCCGGTATATGACTCGAGTATAAGCCGAGAGGGGCACTTTCAGCCCTAAAAAATGGGCTGAAAATCTCAGCTAATGCTCGAATATATACGGTACTCTGTCAATAATAATCCTCCACCACAAAATCTAATTAGAATGGCGAGAGTCTTTAGAAAACTATTCAGGACTAATTCCTTATTTGATTTATAGAGAATAGGCCATCCTGGGGAAAGGGCCTCCTCCTTTTACTCTCCCCCTCATAACACCCATACCAGAATTGATTTATTTTTTGCAGATTCGCTTTTTTTCCGCACGGAATTGCATCAAATCTGCAATGTATTGCCCAACCAATGTTAATCAATTGGAATCCAGAATTGGCGCGCACATGCTGTGGAAAATTTTGCGCAGATTCGCGTTTTATTTTCCGCAGCATGTCAATTCATTTTGCGGATCTGCAGCGCTTCTGCACTCATTGACTTACATTGAGTCAGTCAAATCCGCAGGTGTAAAAAGGTTTGCGGATTTGCTGCTGATTTGGCTTCCAAAAACGCTGCAAAATTGTGAAAGGGAAATGATGTCAGAAGGAGGAAGTGTGTGGGCTGAGAACTTGTCTGTGTGTGTTGGCGTAGAAGAGTCACCATCTTGGAAGAAGCAGATCCAAAATGGAGTCCTATCTTTGCATGGGGATTGATGTTGGCTGTCTGGGATGGTTAATTGTGTGTGTCTGGATGTGTTCACATGCAACAACAGTAACAAAGTGATTGTACTCACTCATCGGATGGAACTACACCCCCATCCGGGTATGTCCGCTGTCACATAACAGTGACAGCATGAGCCAATGATGGGAGAGTAGTCCCTTCATCAGGCTCCTGAGCTCAATTGTTAAAAAAAAAAAAAAAAACACAATCACATATATATTCACCGAACACCTAATCCCCAACGCACTCGTTCTCTTGCAAAAAATCAAAAATAACAACAATATACTCCCTGTCCGCCGTAGTCCAATAACGAGTGTCCCACGGTGATGTCACACGTCCGACGGCGATACACTGACAAGCTACTGCAGTGTATCATTGAGCCGCCGAAGTTCACTAGATTTTAGCAGCTCCGTGCGGTCACTTACAGCACTACCAATGTGAGAACTTTCCCACACAGCTGTGCTGTAAAGTGAAAGTACCAGAGCTAGAGAACTCAGGTAAACTCTTGCGGCTGCACAGTGATACACTATGGAAGGGATTACCTCCTGTCAGTATCCCCGAAAGCCGTGCAGAGCAGTCACATCTCCTGGGACACTCGGTAAATTGACTACGTCAGACAGGAAATATTTCTGTTGGTTTATTATTTTATTTTTGTTGCAGGAGACGAGGGATTCGGGGATTAAGTAAGGTTAATTAAGATTAATAAAGGAGTCTGTGTAATTATTTCAATTAAAGGACTTTTTTCTGGCTGTGTCTTTAAGTACCATACAACTATAGGATTAGTAATGGATAGGTGTCTTATAGACGCCTCCCCATTACTAAGCCGTGGGCTTGATGTCACTAGACAATACAAAAATGACAACAACCCCACAAATATTACCCTGTTGTGAATGTGTTAGAAATTAATTCTGAGCATAAGCTCCCTCTGGAGGTTACAAACAGTACTGAACCATTCAATGAGGATTGGCAATCAGGAGTTACAGACTGGTCTTATATAAGGGAGGTTCCCTCCCATCATGGTTGCCCGTGATCAAATGTTCTTGTCTCAACTGTGGTTCCTGGTTCACTTGGAAGCTTGCTGAGTCTTGCCTCTTCTCCTGCTCTCAGATAAGATATTTTCTGTTTTTTGCTTACCATTTGCATATTTCCCTGCATTTCTGTGAAGTTAGCCAGGTTTCCCCCCCCCCCCGGGGGGCTTGGGCTCCTCTCAGTTCCTCTGGAGCCACTGTTATTTGTTCATTTGCCTTTTCCAGTTTTTTCAGTGGCTGCGGCTTAGTTTTGTTACACCAGAGAACTAATTTAGGTGGTAGAGGTCGTGTGATCTCAGTTGTTTTTGCAATTAGTAGCGTTGGTATTTTTTAGGGTTTTTTGGATTGCAGTAAGTATACTTCCTATCCTTTTCTGTCTAGGCAGATTGGGCCCCAACGTTTGCTCATACTATTTTCTGTCTGTGTCTGTATTTCCTCTTGTCTAACTGCAATTACATGCTCCGGGGCAGATAGCTTTCCTCTTTCTATCTTTAGGTGTAGTTAACCTCTCAGGCTGTGACGAGGCGTCTAGGACCAACGTAGGAACGCTCCATGGCTGCCTTTAGTTGTGGTGGTTAGTCAGGGTACTGCAATCCAGTAGATTCCAACCTCTCTGGTGTATTGCCGTTTTTGCCTGCTCTCCTCAGCTGCCGAATCATAACAGTATCACCGGCCTAACTGAAAATTGTATGGTACTCACAGAAGGGAAAAATAGTAAAAGGGGAAAAAAAGAAAAGGGAGTTGTCAGAATTTTTTTTTCTTTTTTTTTTTCTCTGTTTTTGCATTTTTTCCCTCTTTTTCTCTGGGTGCTGAGGAGGATTTTTTTTTTCTCTCAATGGAGTTTGCACAGTTGTCTGGCCGTGTGGATCAGCTTGCCACTGATGTTCGTAGTATTGCTACTTATCTTGCAGGGTTGCCGGTTGTGGAACCTAGGATCCCCATGCCAGATTTATTTTTGGGGGATCGAGCTAAATTTCTGAATTTCAAAAATAACTGTAAGTTGTTTTTTGCCTTAAAACCTAAGTCCTCAGGGAACGCAGCACAGCAGGTTCAAATTGTCATCTCTCTCCTGCGCGGCGATCCTCAGGATTGGGCTTTTTCCCTGACACCTGGGGACCCTGTTTTGAGTAATTTTGATGCATTTTTTCTGGCTCTGGGGTTATTATACGATGAACCTAATTGTCACTGATCAAGCTGAAAAAACCTTGTTGGCATTAAATCAGGGGTTTGAGGACGCTGAGTTGTACTGTCAGAAATTCCGAAAGTGGGCAGTCCTGACCAAATGGAATGATGTCATGTGTGCATTGCCACGAAGATCGTCGCGGTTGCACATTTTGACTTCTCACAGCTGAGTTGCTGTTTCTTTGTGTTTGGCAGCTAGGGAGTTAATTCTGTCTGTGCTCGGTGCTGGGACTGGGTGCAGTTTCTCCCGGCTGCAATTCATTATTTGTTGATTGGTTTCCTTTAAATTCCTGGTTGTCTGCTTTGGGAGTTGCCAGTGAAATCCTTCATGCAGACCACAGATAGGAATGAATCTGTATAGACTTAAGTTGAGAGCTCCTTAGCTGTTTTAAGCTCAACTTACTTAGAGTTTATTTCCCAGACCATTTATGTTCCTTTGGTGTTTGAGTGTGTATGCAAGTGAGTGCTATCCTGTCTGTCTTATATGTCTAATCTGTGTATTTAGCTGAGATCAGCCCATATCCCTTTGGTGGCAATCAGGATCCTTCTTAGGACTGATTACAGGGTTCAGGGTCTGACAGGAGACAGGGTTAGGCTGGAGACTTGGACCTCTGAACCATTATCAGTACCTCCAAGGTGAGGGATTAGTTAGGACCCCAGTGTAGGGTCAGGTTAGACCCCGGTCCTCCTCTTTCCTGTTACAGCTCATCAAGTCCTCAAGATTAACCCTGAGTTCAACTATATCGTTTCTGCACATCAAGTCCTCAAGATTAACCCTAAGTTCTGCAGAGATTGTGTCAGGTAAATCTATTTTATACTTACATTCTGATGTTGCTAAACTATATGTTGTATAGAGTGTGGTTCCTGTATAAATAGTTTACTGACATTGTATTCATATCATTAGACAGCGTAACAGATGATGCTTTGGCAGCCCTTTTTCGGAAGGGTCTGTCAGAGAATGTAAAAGATGTTATGGTGGGTTTCCCTGCTCCCTCTGGTCTCAATGATTCTATGTCATTAGCGATACAAATTGACAGATATTTGCGTGAGCGTAGAGGTATGCGTGGAATAGTGTTGCCTTGTGAACCAGCTTCTGAACCCATGCAGTGTGATGGAGTGGCTTCTGGGGCACAGCGTCATGAGTTTCGAAAGCGCAATGGGTAATGTTTCTACTGTGCTGACGCCTCTCATGCTATTTCAGTCTGCCCTAAGCAGGGAAGATATTTTGCACGCTCAGTTGTCTTGGGTAGAGTTCAGACTAAATTTCTGTTGACTGTTACCCTGATTTGCTCCCTGTCCACATTTTCTGCTCAGGCTTTTGTTGATTCGGGAGTAGCTATTAACCTGATGGATTTTGATTTTGCTAAACGTTGTGGGTTTCCCTTGATACCCCTACGGAAGTCTATTCCCCTACTGGGGATTGATTCTACCCCTTTGGCTGAGAAAAAACCACAGTTCTCTACTCAGGTGATAATGAGGGTTGAACCTGATCATCAGGAGAGTTGCAAATTTTTGGTGCTGTATAATCTGCATGACATTATTGTACTAGGTTTCCCTTGGTTACAGTCTCATAATCCTGTTTTGGATTGGAAATCCGTATCTGTAACCAGTTGGGGCTGCCAATGTGTTAATGCCAACACTCCTGTTTTTTCTGCCTCTCCCCAGTCTGAGGATGTTCCTGACTTTTTGACTGATTTTTCTGATGTGTTTAGCGAAAGTAAATCTGCGTCCTTGCCCCCCCATAGGAGCTATGACTGCGCAATTGAATTAGTGCCTGGTAGTAAATTCCCTAAAGGTCGCCTTTTTAACTTGTCTGTACCTGAACATGACGATATGCGGTCTTATATCAAGGAGTCATTGGAGAAGCGTCATATCAGACCATCCTCTTCACCCTTGGGTGCCGGTTTTTTCTTTGTGGCCAAAAAGGATGGTTCATTAAGGCCGTGTATTGATTATCGTCTCTTGAACAATATCACTGTGAAATATCAATATCCGTTACCCTTGATTTCTGACCTGTTTTCCAGGGTGAAAAGTGCTACTTGGTTTACCAAGCTTGACCTCAGGGGGGTGTATAACCTTATTCGCATTAAGCACGGGGATGAATGAAAGACGGCGTTTAATACCCCAAGGGGCATTTTGAGTACCTAGTGATGCCCTTTGGGCTCACTAATGCTCCTTCCGTCTTCCAGTCCTTCATGAATGACATTTTCAGGGATTTTGTGGATAAATTTCTGATTGTTTATTTGGATGATATCTTGATTTTTTTCCAATGACTGGGACTCTCATATGAAACATGTTCGGACTGTGTTCCAGATTTTGAGAGAGAATGCTCTGTATGTGAAGGGATCAAAGTGTCTTTTTGGCGTACAGAGGATCTCATTTCTGGGATTCATTTTGTCCCCATCTGTTATTGAAATGGACCCGGTCAAGGTTCAGGCCATCTGTGATTGGGTCCAACCTACTTCATTAAAGGCTCTTCAGAGATTCTTGGGTTTTGCCAATTTTTATCGTAAATTTATTGGTAATTTCTCTGTTATTGTTAAACCATTGACTGATTTGACCAAAAAGGGTTCTGATGTGGTGAATTGGCCTCCTGAGGCAGTCTCTGCGTTTCAGGAACTTAAGCAGAGATTCACTTCTGCTCCTGTTCTACGGCAGCCTGATGTTTCTCTGCCATTTCAGGTGGAGGTTGATGCCTCTGAAATTGGGGCAGGTGCCGTTTTGTCCCAAAGAGATCCTGAGACCTCTAAAAGTAACCCTTGTGCCTTTTTCTCTCGAAAATTTTCTCCAACTGAACGTAATTATGACGTGGGTAATCGGGAGTTATTGGCCATGAAGTGGGCTTTTGAAGAGTGGAGACATTGGCTGGAGGGAGCCAAACATCAGGTGGTGGTCCTCACGGACCATAAGAATCTGGTTTATCTGGAGTCAGCCAAGCGACTTAATCCTAGACAGGCCAGGTGGGCCTTGTTTTTCACACGTTTTAATTTTTCTTGGTTTCCTTTCTTCCTGGCACTAAGAATGTTAAGGCGGATGCCCTCTCGAGGAATTTCCTTGCGGACTCTCCTGAGTTATCTGATCCTGCTGTTATTTTGAAAGAGGGTGTAGTTCTTTCCGCCATCTCGCCCAATTTGAGACTGGCTCTGGAAGGGTGTTAGGAGGATAAACCCGAGCGCTGCCCTATTGGGAAATTGTTTGTCCCAGACCGGTGGAAAAAGAGTGTGATGTCTGAGATTCATTGTTCCGCGTTGGCCGGTCATCCCGGAATTTTTGGTACCAGAGACTTGGTTAGTCGGTCCTTTTGGTGGCCTACTTTGTCTCGTGACGTCAGGGAATTTGTGCAGTCCCGCGGGACTTGTTCTCGCTCAAAGCCTTGCTCTAGCTCTAGTGGTTTGTTGATGCCATTGCCTGTGCCCAAGAGACCAAGGACCCATATCTCTATGGATTTCATTTCCAACCTCCCTGTTTCTCAGAGAATGACCGTTATCTGGGTGATTTGTGATAGGTTTTCCAAAATGATACATCTTGTGCCATTACCTAAGTTGCCTTCCTCCTCCGAATTGGTGCCTTTGTTCCTTCAGCACGTGGTTCGGTTACACGGCATTCCTGAGAACATTGTGTTTGACAGAGGAGTCCAGTTTGTTTCCAGATTTTGGAGGACTTTTTGTTCTAAACTTGGTGTTCAATTGTCTTTCTCCTCGGCTTTTCATCCTCAGACCAATGGACAGACTGAGAGAACAAACCAGACATTGGAGACTTATCTGAGATGCTTTGTGTCTGCTGATCAAGATGACTGGGTCTCTTTTTTGCCTTTGGCTGAGTTTGCTCCTAATAATAGGGCTAGCTCTGCCACTTTGATGTCTCCATTTTTCTGCAATTTTGGGTTTCACCCTCGATTTTCTTCGGGACAGACGGAGGCTTCTGTCTGTCCAGGTGTTGACTCTGTTGCGGAGCGTATGCAGCAGATTTGGGACCAGGTAGTGGAGAGGTTGTCCCTCTCTCAGGAGAGGGCCCAGCGGTTTGCCAACCGGCATAGGACTGATGGTCCTCGGTTTGAAGTGGGGGACTTGGTCTGGTTGTCCTCAAGAAATATCCCTATGAGAGTTGCATCTCCTAAGTTTAAGCCTAGGATCATTGGACCTTATAAGATCATGGAGATTCTTAATCCTGTTTCCTTTCGTTTACTTCTTCCAGGGACATTTAAGATCCATAACGTGTTCCACAAGTCCTTATTGAAGAGGTTTGTCGAGCCAGTGGTTCCTATGGCTGCGCCTCCTGACTCTGTTTTGGTTGAGGGCAATCTGGAGTATGTGGTTGAGAAAATATTGGATTCTCGTTATTCTAGACGGAAACTCCAGTATTTGGTTAAGTGAAGAGGTTATGGTCAGGAGGACAATTCTTGGGTGTTTGCTTCGGACATCCATGCTAGGAGACTGATCCGTGCGTATCACAGAGCTCATCCTTACCGACCTGGTTGCACAAATGAGGGTTCGGTGACCCTCCTCAAGGGGGGGGTACTATTGTGAATGTGTTAGAAATGAATTCTGAGCAGAAGCTCCCTCTGGTGGTTACAAACAGTACTGAACCATTCAATGATGATTGGCAATCAGGAGTTACAGACTGGTCTTATATAAGGGAGGTTCCCTCCCATCATGGTTGCCGGTGATCAATTGTTCTTGTCTCAACTGTGGTTCCTGGTTCACTTGGAAGCTTGCTGAGTCTTGCCTCTTCTCCTGCTCTCAGATAAGATATTTTCTGTTTTTTGCTTACCATTTGCATATTTCTCTGCATTTCTGTGAGGTTAGCCAGGGTTCCCCCCCCCGGGGGGGCTTGGGCTCCTCTCAGTTCCTCTGGAGCCACTGTTATTTGTTCATTTGCCTTTTCCAGTTTTTTCAGTGGCTGCGGCTTAGTTTTGTTACACCAGAGAACTAATTTAGGTGGTAGAGGTCGTGTGATCTCAGTTGTTTTTGCAATTAGTAGCGTTGGTATTTTTTAGGGTTTTTTGGATTGCAGTAAGTATCCTTCCTATCCTTTTCTGTCTAGGCAGATTGGGCCCCAACGTTTGCTCATACTATTTTCTGTCTGTGTCTGTATTTCCTCTTGTCTTACTGCAATTACATGTTTGGGGGCTTCCTATGTTTTATTGGGGATCTGCTCCGGGGCAGATAGCTTTCCTCTTTCTATCTTTAGGTGTAGTTAACCTCTCAGGCTGTGACGAGGCGTCTAGGACCAACGTAGGAACGCTCCACGGCTGCCTTTAGTTGTGGTGGTTAGTCAGGGTACTGCAATCCAGTAGATTCCAACCTCTCTGGTATATTGCCGTTTTTGCCTGCTCTCCTCAGCTGCCGAATCATGACATTACCCCACTTGCCACCGCTACAAGGCAAGTGGGAAGAGCGAGGCTAAGTGCCAGAATTGGCACACCTATAAGATGCGCCATTTCTGGGGCGGCTGAGAGCTGATGCTAAAAGCCTGGGGGGGTGCCAAAATCCATGGCCCTTTCCCAGGCTATGATCATTACCTCGTGATTGGTATTATATCTCTCTCTCTATATATATATATATACATATACATACATATATATATATGTATATGTATATATATATATATATATATAGATAGATAATATTATTATATATTTTCAATTATATTTGTGTGTAAACATTATAAATTGGAATATGGTATGTAATGACAATATGGTACACATTGTAGGTAAAGGACATGCCAGCTATATGGGACCCGGCGTGAGTCATATAAGGATAAATATAAAAAATAAAAAATTTTAAAAAATGGACTGAGAATGATCATAGCGGGCTGTATTTTTGTATTTTAGCTCATGATGTTCGACAACGGTGGCGGTCTGTAAAGAATCGGTTCAATAAATACAATGCTAAATATTCCCAGAGTGGCTCATCACCACCTAAAACGAAGTTCCCTTTCTACGAACAGATGCTATTTATGTTAACAAGCAGGTATTACGGAGGTAAGTTTTTAAAATTAATGATAAATTATTTAAATATATAAATAGCCTTAATAATGAAGACTTTTTTCTTTTATTTACACAGCACCGAAGGGAACATTCTTCCTCCTGAGCCCAAAGACGCCGACACTGAAGAGGCAGCAGGCACAACTGCAGCTGCAGAAGCTAGCACATCTGCTTCTGCAGCTGAAGGAAGTGCACCAACTGCGAGCACATTCAGAGCTGCCTATCCAGTGGCAGTAACTGAAACCCCCAACAAAAAAAAAAAAAACTAAAAAAAAAACAATAAAGAGACTGAGGCTACAAGACTGGCTAGTGAAACACTAGAGTTGATCAAAAAATCAACAACGGAAGATCATTTTGATTTTTTTGGCTCAACGATAGCCAGCAAGACTCGCTTACTGCCACGGGATAGGCAGACACCATTCATGGCTGCTGTGATTTCTATGATCGCACCATTTGAGAACCCAGCACCAATCGGTAGTTTAAACGACCTTTTGGTGGGAGTCACTAGCGTTGTACAGCCGAAACCCCAACCACCAGCACGTGAACAAGAACAGCAATACCAAAGACCAGCCAGCACATTTTCTTACTATTCTGAGTCAACTAGCGCACAAAGGCCGGGCCCCTCCCCCAATGAAAGTTTTAGTTCTGATATAGGTCCTAGAAATGGGTATTGCCCTATCAGTTTTTTAAATTAACAACCCCGTGCCATGACCTTCTGCTACCGTGATATGTGTGCATGCCATTGTGCTCGTGCCCACTCCATTCACATTTTGAAAGTTGAGGTGATTCCTGCCAACAAGTGTAGCAGACCAGTCATCAAGCAGTTCGATGATTCAAAGATCAAAGTCTGCCACAAAAAGTTTTGCGTTGCCAGCACAAGCCCCGCTTCACCACCTAGAGCCCAAACACCTTCTTCTAAGCAAGGCAACATCCTTGTTCTGTGGTCAAAGAATTTACTTACTTGGCCAAAAATTAAAAAATTGTTTTCATATTGAAAAAAAATGACAATGTTTGTCATAATGTTTTTATTGTTTATAAAATAAAGTTATTTTTGAAAATGTGTTTGTTTTTTTAGCAAAACTAAAAAAATTGGTTTGGTACTGTGTTAGCCAGTAGAAAAAAAGATATAGAGTGCTCTCAGTGGGAGAAACAAAATAGGAATCTTGTGGGTATGATACCTTTTAATGGCTAACAAAATATAGTGAATAATGTTACAAAGCAAGTTTTCGAGACTGCTTACGTCTGTGTGATGAACGGCACACGGAGGCCCGGGGAATCACGGATTATGATCCCACCGCTGCCACCAATGTGATGAACAACGGCACGAAGGCCCGGGGGAGTCACGGATTATGATCTCACGGCTGGCACCAAAGTGATGAACGATCTGCAGGGATTTATATTTATCCCACTTTCGCTTAGGAACTCGCAGCTCTCCGGCGGCCCCCTTACCCTCAAGTCAATCAGGGAACTGCACCTAGGATAATTAGTCGTCGGACGGGCCGCTTGGACATGTGCTGGCTATTGGGCACGCTTTTATTAGCCATTAAAAGGTATACCCACAAGATTCCTATTTTGTTTCTTCCCACTGAGAGCACTCTATATCTTTTTTTAGCAACAATCACATAAGGGGTATATACAAGGGCTTTGGTGCTGAATAACAAATATTTTTGCCACTACTCCAGCTCATTTTATTACAGTGCTGGAGTGGTCATACAAATGTATTTACCTTCACCTACTGAACAGCCGCCAATTTATTCCAGGTGACCACCTCACCACCATTCTTTGACAGATACTTGTGACTGACCAGAATCAATCACAATGCAATCTAAAATGATGATAGCCATGTTCTAGCCTTGTTATGGCTGTCATGGACTTACATTAAGATCAGGGCTGGCATTATGGGTAGGAAGACCAGGCAGCCGCCTAGAGCCCCAGCTCCTCCAGGGTCACCCAGTCTGCCACTATGGGGCCCCTGAGTAAGAGGTTCCCGGCGACACCCCTCACCCCCCAATACTGCATTTAACTTATCGGCATCATAGAAGCTGATGGTTAGAAAGCAGTGATGGAAGACAGAGAGTCATGTGACGCTCCCTCTCCATCACTCATAATTAAAAGCAATTAAAATATAAATAAAACACAAAAATATATATCTATAATCAATAAGATGCGTCATTTCTGGTGCGGCTTAGAGCTGATGTTTTCCGGCTGGGGAGGTGCCAATATACATGGCCCCTTCCCAGGCTATTATTATCAGCCTGCAGCAGTCTGCCTGGGGTGGTTCAATTTTAAAGGGGGACCCCATGGCAATTTTTTTCTGGGGATCCCCTGTACACTCCCTGACAAAGGATTACATTTGTCTTGCCAAAATCTGACCATTCTGTGTCCATTAAAAGATAAAAATATTTCTGCATTGATGCCAATTTATTTTCTTAACCTAAACCACAGAGGGTTTCAGTTTTCAAAAGAATAATTTATACAACCAATGGATGAATTTAATGTCAGGTTATAAGCTTTTATTTACATAACATGGATAAGCGACATAACTTCTGGCAGGGAGTGTATACTAGCCAGTAAAGGCTAAGCAAACATCTGTGAGCTGATATTAATAGCCTGGAAAACTTTATGGCTATCGGCTCCTTCCCAGAATATTAACATCAGCCCTCAGCATTCCCTCTACTGGTTAAAAATTACGAGGGAGCCCACACCATTTTTTTTATACATTTTTTGATAATTAAACAGATACTGAGCTTTAAGCTGATTTTGTGTGTTTGTGTGTGTGTGTTATTTATTTAACTCTTTCTTTACCATTTTTTAATGAGGGCATCTGGCTGACACCAGTTCATTACTAAACCTCGGGCTTCATAATATATATATATATACTGTAAATATTGTAGGGATTTGCTCTGCTAGGCAGTGGCAGGGCCGCAGTAATGAGGCAACATACACAGGCTTTGAGTCCAACTTCTGTGGTTTAATGTCACTGTAAACACCAGGATAACCGAAACATAATGAAAAAATACAAATATACTCCAGCTTGGAGAACCACTGGTCCCAGACTCACCCTTGCATGGGACGGGCTTAACTAAGCGGCTGCCAGGTCAGCAACGACCGCCAGGTGCCATTCCCCGGGTTGTTTGGAGTCTTCTAGCTGCTAGAGCTTTTCAGCACGGGTAGTCCAGCAAACAGATACAGGCTGGCTCCAGCCAAGCTCCTACTCTTCTACTCTCACACACACTCACCATTACATAGCCCCTAACCACACCCACAGGTGAGGTACACATCACCTGGGCTGATCACGTGACCATGACACCATCACACGTCCTTGTCTATAGGGAAAATCCCGGCCAAACTTTAACTTGCTGGAAGAAATGTATCTCCCATCCAGCAAAACACCCTTTGCTGTACCACATACTTGCCTCCTTTGTTCAACCCTAGGGGGTGTACACATGACATACAGCGAACTCTGGACAGGGCATCTGAATTCCCCCGTTTGTCTGCCTACCCGATGTTCTACTGAAAATTTAAAATTTTGCAGCGACAGAAACCACCTGGTGACTCGGGCATTCCTCTCTTTAGCCTGACTCATCCACGTCAGCGGGGAATGATCAGTCACCAAACGAAATGTTCTCCCCAGCAAATAATAGTACAATGACTCCAGTGCCCACTTAATGGCCAGGCACTCTCTCCCAACAACACTGTACCTGGTTTCTACTGGGGTAAGCTTCCGACTTAGGAAACTAATGGGATGCTCTTCCACGTTAACCTCCTGAGACAGCACGGCACAAAGCCCTGTCTCAAAGGCATCAGTCTGCACAATGAACTCTCTTTTGAAATCGTGTGTAATCAGAACTGGGGTACCACACAATGCCAATTTTAACTTTATAAAGGCTTCTTCTATCTGATCATTCCAGCGAACCATCACCGATTTCCTCCCTTTCAAGCAGTCTGTTAAAGGCGCAGACAGGGTTGCAAAGTTGGGAATAAACCGCCTGTAATATCCCACTAAACCCAAAAAAGCTTTTACCTGTTTTGTTGTGAGGGGACGGGGCCAGTTCTGGTTTTCCTCCACTTTGTTTATTTGGGGTTTGAGAACTCCTCTCCCAATTACGTAACGCAGGTACCGAGCTTCCTCCAACCCTATGGAACACTTCTTTGGATTGGCAGTTAGCCCTGCTTGTCGCAGAGAATCTATAACCGCCTGTACTTTTGGTAAGTGACTTTCCCAGTCTGTACTGTACACAATATCGTCCAGATAGGCTGCGGCATAACGGCGATGGGGACGGAGAATAATATCCATTAACCGCTGGAACGTCGCTGGCGCGCCATGCAGCCCAAAGGGTAATACTTTATACTGAAACAGCCCCTCGGGTGTTATAAAAGCCGTTTTTTCACTCGCTGCCTCTGTTAGGGGTACCTGCCAATATCCTTTTGTGAGGTCAAGGATTGAAAAATACCGTGCCTGCCCAAACCGCTCTATCAACTCATCGACCCGGGGCATGGGGTAGGCGTCAAACTTTGAAATTTCATTAAGATTTCTAAAGTCATTACAGAACCTTAGCGTCCCATCAGGCTTGGGTATTAGGACTATCGGGCTGGCCCACTCACTCTGGGACTCTTCAATGACCCCTAACTGCAGCATAGTTTTTACCTCCTCCGAGATGGCTTGTCGCCGGGCCTCAGGCACCTGATATGGCTTTAGTCGGACTTTGGCCTGTGGCTCCGTGACAATGTCATGTTGGATTAAGGAGGTGCGACCAGGGAGCTCCGAAAAAACGTCTGTATTTCGGCTAACAAACTCCCGGACCTCCTGAACCTGTCTAGGAGACAAAGTGTCTGCTATTTTGACTACGGAGAGGGCTTCTCCTGCTTCCCCCCCCCCTCCCCGAGGTAATGAAGCCTTCTCCACCAGAAATGCAGGCAGCGGACAATCCCCACCAAGGTAGTCTCTATCTTTCCATGGTTTAAGCAGATTAACATGGTAAACCTGCTCTAGCTTTCTCCCTCCTGGTTGGTGTACCTTGTAGTTTACTGGCCCCCCCTTCTCTATAATCTCGCAGGGTCCCTGCCACCTTGCAAGAAACTTGCTATCCACTGTAGGCACAAGTACCAACACCCGATCCCCAGGGCTAAAGGTTCTTACCCGAGCCTCCCGGTTATAGACCTGACTCTGCGACTTTTGTGCTGCCTCAATATGTTCACGGACTAATGGTAGGACTGTCTCCATTCTTTCTTGCATTTTTGCAACATGTTCTATAACACTTTTGTGGGGGGTAGGTTGGTTCTCCCAGGCCTCTTTGGCTATATCGAGTAAGCCCTGTGGATGTCTGCCATAAAATAGTTCAAAGGGCGAGAACCCCGTAGATGCCTGGGGCACCTCCCGCACTGCAAACAATAAATATGGCAGTAAGAGATCCCTGTCCTTCCCATCTTTGGAAACTGCTTTTTTAAACATATTCTTCAGTGTCTTATTGAATCTTTCTACCAGACCATCTGTTTGGGGATGAAAGACCGATGTGCGCAACGGTTTAACATTTAACCAGTGGCAGAGATCCTTCATAATTTTTGACACAATCACAGGTCCTTGTCTTTAGAGAAAATCCCAGCCAAGCTTTAACCTGCTGGAAGAAATGTATCTCCCATCCAGCAAAACACTGTTTGCTGTACCACTAATATATATATATATATATAATATATATATTGTGGTGTAGTGACCCCTGATGCAGCTAGGGGGCACTGTGTATGCTCCTCGGGACATGCATGGAGGCATGGTTTGTGTTGTGGTAAAGGACCTGTGATGAGGTCATGACCAGGTGACCTAACCATGTGATCCTGAACTCATCTGTGGGTGGAGTTACAGCTATGTAACGAAGTGTGTTTGGCACCTGAAGAGAGTGTTGTGGGAGTCTGCCAGTGTGGACAGACTTCCATATGTCCAGGCGGGACATTACAGAGAAGTCTCTGTGTCTGAAGAGAGTGTTGTGGAGTCTACCAGTGTGGACAGACTTCCATGTGTCCAGGCAGGACATTACAGAGAGGACTCTGTGTCTGAAGAGTGAGGTTCCAGGACCGAGCTGAAGTACTTGAGAATTGTACTGTTCGTTACTGTGTGGTTTATGGAGCAATAAACCTGATGAACTTTTGATATAAAAGTGCGTCCTGATTACCTCTGAAGCAGCGTGAGTTGAAACCTTACAAATATTAAATATATATATATATATATATATATATATATATATATATATATAGACACAGTACAGACCAAAAGTTTGGACACACCTTCCCATTCAAAGATTTTTCTGTATTTTCATGACTGACAATTGGACATTCACACTGAAGGCATCAAAATTATGAATTAACACATGCGGAATTATTTTCTTAACAAAAAAGCGTGAAACAACTGAAAATGTGTGTCATATTCTAGGTTCTTAAAAGTAGCCACCTTTTGCTTTGCACACTCTTGGCATTCTCTTGATGAGCATCAAGAGGTAGTCACCGAAAATGGTTTTCACTTCACAAGGTGTGCCCTGTCAGGTTTAATAAGTGGGATTTCTGCCCTTATAAATGGGGTTGGGACCATCAGTTGTGTTGTGCAGAAGTCTGGTGGATACACAGCTGATAGTCCTACTGAATAGACTGTTAGAATGTGTATTATGGCAAGAAAAAAGCAGCTAAGAAAAACGAGTGGCCATCATTACTTTAAGAAATGAAGGTCAGTCAGTCCAAAAAATTGGGAAAACTTTGAAAGTGTCCCCAAGTGCAGTTGCAAAAACCATAAAGCGCTGCAAAGAAACTGGCTCACATGAGTACCACCACAGGAAAGGAAGACCAAGAGTCACCTCTGCTTCTGAGGATAAGTTTATCCGAGTCACCATCCTCAGAAATCGCAGGTTAACAGCAGCTCAGATTAGAGACCAGGTCAATGCCACACAGAGTTCTAGCAGCAGACACATCTCTACAACAACTGTTAAGAGGAGACTGTGTAACAGGCCTTCATGGTAAAATAGCGGCTAGGAAATCACTAAGGACAGGCAACATTCAGAAGAGACTTGTTTGGGCTAAAGAACACAAGGAATGGACATTAGACCAGTGGAAATCTGTGCTTTGGTCTGATGAGTCCAAATTTGAGATCTTTGGTTCCAACCACCGTGTCTTTGTGCGAACGGATGTACTCTACATGCATGGTTCCCACCGTGAAGCATGGAGGAGGAGGTGTGATGGTGCTTTGCTGGTGACACTGTTGGGGATTTATTCAAAATTGAAGGCATACTGAACCAGCATGGCTACCACAGCATCTTGTAGCAGCATGCTATTCCATCCGGTTTGCGTTTAGTTGGACCATCATTTATTTTTCAACAGGACAATGACCCCAAACACACCTCCAGGATGTAAGGGCTTATTTGACCAAGAAGGAGAGTGATGGGGTGGTTCGCCAGATGACCTGGCCTCCACAGTCATCAGATCTGAACCCAATCAAGATGGTTTGGGGTGAGCTGGACCGCTCACCGCTTCAATTTTGAATAAATCCCCAACAGTGTCACACCACCTCCTCCATGCTTCATGGTGGGAACCAGGCTTGTAGAATCCATCCGTTCACCTTTTCTGCGTGCAAAGCAGTAATCAAAGCAAAAGGTGGCTACTTTGAAGAACCTAGAATATAAGACATATTTTCAGTTGTTTCACAATTTTTTGTAAAGTGTAATGTATAATTCCACATGTGTTAATTCATAGTTTTAATGCCTTCAGTGTGATTCTACAATTTTCATAGCCATGAAAATACAGAAAAATCTTTGAATGAGGTGTGTCCAAACTTTTGGTCTGTACCGTATATATATATATATATATATATATATATATATATATATATATATAATCAAAGGAGTATATATTAAAGGTATACTCGCGCTTAATACCAGGTATTTTGCACCTGTGCTGCTGACATCTTGCTTCATGGGCTGGCTGCATCCTGTAGTGCATTTGTTCTGAGATCTGGGCAGGACACCGTACTTTGCTTCCTGGGCACCACGTGACCATCTGGGACACGTGACCCGAATTGCCGAGCTCCACCGACGCTATTACGGCGTGTTTCACTGCATCGCCACTTGCAGCATTCAGCCTTCTGGGTACACTAGAAGCGTGCCACCGGCCGGGGCCGCTCTCCGGAAACCCACGCTGTACTGCGAAGACCCCCTGGATTCCATCACCGTGATTTTCATCATCATTTTTTCCTCAGATAAGTATCGTTCAGTTACTGGAACATTTATTTCCAAGGCACCACTACACCGCTTGACTGTTACACGGATATTTTATATGCCTCCGCTCATTTAACACTAGACTATCACTATACTATGCTCGAAAAAGCATTTTAGTTCACGTATTTATATGATCCATTCTGGCTGTTCACCCCCACATATTTGCTTGCCACTCTTGTTATAAAAATATTAGGGACCCCTAAGCATACTATATAAGTATATGTATCCTATATCCGCCTATTATTATTGTATCAATTTCCACACATATTAGTTCTCTTCTAGCGTTGAAAGCTATATTTTTACAGCACAATTGCAAGGTATATATCATTCACTGTAAATTAGCATAAAGAGTAACCAGGCCTTTATACCAGGGTGGATAAAAATCAATGATTTTTTTAAAACAATCAAAAAAATCGGATTTTTTTGATTTAAATCGGATTTTTTTGATTTAAATCAGATTTTTTTCAATAAACTGCTTTTTGAGGAAAATATTTTACCATCCAAAGGTTCTTCCATCATGAGATAAAGCTGAGTTGTTTAACTCAGTAGAATAAAGGCTGTATATGTGTAACATTCACAATGCCATGCTCTTCCAGAGGTTTCTGTAGGATTAGTGGGCAGTTTCTCTCCTATATTATCACAGACGCTCGCTTTACTTACGCAGTTCTCAAAACTGAATTTGACTCCGCAGAGGTCCCAGCCTCTTCTTCACGGCAAAAATGTTACAACATGTCATGAACAGAGTTGAGAAAAAGACCTTAATCCTATTGTTCTACAAACCTATGAATACAGAATCAACCCCTTCAGTGCCAAGTCCAAGAAGTTAGACAATATGTTTATTGTTTGGAGTGGAACAGATCTGCACAACACAAGAAGAATGTGAATCTAAGTGTGAGGAGGAGGAAGGGCAAGCAGACAAGAAAATGAAAGTGAAACTTTGAGCACAATACTGCAGCATAGCCACAGACAGACAAGTCTGGATCTGTTTGTGTGTACGATCTGAGGTTTATTACATTCTTTCCTTATAATGGCAGAAGGCCGTAAAAGAGACCCAGTTTGGGAATATTTTAATGAAGCTCCTTCGCCTATCGGTAAGGCAGGCATGCGTGCAAAATGCAAACGATGCAACAAAGAGATGCAAGGCCTGGTGGCGCGAATGAGGCAACATCATGAGAAGTGCGTTGATGAAGATGACCAAAGAAACACTTCTGAACAGGCAGGATCTTCAGGTTGGTAAACATTTTTATTGAATCCTATTTCTAAAGACTGAACTGTCATGTGTGAGAAAAATTATATTTCTTATTATTACTGCATGTTACTGTCATTTGGTACAGTTATGAAGAAAAACAAATATTCCTTTTGGGGCAGTGCTGTGTTGTGTACAATAAGCAGAAATTGTATAAACAATAAAATAACAGCATTGACTTTTTTTGTTTAGGGGAATTCATGGATTCTGGAAACTATCCACCTCCAAGATCACCATCATCCTGTTCTACAGTTTCAGAGTTATCCATCCAGGAGAGTGCTTCATTAGCAGCAGCATCATCATCAGACTCCCACAGCCACATATCACCATCACCCAAAAGGAAGAAAAAACCTTTACCTCCTGGAACCACCATAGATAGGTTTGTGATAAGAACTAGCAGATTAGAAAAAGAGTTGATTGATGAAAAAATTGCCCAGTTTATTTATGCAACAAACTCTTCTTTCCGTCTGACTGAGAACCCACATTTCATTAATATGGTTCAGTCACTGAGACCAGGATACAGTCCACCCAGCAGAGCTGATGTTGCAGGGAAACTGCTGGATCAAGTGTATGACAGAGAAATGGAGCAATGTGCAACAACTCTGGAGGGTAAAATTGTTAACCTAAGTATTGATGAGTGGAGTAATGTCCACAATGATCCTATTGTATGTGCTTGTATAACAACAGAAGAAGGTAAAGTCTTCCTTGCACAAACAACTGATATGTCAGGAAATGCACACACAGCAAAATACTTACAAGAAGTGGTAGTAAAAGCTATAACAACATGTGAACAAAAATTCAAATGTCTAGTACGCAGTTTGGTCACTGACAATGCTGCAAACGTATCCAAGATGAGAAGAAATTTAGAAGAGCAGGGAGGGAATACAAAGCTAATAACATATGGTTGCAGTGCTCATTTGCTGCACCTCTTAGCCAAAGACTTAAGTGTTCCAGAAATAAAGGCTAATGTTGTTGAAATTGCTAAATACTTCCGTAATAATCATTTTGCTGCAGCAGCTCTGAAAAGGATGGGTGGAACCAAGCTAACGCTCCCACAAGATGTTAGATGGAACTCTGTGGTGGACTGTTTTGAGCAGTACAGTCATGGCCAAAAGTTTTGAGAATGACACAAATATTAATTTTTGCAAAGTCTACTGCTTCACTTTTTCTAATGGCAATTTGCATATACTCCAGAATGTTATAAAGAGTTATCAGCTTAACAGCAATTACTTGCAAAGTCAATATTTGGCTAGAAAATGAACTTTATCCCCCAAAACACATTTCAACATCATTGCAGCCCTGCCTTAAAAGGACCAGCTAACCTCTTTTCAGTGATTGCTCCATTAACACAGGTGTGGTGGTGTTGATGAGGACATGGCTGGAGATCAATCTGTCATGATTAAGTAAGAATGACACCACTGGACACTTTAAAAGGAGGCTGGTGCTTGGCATCATTGTTTCTCTTCTGTTAACCATGGTTATCTCTAAAGAAACACGTGCAGTCATCATTGCAATGCACAAAAATGGCCTAACAGGGAAGAGTATCGCAGCTAGAAAGATTGCACCTCAGTCAACAATCTATCGCATCATCAAGAACTTCAAGGAGAGAGGTTCCATTATTGCCAAAAAGGCTTCAGGGCGCCCAAGAAAGACCAGCAAGCGCCAGGACCGTCTCTTAAAAGTGTTTCAGCTGCAGGATCGGGCTACCAGCAGTGCAGAGCTTGCTCAGGAATGGCAGCAGGCAGGTGTGAGTGCATCTGCACGCACAGTGAGGTAGAGATTCTTGGAGCAAGGCCTGGTCTCAAGGAGGGCAGCAAAGAAGCCACTTCTCTCCAGAAAAAAACATCATGGACAGACTGATATTCTGCAAAAGGTACAGGCAGTGGACTGATGAGGACTGGGTAAGTTATTTTCTTTGATGAATCCCCTTTTTGATTGTTTGGGACATCAGTAAAACGCCTCATTCGGAGAAGACAAGGTGAGCGCTACCACCAGTCTTGTCTCATGCCAACTGTTAAGCATCCTGAAACCATTCATGTGTGGGGTTGCTTCTCAGCCAAGGGAATCGGCTCTCTCACAGTCTTGCCTAAAAACACAGCCATGAATAAAGAATGGTACCAGAATGTCCTCCAAGAGCAACTTCTCCCAACCCTCCAAGAGCAGTTTGGCGATCAACAATGCCTTTTCCAGCATGATGGAGCACCTTGCCATAAAGCAAAGGTGATAACTAAATGGCTCAGGGAACAAAACAGAGATTTTGAGTCCATGGCCTGGAAACTTCTCAGATCTTAATCCCATTGAGAACTTGTGTTCAATCATCAAGAGACAGGTGGACAAACAAAAACCTAAAAATTCTGACAAAATAAAAGCATTGATTGTGCAAGAATGGACTGCTATCAGTCAGGATTTGGTCCAGAAGTTGATTGAGAGCATGCCAGGGAGAATTGCAGAGGTCCTGAAGAAGAAGGGTCAACACTGCAAATATTGACTTGCTGCATTAACGCATTCTAACTGTCAATATAAGCTTTTGTTACTCATATGTTTGCAATTATTATATTTCTGTCTGTGATAAAAACATCTGTCAAACACACATAAAAACCAGAGGGCAGCAGATCATGTGAAAATATAATATTTGTGTCATTCTCAAAACTTTTGGCCGTGACTGTATATCAAAAACTGGCCTATTCTGATGACACTTTGTGAAGAAAATCGAGATAAAATAGATGGCACTGTCACGGCCAAAATCCTCAACATTGGGCTTAAGAGAAATGTTGAACATATGCTGAGCTTCCTGAAACCCATCTCTCAAGCTTTTAAACAAAATACAGAAAAATAGCTGTTTTATTGCGGATGCTGTTGAAATTTGGAAGGAACTGAGTGAACACTTAAAAACAGAACTACACATGGACAGAATTAAATTACAAGCAGTAAACAAACGAATGGACAAGCACTGACTCCAGCTCATTTTTTGGCAAATATTGTCAATATCCAATATCAGGGTCAAAACCTAAGTGCTGAGGAAGAGGAGTTAGCTATGACATGGGTATCCAGCAATCATCCATCTTTAATGCCAACTATAATAAACTTCAGAGCTAAGGGGGAACCATTCAAGAAATATATGTTTGCTGAAGATATTTTAAGGAAGGTCACACCAGTAAACTGGTGGAAGTCACTTAAGCGCTTGGATTTAGAGACTGTTCAAGTAATGATTTCACTTTTAACAGCAGTAGCTTCTTCTGCAGGCATTGAAAGAATATTCTCTTCCTTTGGACTCATTCATTCTAAATTGAGAAATCGGTTGGGACTCAATAAAGCAGGAAAGCTTGTTTTTCTTTTCCAGATTATGAATAGGAACAAAGAAGAAGATGATGATGAAGATGACGACGAGTGAGCTACAGAGGACAGCAGGGACAGTAGTATTTAAGTTTTTCATATGTCGGCTGGGCTGACAGTCTAAGTTTCTTAAAATATATATATATTTTGTTTAGCCAAATTAGTTAACAAACATGGATGTTTGTTTCGGCAAAGCAAATAACTTATGCTGTAATGTTGTTATTGTTTCAGTTGAATAAATCTATTTAAATTGTTATTAAGGTCAGGATTATTTTTCTCCTTCCTAAGTACAACAGAACAGTGGTGTCCAAATATGAATGATTAACCCATTAAACTGGGGAGAAAAAAGTAATATAAAAAGTGATTCTAAAAATCTTCATCTACTTGCATGTTAAAGTAGCAAGAACTAGTTTAGGTAGAAACTTTGATTTAAATCACTGATTTATATCAAGCCTTACTGACAAGTGATTTAAATCGTGATTTAAATCAGTTTGATTTAAATCAAATCCACCCTGCTTTATACTGAACTTCTCACTGTGTTTTTACTACACACTTTTTGGATATATTCTTTTAAATGTTAAATTTTCTTTTAGTCTGCTGACATTGTCTAGAGAAAATCTAAAAAAGGCGTATTCACACCTGGACGATTCTGCATTCCCTACACCATCTCCACTACATTTCTGAAGGTAAGGGTTCTTCAGCTGTGTCGTTATATTCCAATAAAAGCGCGAGTATACCTTTAATATATACTCCTTTGATCTATATGCCTTTTTTGTGGTAGAAGGCTTATTTTATACTTGCTGCTTATTGGTGATATATATGCACTAGCGCCGCTATATACATCTATTTTATATATATAATCACTTATATTTGTTTTTTGTGTGTAAACATTATACTTGAACATGGTATGTAACGATATTGTGATCTTCAATGGAGAATGTAAAAGAAGAGTTTGGACAAGGAAGTGACATGACAATTCTTTTTTTTTGTTAAATATATCTTTTTTTAGCTTACAAAAATGCATACAAATCCGCATGAAAATCCGCATTAAAAACGCATCAAATCCTTGCAGATTTTCAACTGCTCTTTCTGCCAAGAGTGGAAGAATCCACGCAGATTTTTACAACAGCAAATCTGCAATGTGCGCACATACCAAGGATGATGTAGAAGGCTGAGATGGGTTAAATTACCTGGTCTGACCATGCCCTGGTTGTGTTCCACTCAACTGTTTACCAGGGCTTGTCAATGGCGATTGAATGAGTTTCTAATTAAGGACCCAACTATCCGTAAGACCTTATTGGACCATCACACCGACTTAATCCATTTGAATGAGGGGTCAGTTTCCTCTCCTTCAGTCCTGTGGCAAGCTCACAAGGCCGTCATGAGGGGATATTGTATCAAAAGAAGGTTCCAGATTTTTAAACAAATGCTAAATTCAATTAAGATAAGCTGTTGTGCCCTTCGTGAAGGTTTTGAATAAGGTTGTGGGGATTAGAAACAAACTAAAAGACCTTTCAATGTGTAAAGGTGAAAAACTTCTTTATACAAACTAAAATTATTACGAAAAAGGTAATAAAGCCCACACGCTTTTAGCTAGAATAGTGAAGGATAGAACTTTGAATTCTCATCCCCAGGCCTTATGAGGGGCTGATGGCACGATATCCATTATAATCCAACCAAAATTTCTAAACTATTGTATGGCGCTATAGAGTACAAGTCCTCTTTGTTTGAAGAGGCAATTTGCATATTAAAATTTCCCAGAGGAGCATTGCACGGCGAATAAGCCTCCTTACCTCGACACGCCAAAGCTGGTATGTCACTCTCCACAAGGAGAAACCTTACCCCCTAAACTATTCTATAATTTTTATAGTAAATTGTATAACCTACAAGATACTTTCCCCATAAATAGGACTGATATAAATATTGTATTAAAACTTTTTTTTAATAAATCTAAATCTCCCAGATCTCCCTCTGAGGTCTTACTGTCTCTAGTTAGTGACTCAGGAAAAGGTTATGGATATTTTGAAGGGTCTCCCTATAGGACAAGATGGGCTGAAATATTTACATTACAAAACCTTTGCAGAGGAGCTTTCACCCCCACATGGTCAGACTGTGTAACTCCTTTTTGGAGGGCTCTCCCATCCCAGAGACGTTATCACATTCTTATCTAATTCTCATTACAAAACTAGGGAAGGATCCATTAGATTGTTCAAATTATCATCCAATTGCGTTAGTCTAAACTCTAATTTTAAGGATCAAGTGGGATTTGTCCTTAATCATCAGGGGAGGGATAATACTAGACAGATAATAGATTGGATAGAGGTTGCCAATAGAAACAATCTAGTCTCTCATATTAAGCCTAAATGCGGAGAAAGGATTTGACTGCCTAAATTGGTCCTTCCTGTTTGCGACCTTGAAGATTTTTGGCATATAAGGTTCTTTCTTGACAGCCATAGGGGCACTTTACAGTTCCCCTTCAGCCTCAATTAAGCTTCTCTTCCACGCCTCTCCCTCGTTCAATATATAAAATGGCACTCGCCAGGGATGCTATTGCAAATACTATATGTCTTGGGAATAGAACCGCTGGCAGAAACGATATGAAAAAATCCTAGTATATCAGGAATTGAGGTTAGGAACAAAATGTTTAAGACCTCCTTATTTGCGGATGACGTCCTTTTAACCCAAACCAAACTCCATATTACACTGCCTAACCAGATTTAAAAAACTGTGGAGAACTATTAAGGTATAAATTGAATACATCAAAAACAGAAGCCCTACCATTAAATATCCCTCCTGATATACTGGATCATCCAAAGCTAAACTTTAAATTCAGACAGAAGTCTGAGATAAATATCTGGGGGTTAACCTGTCTTCTTCCTACGGTAACCTATAAAGTACCAACTTTCTGCCACTTTTGAGTGACCTAAGAAGACTACTGGATAAGTGGAAACCGCTCTCATTAATAGGCCTTATTACGTCATTAAAATGTCCCAGCTTCCTAATTTACTTTATTTTTTTGAGACCTTACCGATCAAAGTCCTCATGAGCGAACTGAAATCCCTACAAAAAACCATGATGCAGTTTATTTGGAATGATAAGCGTCATTCTGGTCTGGTCTGCAGTTCTGGTCTCCGGTGAATAAGAAAGACATAGCTGAACTGGAGCGTGTGCAGAGAAGAGCGACCAAGGTTATTAGAGAACTGGGGGTCTGCAATACCAAGACAGGTTATTACACTTAGGGTTATTTAGTTTGGAAAAACAAAGGCTTAGAGGTGATCTTATTACAATGTATAAATATATGAGGGGACAGTACAAAGACCTTTCTAATGATCTTTTTACTCTTAGACCTGTGACGGGGACAAGGGGGCATCCTCTACGTCTGGAGGAAAGAAGGTTTAGCCATAATCACAGACGCAGATTCTTTACTGTAAGAGCAGTGAGACTATGGAACTCTCTGCCGTCTAATGTTGTAATGAGTGAATCCTTACTAAAATTTAAGAAGGGACTGGATGCCTTTCTTGAAAAGTATATTATTACAGGCTATATTCACTAGTTTCCTAGATACTGCGTTGATCCAGGGAGCTAGTCTGATTGCCGTATGTGGAGTCGGGAAGGAATTTTTTTCCCCAATGTGAAGCTTACTGTTTGCCACTTGGGGTTTTTTTGCCTTCCTCTGGATCAACATGTTAGGGCAGGTTAGGATAGGATATGGGTTGAACTAGATGGACTTAAAGTCTTCCTTCAACCTTAATAACTATGTTACTATGTTACCGGATCTCCAAGTGTGTCCTTGTCTCTCATAAATCCAGGGTGGATTGATTTAAATCACGCCGATTTAAATCAATGATTTAAATCATGATTTAAATCAAATGATTTTTTTCTATTTAAATCAGATCGATTTAAATCGTGATTTTAATCATGATTTAAATCACTGATTTAAATCAAAAGATTTTTTTAATATAAATCACGATTAAAATCTAAAACTTTCAATCATTGTTCAATTAACTCCACACTTCTAGCTTGGTTTCACTTTCTGTAGCTTGGTTTCAGTTTCTTTTTCCATTCAGTTGACATGCCCAAACTTGTTGGATAGTCAGTCAGCAGTACTTGGCTGTAGTAACAATCAAACTTCAGAAGTGATCTGCGTGAGCCATGGCAGGTCGTAAGAGAGACCCTATTTGGGTTCATTTTGTTGAGATGCCAGCAGAGCTTGGAAAGAAAGGTGGGAGAGCAAAGTGCAAATACTGTCAAAAGGATATCCAAGGACTTGTTTGCCATTTGAAATCACATTCTGAAAACTGCAACCAGAAGGGAAATGAAGATGTTGATAGTGATACAACTAATGTCAATGCACCCCACAGCTTCTTATGCACCAGGACCCTAGCACTAGTGGTAAGTCTGGCAATTACAACCTATTTTAACACACGTTTTACTGGGATGGTTAAAGTCTATGAAAAGAAAAATTTCTAGCACTAGTTCTGGAGTATAGAATTTAAATTTATGTTAAGGCAATATTTCACAGAAGATTAACGTTAAGTAAAAATAAAAGAGTGTGTATACGCCTATTTTTTTTATTGTAGGCTACAATTCACTTTTGAAGTCTGCCAAATTGACCATTTTTTAAAAAAACATTTTTAAAACTTTTGTGACATAATTTTTTTCAGTTGCTCTGATATTACTAGTATTACAGCAACTTCACCGGAAACTTGAGTAGCATAACTTTTGAGACAGCCCTTATAGGACGAGGACCATTACATTGTTCAAAAAGTTTGTTTCAAATATTTTCGTTATATTTCTTCAAATACGCAGTCGAATTATATTTTTAATTACTGTGCTTTCAGGGTCAAATATGGCTTGTGCTGCACGTGACAATCAATATCTGGGTACAACTTCAACAAAGCAGCCCAACAAAAAACTTTGCGTGCAAAGTGTAGAAAAATTCCTCTTAAAGACTACGACGAGCCAGAAAGAACATTTTGATGAATTAATTGCTAAATTCATATTTGCAACCAATTCTTCTTTCCGACTAGTTGAACACCCATTGTTTGTACAAATGATCGAAGGAATAAGACCAGGCTACAAACCACCAAGTAGATTTGATATCTCAGGAAAACATCTTCAGGCTGTATACGACAAAGAAAGAGCGGCTTGTACAAAATATTTGAAAGACAAAGTTGTTAACATGAGCTTGGATGGTTGGAGCAACATCCACAACGACCCCATAATTTGCACTTGTGTCACAACAGAAGATGGTGAAACTTACCTTACAGACACAATCGACACATCTGGAAATTCACATACTGCTGAATATTTACTTGAAATTGCTAAGAACTCAATTCACCAATGCCAAGAACAGTTTGGATGTAAAGTAAGGAGCTTAGTTACTGATAACGCAAGCAATGTGGCAAAAATGCGAGCGGAACTGGCACATGAGGATGACACAAATGTCATTACATACGGTTGTTCTGCCCATTTGTTGCATCTTTTGGCAAAAGACCTGCATATTATTTCGGGTGTCAAGGAACATGTTGTAGAAATTGTTAAATATTTCCGCAATAATCATTTTGCACATGCAACCTACAAGGAAGGAAATGGGAGACTGAAGTTGGTTCTACCACAAGATGTTAGATGGAATACCTTGGCTGAATGCTTGGAACTGTTTATTAACAACTGGTCAAAATTAGTGTCCATTTGCGAAACACATCGGGATAAAATTGATGCTAATATACGAAGCAAAGTATTAAATCTTGGTGTGAAGAGAAATGCCGAGGACCTTTTGGAAAGGTTAAAGCCAATATCTATTGCGTTGGATAAAATGCAGAAAGATACTGCAACCATAGCTGATGCCACAGAAGTTTGGAAAGATTTAGAAGGTTCGCTAGATCGCTTGAACCTCTCAAACAATGTAAAGGTTGCAATACACCACCGCAAGGACCAAGCATTAAAAGAAGAACACTATTTAGCCAATATCTTGCATCCCATCTACAGAGGGAAAAAACTATCTGAGGCGGAAACCAACTCTGCAATGGAGTGGCTCACCAATACTAACCATGACATTGTGGCAACTGTGCTGAAATTGAAGTGTGAATCTGCACCATTTCAAAAATACATGTTTGCAGATAACGTCGTTAATGAACTAAAACCACTGGACTGGTGGAAGTCGCAATCACTTGTTCTTCCAGCGAAGATAATAAATGTAGCTACTCAGCTACTGACTGCATCGGCTTCATCGGCAGGAGTAGAGAGATTGTTTTCTTCATTTGGTTTTGTGCACACAGCAGTCCGAAACCGCTTAGGAACTGCTAAAGCAGGACAACTAGTTTTCCTATTAAAAGTCCTAAATAAACAGTAGGCTTAAAGGACTGATGTATTCACTGAAGATGTTTGCTTACTTCAAACGTTAGAGATAGGCTATTGTTAAAAAGTACTTACTCTCTGTAGTTCAATTCTGATTGTTTAATAGTGCAAATAAAAATTATTAGGTTTCATAATCATCAACTGTTTTAATATTTTTATTTGTGTAAAATAATTTGATTTGCAAAAAGACAAAGTTTTGCTTGTGTACAACTTGATTAAAAAATCCTATTTAAATCAAAAAAATCCGATTTAAATCAAAAAAATCCGATTTAAATCAAAAAAAATCCGATTTTTTTGATTTTTTTTAAAAAATCATGATTTTTATCCACCCTGCATAAATCACAAGGGGACCACTCAGTCCCTGACATTATTAAATACTATTGGCAGCTCACTTACGTAGGATTCCCTTGTGGGCTTCACTATTGGCATACAACAAATGGACAGAAATAAAAAAGTTATAGCTAGCATCAATTCATCCGAATTCGCTTATTATGGTCAACTAGGTCCATTAGAATGCTGAAGTCTAGAATTTGAATTAGATAATAGAGAACATAGGGATTCAGTGCATTTATACTGGCATACAGCAAAGGCTGTTTTGAGGGGGAGAATAATTGGATATGTCAATTCTTTAAAAAAGAAAACGAGGATAGCCATAATGAAGCAAGTCAGAAAACTAGAGTAAGTTACACAGAATATATCAATAATCCGTCAGTTTCTAATAGAGATAGATGGTTACAATCCAAATCAGAATTTAACCTTTTGGTGGAAAGATCAGAAAAATTGAAGGGGCAAAGAAAATCGGCAGAATTCTTTAAATTTGGGAATAAGGCCGGATCGCTTTTGGCAAAAATGGCTAGAGGTAAAAGGCACATCCCTTATATAAATAATTTGAGAGACTCTGAGGGTATTATACAGGGTGACCCCAGAAAAATAAATAAAATTCTTAGCAATTTCTATTAAGCCTTATAAAAAAAAAGGAGACCCGAATATGGCGGAGGGGATTCGCTTTCTTGACTCTTTACAATTGCCTCACCTTAATGAAACAGAGATAAGTTAAACGGATTAACCCCTTTAGCCCCAAGGGTGGTTTGCACGTTAAAGGGAATCTCTCACCCCATTTTAGCCTTATCAGCTAAAGATATGACTGAATAGTGTGTCCAATAAGCAACCTATCGGTATGTATGATATATCCGGATACCCCCGTTTTGATAGCAAAATACCTTAGTAAAGTTCGTATTTTTGGCTGTCTATAAGGGCGGTCAGGTCCGGAGGGCGGCGGTTATTAGCTTCCCCCACCCGCCTCCATTCTTGCCGTACGTACTTTTTTTTTCCTGTTCGTTGGCTTTCTGCGCTTGCGCTGTGAAAAAGGCCCTCGCGCATGCGCATTGTGCTTTTTCCAACAGTGGGCAAGCACACAATCATTACTGCGCAAGTGCAAGTAATTTCTGTCACTTTACTTGACCCGGAAGTCGTCCAGTCATTCCTGATGACTTCCAGGGCAAGGAAAGTCAGGAAGACTGTCGCATGCGCAGTAAGGATTTCCTACTTTGCCCACTGTTGGGCAAAGAACACTGCGCACACGTGGGGGCCTTGTATCACTGCGCAATCGCGGAAACAGTATGCTGTCTGTGATATTCACAGACAGCGTTACGTGAGAGAAACGGAGGAGCGGGGGGCAATAACCGCTGCTCATCGTACCTGATTGATAGCCAAAACTACGAACTTTACTAAGGTATTTTGCTATCAAAATGAGGGTATCAGGATATATCATACATACCGATAGGTAGCTTATTGGACACACTATTCAGTCATATCTTTAGCTGATATGGCTAAAATGGGGTGACAGATTCCCTTTAATGATCGGGCCAATTTTTCCAATTCTGACCACTGTCTCTTTATGAGGATAAAACTCTGTAACGCTTCAACGGATCTTCGTGATTCGGAGAGGAGACTGTTTTCTCGTGACATATTGTACTTCACGTTCGTGGTAAAATGTCTTCGATATAACTTTCGTTTATTTTTGAAACAACGCAAATATGGCAAAATTTTTGCAATTTTCAAACTTTGAATTTTTATTCCCTTAAAACAGAGAAATACCGTATGTCACACAAAATAGTTAATAAATAACATTTCCCACATGTCTACTTTACATCAGCACAATTTTGGAACCAACATTTGATTTGTTAGGAAATTATAAGGGTTAAAAGTTGACCAGCGATTTCTCATTTTTACAACAAAATTTACAAAGCCATTTTTTTAGGGACCACCTCACATTTGAAGTCACTTTGAGGGGTCTATATGGCAGAAAATACCCAAAAGTGACACCATTCTTAAAACTGCAGCCCTCAAGGCACTCAAAACCACATTCAAGAAGTTTATTAACCCTTCAGGAGCTTCACAGGAGCTGAAGCAACGTGGAAGGAAAAAATGAACATTTAACTTATTAGTCACAAAAATGATCTTTTACAAACATTTTTTTTTATTTTCACAAGGCTAAAAGGAGAAAATGGACAGATAAAGTTGTTTAATTTCTCCTGAGTACGCCAATACCCCATATGTGGGGTAAAACCACTGTTTGGGTGCACGGCAGAGATTGTAAGGGAAGGAGCGCCGTTTGACTTTTTCAACGCAGAATTGGCTGGATGCCATGTTGTGTTTGGAGAGACCCTGATGTGCCTAAACAGTGGAAACCACCCACAAATGACACTATATTGGAAACTAGACCCCTCAATGAACTTATCTAGATGTGTGGTGAGAACTTTGAACCCCCAGGTGTTTCACTAAAGTTTATAACGCCAGAGCATGAAAATAAAAAAATAATTTTTTCCACAAACATGATCTTTTAGTCCCCAACTTTTTATTTTCCCAAGGGTAACAGGAGAAATTGGACCCCAAAAGTTGTTGTCCAATTGGTCCTGAGTACGCTGATACCCAAATGACACCCAATATGTGGGAGAAAACTACTGTATGGGCACACGTCGGGGCTCGGAAGGGAAGTAGTGACGTTTTGGATTGCAGACTTTGATGGAATGATCTGCGGGCGTCATGTCGCGTTTGGAGAGCCCCTGATGTGCCTAAACAGTGGAAACCCCCCACAAGTGACCCCATTTGGAAAATAGACCCCCCAAGGAACTTATCTAGATGTGTGGTGAGAACTTTGAACCCCGAAGTGCTTCACAGAAGTTTATAACGTACAACAATAAAAGTAAAAAATCTTTTTTTTTTTTTTTTTTTTTACAAAAATGATTTTTTTGCCCCCAATATCTTATTTTCACAAGGGTAGCAGGAGAAATTGGACCCCAAAAGTTGTTGTCCAATTGTCCTAAGTACGCTGATACCCTATATGTGAGAGAAAACTACTGTATGGGCACACGTCGGGGCTCGGAAGGGAAGTAGTGACATTTTGGATTGCAGACTTTGATGGAATGGTCTGCGGATGTCATGCCGCGTTTGGAGTGCCCCTGATGTGCCTAAACATTGGAAACCCCCCACAAGTGACCCTATTTTGGAAACTAGACCACCCAAGGAACTTATCTAGATGTGTGGGTGGAGTACTTTGAACCCCCAAGTGCTTCGCAGAAGTTTATAACGTAGAGCCGTAAAAATAAAAAATCAATTTTTTGCACAAAAATGATATTTTTGCGCCCAATTTTTTATTTTCCCAAGGGTAACAGAAGAAATTAGACCCCAAGAGTTATTGTGCAATTTGTCCTGAGTGCGCTGATATCCCATGTGGGGAAAAACTACTGTTTGGGCGCATGGCAGAGCATAGAAGGGAAGGAGCACCGTTTGACTTTTTCAACGCAGAATTGGCTGGAATTGAGATCAGACGCCATGTCACACTTGGAGAGCCCCTGATGTGCCTAAACAGAGGAAACCTCCCAATTCTAACTCCAACCCTAAACCCAACACACCCTTAACCCTAGTCCCAACCCTAACCATAACCCCAAACTTAACCCTAACACACCCCTAACCCTAATCCCAACCAAAATTCTAACTTTAGCCCCAACCCTAACCCTAACGGGAAAATGGAAATAAATACATTTTTTCAATTTTATTATTTTTTCCCTAACTTGGGGGTGATAAAGGGGGGTTTGATTTGCTATTTATAGTGGGTTTTTATGTTTGGCAGCTGTCACTCGCTAAAATACGCTTTTAATTGCAAAAAATAGTTTTTGCATCACCACATTTTGAGAGCTATAATTTTTCCATATTTTGGCCCAGAGTAATGTGAGGTTTTATTTTTTGCGGGACAAGTTGACGTTTTTATTTGTACTATTTTTGGGCACGTGACATTTTTTGATCGCTCTTCATTACGATTTTTGGGAGGTTAGAATGAACAAAAATCAGCAATTCATTAATTTCTTTTGGGGGGACATTTATACCGTTCCATGTGTGGTAAAACTGATAAAGCAGTTATTCTTCGGTAAGTACAATTACAGCAATTCCTCATTTATATCATTTACTTATGTTTTATGCGATAAAAACAATTTTATATAAAAAGTAATTATTTTTGCATCGCTTCATTCTGCGAGCTATAACTTTTATTTTTTCGCTGATGATGCTGTATGGCAGCTTGATTTTTTGAGGGACAAGAAGACGTTTTCAGCGGTACCATGTTTATTTATATCAGTCTTTTTGATCGCATGTTATTCCACTTTTTGTTCGGTGGTATGATGATAAAGCATTGTTTTTTGCTTTTTTTTTTAAGGGGTTCACTAAAGGGGGACAGTTTTATAGGGCGGGTCGTTACGGACGCAGCAATACCAAATATGTGTACTTTTATTGGTTTTTTTTATTTACATGAAGATATGAATTTAAAGGGGAAATTTTTTTTCTTTATTTAGGAATTTTTTTTTTCACATGTGATTTTTTTTTTTTTACATTTTTACTTTGTCCCAGGCTGGGACATCACTGTATATAGTTAGATCGCTGATCTGACACTGTGCACAGCACTGTCAGATAGGCTATCTTCACAGGCAGTAGGCTTTCTCAGAGCCTGCTCTCAGCAGGCAATGAGGAAGCCGCCTCCCTGCAAGACTCCGAAGTACCCCACGGCCATCTTGGATCCGGGGTCTTGGAGGGAGGAAGCTCTCAGAGCAGCGTGATCACATTGCGCTGTTATGGGGGTCTCAAGGAACCATGCAGGAAGCCCCCTCCCTGCACGATGCTTCCCTGTGCCCCCGGTACACTGCGATCATGTTTGATCGCAGTGTGCCAGGGGTTAATGTGTCGGGAGCGGTCCGTGACCGCTCCTGGCACAGTGCCGGGTGTCAGCTGTGATAATCAGCTGATACCCGATCGCATGTGACGTACTATCCCCTCCATGGTCATACGGGCCAGGTACCATGGACGGGATAGTACGTCCGATGGCAGAAAGGGGTTAATAAAGAAAGAAGAACTAATCAAAACAATATCAAATTTGAAGAATAATAAAGCCCATGGCACTGATGGACTTCCAGGGGAAATTGTTTAAGGATGATATAACTAACACTCTAGTTGAAGTTTTTAATTTCACGGTACAAAACAAAATTTTGCTAGACTCGGGAAACACGGCTATATATTAAAGTTCTCCACAAACAAGGAAAAGTTGAGAAAGAGCCATATAGATCAATTTCACTGATAAACCAGGATATAAAAATTCTGTCAAAAATATTGACGGATAGACTTGCTGAATTATTACCAGGCTTGATCGGTTCACATCAAGTAGGTTTCATAAAAAAACGGCAGCGGTATTTAATATTAGAACAGTATTAGCGGTCCAAGATAGTCTTAATCGGGAAGGGAAAATGAAGGAAAATTCTGCTCTCTTGGCACTACAGTCACGGCCAAAAGTTTTGAGAACGACACAAATATTATATTTTCACATGATCTACTGCCCTCTGGTTTTTATGTGTTTTGACAGATGTTTTTTATCACAGACAGAAATATAATTGCAAACATATGAGTAACAAAAGCTTATATTGACAGTTAGAATGAGTTAATGCAGCAAGTCAATATTTGCAGTGTTGACCCTTCTTCAGGACCTCTGCAATTCTCCCTAGCATGCTCTCAATCAACTTCTGGACCAAATCCTGACTCATAGCAGTCCATTCTTGCACAATCAATGCTTTCATTTTGTCAGACTTTTTAGGTTTTTGTTTGTCCACCCGTCTCTTGATGATTGACCACAAGTTCTCAATGGGATTAAGATCTGGGGAGTTTCCAGGCCATGGACCCAAAATCTCTATGTTTTGTTCCATGAGCCATTTAGTTATCACATTTGCTTTATGGCAAGGTGCTCCATCATGCTGGAAAAGGCATTGTTGATCGCCAAACTGCTCTTGGAGGGTTGGGAGAAGTTGCTCTTGAAGGACATTCTGGTACCATTCTTTAGTCATGGCTGTGTTTTTAGGCAAAACTGTGAGAGAGCCGATTCCCTTGGCTGAGAAGCAACCCCACACATGAATGGTTTCAGGATGCTTAACAGTTGGCATGAGACAAGACTGGTGGTAGCGCTCACCTTGTCTTCTCCCAACGAGGCGTTTTCCTGATGTCCCAAACAATCGAAAAGGGGATTCATCAGAGAAAATAACTTTACCCCAGTCCTCAGCAGTCCACTGCCTGTACCTTTTGCAGAATATCAGTCTGTCCATGATGTTTTTTTCTGGAGAGAAGTGGCTTCTTTGCTGCCCTCCTTGAGACCAGGCCTTGCTCCAAGAGTCTCCGCCTCACAGTGCGTGCAGATGCACTCACACCTGCCTGCTGCCATTCCTGAGCAAGCTCTGCACTGCTGGTAGCCCGATCCCGCAGCTTAAACACTTTTAAGAGACGGCCCTGGCGCTTGCTGGTCTTTCTTGGGCGCCCTGGAGCCTTTTTGGCAACAATAGAACTTCTCTCCTTGAAGTTCTTGATGATGCGATAGATTGTTGACTGAGGCGCAATCTTTCAAGCTGCGATACTCTTCCCTGTTAGGCCATTTTTGTGCATTGCAATGATGACTGCACGTGTTTCTTTAGAGATAACCATGGTTAACAGAAGAGAAACAATGATGCCAAGCACCAGCCTCTATTTAAAGTGTCCAGTGGTGTCATTCTTACTTAATCATGACAGATTGATCTCCAGCCATGTCCTCATCAAGACCCACACCTGTGTTAATGGAGCAATGACTGAAAAGAGGTTAGCTGGTCCTTTTAAGGCAGGGCTGCAATGATGTTGAAATGTGTCTTGGGGATAAAGTTCATTTTCTAGCCAAATATTGACTTTGCAAGTAATTGCTGTTAAGCTGATCCCTCTTTATAACATTCTGGAGTATATGCAAATTGCCATTAGAAAAAGTGAAGCAGTAGACTTTGTAAAAATTAATATTTGTGTCATTCTCAAAACTTTTGTCCATGACTGTAGATGCTGAGAAAGCTTTCGATAACATACAATGGGGATGGTTATATATTGGATAAATTTGGAATAACAGGGACTTTTAGAAATTAACTTACAGCTTTGTATACTGCACCGCAGGCCAAGATTTACACCCCAGGTTTTCTATCTGAGACAATTCACCTGCAATAGGGAACAAGGCAGGGGTGCCCACTATCACCGTTATTCTTCAACTTAGCCATAGAACATCTTGCTCGATTTTTGATTAATTCAGAGTATTTGAAAGGCATAAAGATGGGGGATGTAGAAGTTAAACTAACATGTTTTGCAGACGATATGCTGTTGTTTATGGCAGACCCGGGGAGACACATACAGGGATTACTTGATAAATTGACATATTTTGGCTCATTTTCAGGATACAAAATTAATGTAAGTAAATGCCAGCTCTTATATTTGAAAAAAAAAAAGTTGATCCTGAGATAACTGCTCGAGTCTAAGTAGCACAGAAACATATAACCTACTGTAGCGATACTAATGGTCGCATAGTGAATGGAAGGTATGTATCACAGGGATGGTGCTGGCCATATACCTCAGCCCTGGGTAGGGGCATCACCAAACCTATGTATGTGTCTTAAGGACCTGTGGTGATGTCATGATCACCTGACCAGTGCATGTGATGTTACCTCACCTGGTGGTGTGGTTACAGGCTATGTAACAGAGGTGTGTTTAGCCCAGGTGTGTATTGTGGGAGTCTGCCAGTGTGGACAGACTTCCAGGTGTTTGAAGGAAGAAGCCTTGCTGTATCTGTGGCTCCAGATAGAGCCTGAGTGCTGGACATTGCACAAGCCTGTGTGCCCACAGGACTAGGAGAGCAGAGCTCTGATATGCACATTGTTACTGTGTCTGCATGTTATAAAGACTGTTTACCTTTCTTTTGCTGATTTGATGGTTTATGAAGCCAATAAACCCACATGCAAGTTGAAGAGAATGTGCCTCCTGTCTCCTCCTACACCGCCAAGTGAGTACGATCCTTATAATTGGTGGAGAATGTGAGCAATGATCCAAGGAGCACATGTTGCAGTGCTGGGAATCAGGAGCCAGAGGAGGAATAGACGGTTGTGAAAACCGTGAGTGCTATGTTGACAGGGGTCAAGAATAAACTGTGCATTTATGTTTACGTGGGATGCCTCTGAGAGAGGTGGTGTCCGGAAACCTGCGTGGCCCACAGGTAATGGAATGGAGTCCGTGATATACTGACTGGTGTCAGGAAGTGACTTTGTAATTACGTGTGTGGGATACCTCTAAGGAGAGGGGTTGTCCGGAAATCTCTGTGGCCCAGAGTGTAAGAGACAGGAGTCTGTTGTGCTGACGGATCAGTGAGAAACTGTTTTTTTTTTTCTAAGACACGTGTGAGGTGTTTGCTGTGGCTCTGTGGGGTCACAAAGTGTTGTGGGTGTGTTGGAAATGAATTCTGAGCAGAAGCTCCCTCTGGTGGTTACAAACAGTACTGAACTATTCAATGAAGATTGTGAAGATTGGCAATCAGGTGTTACAGACTGGTCTTATATAAGGGAGGTTCCCTCCCATCAGGGTTGCCGGTGATCAATTGTTCTTGTCTCAACTTTGGTTCCTGGTTCACTTGGAAGCTTGCTGTGTCTTGCCTGCATCTTCTGCTAATAGATAAGATATTTCTGCTTTTATTTTTGTGCTTGCTTTTTGCATTTTGTCCTGCACTTCTGTGGAGGTCAGCCAGGTCCCCTTCGGGGGCTTGTGCTCCTCTCAGTTTTTCTGAGCCACTGTTAATTTGTTCATTTGCCTTTTCCAGTTTTTTCAGTGGCTGCTGCTTAGTTTTGTTACACCAGAGAACTAATTTAGGTGGTAGAGGTCGTGTGATCTCAGGTGTTTTTGCAATTAGTGAGTTGGTATTTTTTTAGGGTTTTTTGGATTGCAGTAAGTGTCTTTCCTATCCTTTTCTTTCTAGGAAGATTGGGCCCCAACGTTTGCTCATACTATTTTCTGCCTGTGTCTGTATTTCTCATGTCTAACCGCCATTACATGTTTGGGGGCTTCCTATGTTCTTTGGGGATCTGCTCCGGGGCAGATCGTTTTCCTCTTTCTATCTTTAGGTGTAGTTAGCTTCTCAGGCTGTGACGAGGCGTCTAGGACCAACGAAGGTACGCTCCACGGCTGCCTTTAGTTGTGGCGGTTAGTCAGGGTACTGCAATCCAGTAGATTCCAACCTCTCTGGTGTATTGCCTTTTTTGCCTGCTCTCCTCAGCTACCAAATCATAACAGTATCACCGGCCAAACTGAAAATTATATGGTACTCACAGAAGGGAAAGATAATGTAAAAAAAAAAAAAAAAAGTTGTCAGAGTTGTCAGATAATTTTTTTTTTCTTTCCCTCTTTTTCTCTGGGTGCTGAGGATTTTTTTTCTCTCAATGGAGTTTGCACAGTTGTCTGGCCGTGTGGATCAGCTTGCCACTGAAGTTCGGAGCATTGCTACCTATCTTGCAGGGTTGCCGGTTGTGGAACCTAGGATCCCCATGCCAGATTTGTTTTTAGGGGATCGAGCTAAATTTCTGAATTTCAAAAATAACTGTTTGTTTTTTGCCTTAAAACCTAAGTCCTCAGGGAACGCAGCACAGCAGGTTCAAATTGTCATCTCTCTCCTGCGCGGCGATCCTCAGGATTGGGCTTTTTCCCTGACACCTGGGGATCCTGTTTTGAGTAATGTTGATGCATTTTTTCTGGCTCTGGGGTTATTGTACAATGAACCTAATGTCACTGATCAAGCAGAAAAAGCCTTGTTGGCTTTAAATCAGGGGCTTGAGGATGCGGAGTTGTACTGTCAGAGATTCTGAAGGTGGGCAGTCCTGACCAAATGGAATGATGATACTTTGGCAGCGCTTTTTCGGAAGGGTCTGTCAGAGAATGTAAAAGATGTTATGGTGGGTTTCCCTGCTCCCTCTGGTCTCAATGATTCTATGTCATTGGCGATTCAAATTGACAGACGTTTGCGTGAGCGTAGAAGTATGCGTGGAATAGTGTTGCCTTGTGAACCAGCTTCTGAACCCATGCAGTGTAATAGAGTGGCTTCTGGGGCACAGCGTCATGAGTTTCGAAAACGCAATGGGTTATGTTTCTACTGTGGTGACGCCTCTCATGCTATTTCAGTCTGCCCTAAGCGGGGAAGACGTTTTGCACGCTCAGTTGTCTTGGGTAGTGTTCAGACTAAATTTCTGTTGACTGTTACCCTGATTTGCTCCCTGTCCACATTTTCTGCTCAGGCTTTTGTTGATTCGGGAGCAGCTATTAACCTGATGGATTTTGATTTTGCTAAACGTTGTGGGTTTCCCTTGATACCCCTACGGAAGTCTATTCCCCTACTGGGGATTGATTCTACCCCTTTGGCTGAGAATAAACCCCAGTTCTCTACTCAGGTGATAATGAGGGTTGAACCTGATCATCAGGAGAGTTGCAAATTTTTGGTGCTGTATAATCTGCATGACATTATTGTACTAGGTTTCCCTTGGTTACAGTCTCATAATCCTGTTTTGGATTGGAAATCTGTGTCTGTAACCAGTTGGGGCTGCCAATGTGTTAATGCCAACACTCCTGTTTTTTCTGCCTCTCCCCAGGCTCAGGATTTTCCTGACTTTTTGACTGATTTTTCTGATGTGTTTAGCGAAAGTAAATCTGCATCCTTGCCCCCCCATAGGAGCTATGACTGCGCTATTGAATTAGTGCCTGGTAGTAAATTCCCTAAAGGTCGCCTTTTTAACTTGTCTGTAACTGAACATGACGCTATGCGGTCTTATATCAAGGAGTCATTGAAGAAGGGTCATATCAGACCATCCTCTTCACCCTTGGGTGCCGTTTTTTTCTTTGTGGCCAAAAAGGATGGTTCATTAAGGCCGTGTATTGATTATCGTCTCTTGAACAATATCACTGTGAAATATCAATATCCGTTACCCTTGATTTCTGACCTGTTTTCCAGGGTGAAAAGTGCTACTTGGTTTACCAAGCTTGACCTCAGGGGGGCATATAACCTTATTCGCATTAAGCACGGGGATGAATGGAAGACGGCATTTAATACCCCAGAGGGGCATTTTGAGTACCTAGTGATGCCCTTTGAGCTCACTAATGCTCCTTCCGTCTTCCAGTCCTTCATGAATGACATTTTCAGGGATTTTGTGGATAAATTTCTGATTGTTTATTTGGATGATATCTTGATTTTTTCCAATGACTGGTACTCTCATGTGAAACATGTTCAGACTGTGTTCCAGATTTTGGGAGAGAATGCTCTGTATGTGAAGGGATCAAAGTGTCTTTTTGGCGTACAGAGGATCTCATTTCTGGGATTCATTTTGTCCCCATCTGTTATTGAAATGGACCCGGTCAAGGTTCAGGCCATCTGTGATTGGGTCCAACCTACTTCATTAAAGGCTCTTCAGAGATTCTTGGGTTTTGCCAATTTTTATCGTAAATTTATTGGTAATTTCTCTGTTATTGTTAAACCATTGACTGATTTGACCAAGAAGGGTTCTGATGTGGTGAATTGGCCTCCTGAGGCAGTCTCTGCGTTTCAGGAACTTAAGCAGAGATTCACTTCTGCTCCTGTTCTACGGCAGCCTGATGTTTCTCTGACATTTCAGGTGGAGGTTGATGCCTCTGAAATTGGGGCAGGTGCCGTTTTGTCCCAAAAAGATCCAGAGACCTCTAAAAGTAACCCTTGTGCCTTTTTCTCTCGAAAATTTTCACCTACTGAACGTAATTATGACGTGGGTAATCGGGAGTTATTGGCCATGAAGTGGGCTTTTGAAGAGTGGAGACATTGGCTGGAGGGAGCCAAACATCAGGTGGTGGTCCTCACGGACCATAAGAATCTGGTTTATCTGGAATCAGCCAAGCGACTTAATCCTAGACAGGCCAGGTGGGCCTTGTTTTTCACACGTTTTAATTTTTCTTGGTTTCCTTTCTTCCTGGCACTAAGAATGTTAAGGCGGATGCCCTATCGAGGAGTTTCCTTGCGGACTCTCCTGAGTTATCTGATCCTGCTGTTATTTTGAAAGAGGGTGTAGTTGTTTCCGCCATCTCGCCCAATTTGAGACTGGCTCTGGAAGGGTGTCAGGAGGATAAACCCGAGCGCTGCCCTATTGGGAAATTGTTTGTCCCAGACCGGTGGAAAAAGAGTGTGATGTCTGAGATTCAATGTTCCACGTTGGCCGGTCATCCCGGAATTTTTGGTACCAGAGACTTGGTGAGTCGGTCCTTTTGGTGGCCTACTTTGTCTCGTGACGTCAGGGAATTTGTGCAGTCCTGCGGGACTTACTCTCGCTCCAAGCCTTGCTCTCGCTCTAGTGGTTTGTTGATGCCTTTGCCTGTGCCCAAGAGACCATGGACCCATATCTCTATGGATTTAATTTCCGACCTCCCTGTTTCTCAGAGAATGACCGTTATCTGGGTGATTTGTGATAGGTTTTCCAAAATGATACATCTTGTGCCATTACCTAAGTTGCCTTCTTCCTCCGAATTGTTGCCTTTGTTCCTTCAGCACGTGGTTCGGTTACACGGCATTCCTGAGAACATTGTGTCTGACAGAGGAGTCCAGTTTGTTTCCAGATTTTGGAGGACTTTTTGTTCTAAACTTGGTGTTCAATTGTCTTTCTCCTCGGCTTTTCATCCTCAGACCAATGGACAAACTGGGAGAACAAACCAGACATTGGAGACTTATCTGAGATGCTTTGTGTCTGCTGATCAGGATGACTGGGTCTCTTTTTTGCCTTTGGCTGAGTTTGCTCTTAATAATAGGGCTAGCTCTGCCACTTTGATGTCTCCATTTTTCTGCAATTTTGGGTTTCACCCTCGATTTTCTTCGGGACAGACAGAGGCTTCTGTCTGTCCAGGTGTTGACTCTGTTGTGGAGCGTATGCAGCAGATTTGGGACCAGGTAGTGGAGAGGTTGTCCCTCTCTCAGGAGAGGGCCCAGCGGTTTGCCAACCGGCATAGGACTGATGGTCCTCGGTTTGAAGTGGAGGACTTGGTCTGGTTGTCCTCAAGAAATATCCCTATGAGAGTTGCATCTCCTAAGTTTAAGCCTAGGATCATTGGACCTTATAAGATCATGGAGATTCTTAATCCTGTTTCCTTTCGTTTACTTCTTCCAGGGACATTTAAGATCCATAACGTGTTCCACAAGTCCTTATTGAAGAGATTTGTCGAGCCAGTGGTTCCTATGGCTGCGCCTCCTGACCCTGTTTTGGTTGAGGGCAATCTGGAGTATGTGGTTGAGAAAATATTGGATTCTCATTTTTCTAGACGGAAACTCCAGTATTTGGTTAAGTGGAGAGGTTATGGTCAGGAGGACAATTCTTGGGTGTTTGCTTCGGACATCCATGCTAGGAGACTGATCCGTGCGTATCACAGAGCTCATCCTGACCGACCTGGTTGCCCAAATGAGGGTTCGGTGACCCCTCCTCAAGGGGGGGTACTGTTGTGGGTGTGTTGGAAATGAATTCTGAGCAGAAGCTCCCTCTGGTGGTTACAAACAGTACTGAACTATTCAATGAAGATTGTGAAGATTAGCAATCAGGTGTTACAGACTGGTCTTATATAAGGGAGGTTCCCTCCCATCAGGGTTGCCGGTGATCAATTGTTCTTGTCTCAACTTTGGTTCCTGGTTCACTTGGAAGCTTGCTGTGTCTTGCCTGCATCTTCTGCTAACAGATAAGATATTTTCTGCTTTTATTTTTGTGCTTGCTTTTTGCATTTTGTCCTGCACTTCTGTGGAGGTCAGCCAGGTCCCCTTCGGGGGCTTGTGCTCCTCTCAGTTTTTCTGAGCCACTGTTATTTGTTCATTTGCCTTTTCCATTTTTTTCAGTGGCTGCTGCTTAGCTTTGTTACACCAGAGAACTAATTTAGGTGGTAGAGGTCGTGTGATCTCAGTTGTTTTTGCAATTATTGAGTTAGTATTTTTTTAGGGTTTTTTTGATTGCAGTAAGTGTCTTTCCTATCCTTTTCTTTCTAGGAAGATTGGGCCCCAACGTTTGCTCATACTATTTTCTGTCTGTGTCTGTATTCCTCTTGTCTAACCGCCATTACATGTTTGGGGGCTTCCTATGTTCTTTGGGGATCTGCTCCGGGGCAGATAGTTTTCCTCTTTCTATCTTTAGGTGTAGTTAGCTTCTCAGGCTGTGACGAGGCATCTAGGACCAACGTAGGTACGCTCCATGGCTGCCTTTAGTTGTGGTGGTTAGTCAGGGTACTGCAATCCAGTAGATTCCAACCTCTCTGGTGTATTGCCTTTTTGCCTGCTCTCCTCAGCTACCAAATCATAACACAAAGTTTTTTGCATTTTTTTTTCCTTAATGTGATGTGGATCGGTGGGTCCACGAAGGTGAAAAGCGGCTGGTTGTGGATCGGGGGTCCACGAAGGTGACAAGTGGCTGGCTGTGGATCGGCGGGTCCACAAAGTCTGTGGGGCGTTGCTGTGCAGGGACTTGTAGCAGTGGGAGCTGCTCTGGCAAGTTACAGTAAGAGGTTCTGCAGCAGCAGGAGTTGTGGCAGTGCCAGTAGGAGTTGGTGAGGTGCCATGAGGACATCATAGGTCCAGAGTGGGCGACCTCTTAAAGGAACAGTACCAGCCCAAAGAAACATAAGGGTCTGTGCAAACTGGGGACTGGTAGAGCCGTGGGGGTGTCCACAGTGGGTAACCCAGAGAGGGGTGGTGTCCCTAAAAGGGGTGGAGTCCCAAAAGGAGGCAGTGACCCAAAACAGGGACGGGTGCCAAAAAGGGGGTGGTAGCCCAAATCAGAACAGCTGCCCAAAAGGGGGCGGAGTCCCAAAAGGGGGCAGTAACCCAAATTGGGATGTGGCCCAAAAGGGGGCGGAGTCCCAAAAGGGGGCAGTAACCCAAATTGAGACGGTGGCCCAAAAGGGGGTGATAGCCCAAATCGGAACAGTTGCCCAAAAGGGGGTGGTAACCCAAATTGGGATGGTGGCCAAAAAAGGGGTGAAGCTTCCAAACGGGGTGGCACTAGTTACCTCAGTGGACATTTCTGAGTGACAGCGGTGTTTGTGTCAAAATTATACTGAGTGCGGCATAGACTTTCCGTTTAACGACAGGCTACAGGTGTGTACCGTAATGTTACACCATGAAGAAGTCTCTGGATGGCTGGACTCAGAGTCAGGTGACTGACAGGAACTCCTCTCGTTCTCTGTTTGACTGAGAAAAAGGTCAAGGTTTGCTGCATAAATGGGCTAACTGTGGACTATATGGTGTACAGAGTGATGCTTGATATGTCCACAAGTGTCAAGAGTCAAGATGGCAGTATACCACCGAATGTAGTGTACACCTTTGAGGGGTCGGGACTTTGTGTTCTTTGAGGATGCATGGGAGGTTGATGAAAAGTGGGGTTGCTCAGAGGAGGGACCGAATGACCCTAAGGGAGCCCCACCACAGCAGGCGGCTGTAGTGGTTCCTTGTCATATGATGTGTCAAAAGGAGGTAGCACCACCTAATGTCGATAGTCCAGAGCTCCAGGTGACCGGAAGACAGTGTGGGTCAGACCAACTCAGGGACTTTGGGGTGACAAACCGTGTGACCGTGAGAAATGGGATAGCTCCAGAAAAGGGGTTCGATACATGTCTAAGTGGGGACGTGCTGTTCCAGGATGACAGGGGGAGTGGGAGTGACTCCTATGCAGACTGTGACTCAAACGCAAGGGAAAGCGAGTGCAGTAAGGTGGAGCCGAGTAAAAATAGCAGATCTTCCTCTCGCCGCGGAAAGGCGGGACAGGCCACATCCGCTAAGAGAAATGATGAGGAAGAATCAGGGTCAGGTACAGGTCAGGTTACTGTCCTTGATAAGGAGGCCGCTTTATCTCTGACAAATCCCAGTACAGAGGTAGGGCTGGAGTTAGAACAGACCTGTAGTAGACCCACATCTGCAATGCCCGGAAAGGGTGAAATGGCTAAGTATGATGAAGGCTCCAGAGTACCAAATGCTGAAGAGCTGGAGTTCTCTGAAGTTAGAGAGTCGAGAGAGAGTTGAACCGGCGGATGCAGGAAAAGGCGGAACTCTGAAGAGGCAGAGTGTGAGTGGGCAAGAGAGCCCATCTGCAAAGTTAATTACAGAAGTGATGGTGCGACATCAGCTGGCTAAAAGAGAGCCGGACCATGAGATGGAGCTGCTTAAAGAGACAGTGAAAGAGACAGTCAAGCGAGAAAGGGTCCTAAGACAAGAGATTGAGCACAGAGTGGAGGAGCTGGAGAAGGAAGTCTCTAAGCTCAGAGAGGCCCAAGAGAAGCAGCAGCAGGAGCTTCTGCAGAGAGAGGATGAGTGTCGCTGCTTGGCCGAGGAGCGAGATAAAGTTCTCCGAGAGCTCAAGATAGAGAAGAACAATGCCCGGCTCCAGAACTCCAAGAAGGAAGAAATCCAGCAAGGGAAGTGCCACGCAGATGGCCACACAAGAAATGTCGATGTCTTGGAAAACTGCGCTGACGCTCAGGACGAGGAGGTCCAACAGTATGTTCAAGAATGGGAGACTTCGCTTTTCAAGTGTATAATAGAGGTACCCGAAGACATATGAGAAGCATGTGCCAGGGGAGGAGGTGCATGAGGCATTTACAAAGGCGGTAAAAGCATGTAGTGTGAACTGGGTGCCAGAGACGAAACAGTTGGTCATACTTTCGACTAGGGAAGTCACAATGAAGCGGGTGGCTGTCCTGAGAGACATGCATCTACAATGCCTCCGAGCGAAACAGATGATCAGGTGGAGGAATAAAGAAGCCGCTCGACGTCTGGAGCAAGCAAGAAAAGCTCAAAGTCGGCTTGGATTGGTGGAAAACATCATTCAAGTGCCCAGAGGTCTGGTGAGGAAAGTCATCGGAAGACTTGGGAAAGTGATGCGGAAGATGGTGAATAAGTCCGGTGTGATGAGAGTGAGGACTCCTGCTGATGACGAAGCCCAGGTCGTGGGTGAAGATGCGATGGTTCCATTCCTCGTTGTCGGATCCATGGAGAGCCTTGGGAATTTCCGGATGCTCCTGGAGTATCGTGTGGCGTACTTGAAAGACGTAGAGCAGCTAAGACTTGAGAGGGAGCAGGTCAATAGAGAGCTGCAGGAAATGGGAAGATGGCCACCACCTTCAAACCGCAGTACAGAGAGGCGAAGAGGGTTGCTTAAGATTGGAAGTCCTCAAGCTGGAGCTAATACAGGAAATAGGTGGCTTGATGGAAGAGGTAGATGTAGTGATGCCACAGTTGCTTAGTGCTGAGTGACCTAAGCAGAAGAACCTGTAGTGGACGGAATGAAAAGGAGTCAGACCAGACAGGACGTATGGGTGCAAGGGAATTGCGACGCCGTACTGACCTCTGGGGATGTGGGTGGTCTGACAAGGGTGCATCGTTATCAAAGGACGTGACAGAGTCGGATGACAGACACCTACATAAAGGTTCAGTAGCAGGGCCCGACTTTGACAGACGGCTTAACTGTCGGAGACGACTGAGAAGAGTCTCTGGTCAGGTAATGGAAGGTGCCAAGCCCCACGGCTTTAGGCAGAGGGGGGAGGTATGTAGCAATACTAATGGTCGCATAGTGAATGAAAGTATGTATCACAGGGATGGTGCTGCCCATATACCTCAGCCCTGGGTAGGGGCATCACCATACCTATGTATGCGTCTTAAGGACCTGTTGTGATATCATGTTCACCTGACCAGTGCATGTGATGTTACCTCACCTGGGGGTGTGGTTACAGGCTATGTAACAGAGGTGTGTTTAGCCCATGTGTGTATTGTGGGAGTCTGCCAGTGTGGACAGACTTCCAGGTGTCCAGGCGGGACACTACAGAGAGGTCTCTGTATTTGAAGGGAGAAGCCTTCCTGTATCTGTGGCTCCAGATAGAGCCTGAGTGCTGGACATTGCACAAGCCTGTGTGCCCACAGGACTAGGAGAGCAGAGCTCTGATATGGACATTGTTACTGTGTCTGCATGTTATAAAGACTGTTTACCTTTCTTTTGCTGATTTGATGGTTTATGAAGCCAATAAACCCACATGCAAGTTGAAGAGAATGTGTCTCCTGTCTCCTCCTACGCTGCCAAGTGAGTACGATCCTTACACTACTTAGGGGTGAAAATAGGTAGAGATGCTAGATCTCTATATAGATTAAATTATTCTAGTTTAATTGAAAAAATATTGTTAGAAATGGAAAGATGTAGAAATCTAAACCTCTCATTGTTTGGGAGAATGCACTTGCTAAAAATGGTTAGCTTTGCACGACTTTTATATCCAATGCAGACCATTCCATTACTATTAATGGACTCTAACACAAAAAAATTACAATCGGTCTTCACTACGTTTATTTGGCAAGGCTAAAGGCCAAGGATTGCTTACAGTAAACTGGCTTTGAAAAAAGATGATGGGGGATTGCAGATGCCCTTGATTAGAATATATAATTTGGCAGCTTTGATGAGACACATTAGAGACTGGCTACAGGACACATCATATTTTTCCAATCTAGCGCTGGAGAAGGAACTAGCCAGTCCTTTGAACCTCAACACAATCTTGCATACAAAAGTTACTCATCTACCGAACTATGTAAAAGCAAGCAGTTTGCTCAGAAACACATTTGGAGCATGGAAAGCTATTAGGAAACTGTTCAATCTCCCTTTCTGTGTCTCCAAATTTTTGATGATTTCAAAAGACCCGAACTTTTCACAAGGAACACAGAATAAACTTTTTAAGGAATGGAAGGAAAAAGGAATCTGGGTTCTGGGGGGATATATTACAACCGGCAGAGGGAAGATTACTGAGTTGGTCGGAATTTTCGGGCAAATTTGGATTACAAAATAATCAAGATTTACAATTCCTACAAATCACGGCACATTACACAAATTTGTTAAAAGACCTGGGGAAGGTAGAAAGGATAAACAATTTTGATTCCATGATGGGGCAGAGTACAGACCTGGAATCGCTTTCCAGCATCTATGACTATATTCGTATCCAGATTCAGTCACCATGGTGCTCAAAAATATTTAAAACCTGGTATAAATCTATTTCACATGAAGACTTAGGTAACAAAATACTCATCGTGTGGAAAAAAATAAGAAAGGTAATGATTAATGAGCATTGGAGAGAGATGCATTATAAACTGATACACCAAGCGATATACGCTTTTAATCTTACCTACAATGGTGCATCTGCTCACTATCTTACTAGTTGTCCAAAATGTAGTCTACACAGGGCCAATTTATTACATGGTGTGTGGGAATGCCCAATTATTAAAAGATTCTGGGCCGAGGTAATTAAATACATAACAGAGAATCTGGAAGGTTGAGATACCCAAAAATGTACAGGCATGTGTTTTTCATTTCATTAGCCTGATAAGTGAATCAAGTAATAAAATATATAGTGCTCACGATGCTGTACATATTGTTCTGCTGGCAGTTAAGAAATGTATCTTAAGACACTGGCTAGAGAAGAAACCACCGAGTGTTTCAGAACTGATAGATACTATAAATTCCCTAATGTTGATGGACAAAATAGATACAGAATCCCAAAAAGAAAAGAATACTGAAAATTTTTTTAAAAAATGGAAGACTTTTATTGAATGTAGTTGCTCACAAGCAGAGATCAATTAATGGTAGCATTTAAAGGTACAATATGGTACAATCTTGAGGATGTAGCTGGTAACTTGGGGATCTTGACGTCATAATATTTGTTTATTGTTTCATTGCTAGTTCTGTATATGGTTCGAATTAAGTATTGTTGTAACATTCAAAAGGTTAAATTGAAAGTGGATGAGAGCAACATTGTATTCTCAAGATATATGCATATAATGTATGGTTTCTGAATTGATTGCATATTAATATGTCAAATCATCTAATAAAGAAGTTTAAAAAAAAAAAAATAAGAATGCCGAAGTCTTTGCTGGGTCCTATGCTCTTAACGAAGGAGATAAGGCCTTCTTATATGAGGAGGTTCAATTTGGCCTCCCCAACGCAACAATGATCTCATTCATATTTCAGCCCTTGCTACCAAATAGTTTGGATCATGCGATGGTTCATCCGTGGACCTCTGCAGAATTATTTAGGTTTGCGGACCTAGTAGATGGAGACACGATGGAGAACCTCACGTTTGATACTATCTTCCAAAATTTGCAGACCAAGCACTTTGCTTCCTTGCTTTATGGAGCACCAAAGGTCTCATTACAAACTGACTTTGAGAGGATTTGCAGAAGAGGGCCATTGAATAAAGGACAAATCTCAGAAATATATAGGATTCCTCCGGAAAGCCAACAACAGAAACATCCCTACATGAGCAGATTGGAGTTTATTCTAGGAAGGGGATATCACCTCAAAGTTGGTACATTATTTGGGAAAAAGCTGCTAAGTCCTCCATTTTTACTCTTTATAAAGAAAATCAGTCTAAAATACGGATGTTCTGGTATCACACACCTGAACGCCTCCACAGATTGAACCGTCTACTGTCAAATCTGTACTGGCGCTGCGGTTCTGAGGTGGGAACCCAATACCATATTTTTTGGTCTTGCCCAGTGATCACAGGTTTTTGGGATGAAGTGAGAGTATTAACCCCTTTCTGCCATGCGACGCATTATCCCGTCCATGGTACCTGGGCCCGTATGACCAGGGACGGAATAGTACGTCGCATGCGCGTCCGATCGCGGCCGGGTGTCAGCTGATTATCACAGCTGACACCCAGCACTATGTGCCAGGAGCGGTCATGGACCGCTCCCGGCACATTAACCCCTGGCACACCGCGATCAAACATGATCGTGGTGTACCGGGGGCACAGGGGAGCATCCCCTGACACCCTCAGAACAGCGCGATTTGACCGCGCTGTTCTGAAGGCCTATTCCCTGCTGGACCCCGGATCCAAGATGGCTGCCGGGTCCTGCAGGGAGGCGGCTTCCTCAGTGCCTGCTGAGAGCAGGAGCTGAGGAAGCCTGCAGCATTGCCTGTCACATCGCTGGTGTGACAGAGTGCTGTGCACACTGTCACACCAGCGATCTGACCTTATACTGTGATGTCCCACACTGGGACAAGGTAAAGTAAAAAAAATAAAAATCACACATGTAAAAGAAAATTCCCAAATAAAGAAAAAAAATATTCCCAATAAATTCATTTCTTCCTGTAAATAAAAAAACAAACCAATAAAAGTACACATATTTGGTATCGCCGCGTCCGTAACGACCCGCCCTATAGAACTGTCCCACTAGTTAACCCCTTTAGTGAACTCCTTAAAAAAAAAAACAAAGCAAAAAATCAATGCTTTATCAACATACAGCCGAACAAAAAGTGGAATAACACGTGATCAAAAAGACCGATATAAATAAACATGGTACCGCTGAAAACGTCATCTTGTCCCGCAAAAAAACGAGCCGTCATACAGCATCAGCGAAAAAAGAAAAAAAATATAGCTCGCAGAATAAAGCGATGCAAAAATAATTATTTTTTTATATAAAATTGTTTTTATTGTATAAAAGCGCCAAAACATAAAAAAATTATATGAGGTTTCGCTGTAATCGTAATAACCCTAAGAATAAAACTGCTTTATCAATTTTACCACACGCGGAACGGTATAAACGTCTCCCCCAAAAGAAATTCATGAATTGCTGATTTTTGTTCATTCTAACCTCCCAAAAATCGAAATAAAAAGCGATCAAAAAACGTCACATGCTCAAAAATGGTACCAATAAAAATGTCAACTCGTCCCGCAAAAAATAAGACCTCACATGACTCTGTGGGGCAAAATATGCAAAAATTATAGCTCTCAAAATGTGGTGATGCAAAAACTATTTTTTGCAATAAAAATCGTCTTTTAGCGTGACAGCTGACAATCATAAAAACCCGCTATAAATAGTAAATCAAACCCCCCTTTATCACCCCCTTAGTTAGGGAAAAATAATAAAATTAAAAAAATGTATTTATTTCCATTTTCCCGTTAGGGTTAGGGTTGCGGCTAAAGTTAGGGTTAGGGTTGGCGCTAAAGTTAGGATTAGGGTTAGAGTTGGGATTAGGGTTATGGGTGTGTTAGGGTTAGGTTTGTGGTTAGGGTTGGGACTAGGGTTAGGGGTGTCTTGGGGTTAGGGTTGGAGTTAGAATTGGGGGGTTTCTGCTGTTTAGGCACATCAGGGGCTCTCCAAATGTGACATGGCGTCTGATCTCAATTCCAGCCAATTCTGCGTTGAAAAAGTCAAACGGTGCTCCTTCACTTCTGAGCTCTGCAATGCGCCCAAACAGTAGTTTACCCCCACATATGGGGTATCAGTGTACTCTGGAACCCAAGAGTTATTGTGTAATTTGTCCTATTTCTTCTGTTACCCTTGGGAAAATAAAAAACTGGGGGTAAAAATATCATTTTTTTTTAAAAAAAAAATGATTTTTTGTTTTTACGACTGTACGTTATAAACTTCTGTGAAGCACTTGGGGCTTCATAGCGCTCACCACTGATCTAGATAAGTTCCTTGTGGGGTCTATTTTCCAAAATGGGGTCACTTGTGGGGGTTTCCACTGTTTAGGCGCATCAGGGGCTCTCCAAATGCGACATGACGCCCCCAGACCATTCCATCAAAGTCTGCAATCCAAAACGTCACTACTTCCCTTCCGAGCCCCGACGTGTTCCCATACAGTAGTTTTCTTCCACATATTGGGTATCAGCGTACTCAGGACAAATTGGACAACAACTTTTGGGGTCCAATTTCTCCTGTTACCCTTGTGAAAATAAAATATTGGGGGCGAAAAAATCATTTTTGTAAAAAAAAAAAAAAAGATTTTTTATTTTTACGGCTGTACGTTATAAACTTCTGTGAAGCACTTTGGGGTTCAAAGTGCTCACCACACATCTAGATAAGTTCCTTGTGGGGTCTAGTTTCCAAAATGGGGTCACTTGTGGGGGGTTTCCACTGTTTAGGCGCATCAGGGGCTCTCCAAATGCGACATGACGCCCCCAGACCATTCCATCATAGTCTGCAATCCAAAACGTCACTACTTCCCTTCCGATCCCCGACGTACACCCATACAGTAGTTTACTCCCACATATTGGGTATCAGCGTACTCAGGACAAATTGGACAACAACTTTTGGGGTCCAATTTCTCCTGTTACCCTTGTGAAAATAAAATATTGGGGACGAAAAAATCATTTTTGTAAAAAAAAAAAAAAATTTTTTATTTTACAGCTGTCCGTTATAAACTTCTGGGAAGCACTTCGGGGTTCAAATTGCTCACCACACATCTATTTAAGTTCCTTGAGGGGTCTAGTTTCCAAAATGGTGTCATTTTTTGGGGGTTTCCACTGTTTAGGCAGATCAGGAGCTCTCCAAACACGACATGGCATCCAGCCAATTCTGTGTTGAAAAAGTCGAACAGCGCTCCTTCCCTTCCAAACTCTGCCATGCACCTAAACAGTGGTTTACCCCAACATATGGGGTATCAGCGTACTCAGGACAAATTGCACAATAACTTTTGGAGTCTTGTTACCCTTGGGAAAATAAAAATTGGGTGAAAAGATCATTTTTGTGGAAAAAATATGATTTTTTAATTTTACAGCTCTACGTTATAAACTTGTGTGAAGCACTTTGGGGTTCAAATTGCTCACCAAAGATCTAGATAAGCTCCTTAGGGGGTCTAGTTTCCCAAATGGGGTCACTTGTGGGGGGTTTCCACTGTTTAGGCACATCAGGGGCTCTCCAAATGCAACATGGCGTCCAATCTCAATTCCAGCCAATTTTGTTTGGAAAAAGTCAAATGATGCTCCTTCCATTCCGAGCTCTGCTGTGCGCCCAAACAGTGGTTCCCCCCCACATATGGGGTATCAGCGTACTCAGGACAAATTGGACAACAACTTTTGTGGTCCAATTTCTCCTGTTACTCTTGGGAAAATAAAAAATTAGTGACTAAAAGATAATTTTTGTGGGAAAAAAATAGGATTTTTTATTTTCATGCTCGGGCATTATAAACTTGTGTGAAGCACTTGGGGGTTCAAAGTGCTCACCAAAGATCTAGATAAGCTCCTTAGGGGGTCTAGTTTCCAAAATGGGGTCACTTGTAGGGGGTTTCCACTGTTTAGGCACATCTGGGGCACTGAAAACGGAACATGACCCCCATCAACGTCTGCATTCCAAAACGTTACTACTTCCTTTCCAATCCCTGTCATGCGCCCAAACAGTTTCCCCCCCCCACATATGGGGTATCAGCGTACTCAGGACAAATTGGACAACAACTTTTGGGGTCCAATTTCCTTGGGAAAAATCAAAAATTTGGGACTAAAAAATCATTTTTGTGGAAAATTGTTTTTTTTTATTTTTCAGACCCAAGCATTATAAACTTTTGTTAAACACTTGGGGTTCAATGTGCTCACAACAGATCTAGATAAGTTCCTTAGGGGGTCTAGTTTCCAAAATGGTGTCACTTGTGGGGGGTTTTCCACTGTTTAAGCACATCAGGGGCTCTCCAAACACGACATGGCGTCCAATCTCAATTCCAGCCAATTTTAGTTTGAAAAAGTCAAACGGCGCTCCTTCCCTTACGAGCTCTGCCGTGTGCCCAAACAGTGGTTTTCCTCCACATATGGGGTATTGGCGTATTCAGGAGAAATTGCACAACAACTTTATCTGTCCATTTGCTTCTTTTACCCTTGTGAAAATAAAAAAAAGTTTGTAATAGATCATTTTTGTGGCTAAAAAGTTAAATATTAATTTTTTCCTTCCACGTTGCTTCAGCTCCTGTGAAGCACCTGAAGGGTTGATAAACTTCTTGAATGTGGTTTTGAGTACCTTGAGGGGTGCAGTTTTTAGAATGGTGTCACTTTTGGGTATTTTCTGCTATATAGACTCCTCAAATTGACTTCAAATGTGAGGTGGTCCCTAAAAAAATGGCTTTGTAAATTTTGTTGTAAAAATGAGAAATCGCTGATCAACTTTTGGTTCCAAAATTGTGCTGATGTAAAGTAGACATGTGGGAAATGTTATTTCTTAACTATTTTGTGTGATATATTTCTCTGTTTTAAGGGAATAAAAATTCAAAGTTTGAAAATTGCAAAATTTTCAAAATTTTCGCCATATTTGCGTTTTTTTCAAAAATAATGTTATATGGAAGAAATTTTACCACTAACGTGAAGTACAATATGTCACGAGAAAATCTCAGAATCGCGAAGATCCGTTGAAGCGTTCCAGAGTTATAACCTCATAAAGAGACAGTGGTCAGAATTGTAAAAATTGGCCCGGTCATTAACGTGCAAACCACCCTTGGGGGTGAAGGGGTTAACCCTTATAATTTCCTAACAAAAAAAAAATTTTGGTTACAAAATTGTGCTGATGTAAAGTAGACATGTGGGAAATGTTATTTATTAACTATTTTGTGTGATATATTTCTCTGTTAAGTGCACACGTTCAGGAATATTTGCATTTTTTTCGCGGCAAAAACGCGTAAAAAACGCATGAATAAAGCATCCTATTATTTAGAATGTATTCCGCAATTTTTGTGCACATGGTGCATTTTTTTCCGCAAAAAAAACATCGTGGAAAAAGAAGCAACATGTTCATTAATTTCGCGTAATTCTAGCGTTTTTCCAGCTATATTATTGACCTAGAAAGTTCTGGGAAAAATCGCGGTATAAACGCGCAAAATCCGCGCAAAAAAAACTTGCGTTTTTACCGCGAAAAAAAGTCCGGTTCTGCTCAGGAAAATTCTGCACACATTCCTGAACGTGTGCACTTACCTCAAGGGAATAAAAATTCTAAGTTTGAAAATTGCAAAATTTTCAAAATTTTTGCCATATTTGTGTTTTTTCAAAAATAAACGCAAGTTATATCGAAGAAATTTTACCACTAACGTGAAGTACAATGTGTCACGAGAAAATCTCAGAATCGCAAAGATCCGTTCAAGCGTTCCAGAGTTATAACCTCAAAGAGACAGTGGTCAGAATTGTAAAAATTGGCCCAGTCATTAACGTGCAAACCAGGTAGGGCTTGACCCAAACCAGGTAGGGCTTGACCCAATCATATATTTGTTAAAGGTTTCCCCAAAGGGGATGAGAAAAAAAAACTCAACCAAGCTGTTATTACATATCCTTACATAAGCGAGGTGTTTGATCACCCTTCACTGGAAGCAGACCTCTCCTCCTTCCAATCAGCATTTATTGTACAGAAAAAATGACATTCAGAAGATGGAATATATGACGGCTCTTTTGGAAGTGAGAGTGAATGGATTTGACTCCGTCTGGACTCCATGGGATTACTACTGGGCTCAGAGAAATGGTTAAAATAGAAGTGAGGGAGCGCACATGAGTGGTACCAATAGCATATTTCAAAAACTTGTTAGAGCCAATTAGCTACTAACCTTAAAGGATTATGCATGCCTTGCATAACCAAGGTGATGGGCACTGTGAAGGAAACCCGGTTCCTCCCACGTCACCAATGTGACACATCTACAGAGGCACAGCTCTTCGGCGCCCCCTTTGTCTCTCAGGTCAGTAAGGGAACTGCACCATAAGCAAATTGCCGCCGGGGAGGATGTCCTGTTACCCACTGGTTATTCTAAGATTCGTGATCAGAGTAAAAGCATCAGCCCAAAATTAATTTTATGGTTTAATTGCCCTAAAAGCGCACTAGATAATTACAGAAATATACAGTAAGCTATACAATGGAATTAGTGGATTTGCAGACACAGTAAAATATTACAATAACATACAAGGCTTAGAGGTATTAGCTAGAGGTCAATGTTACCAGGCTGTAGGTTGCATGTGGACGCCGGGAGCTCTGCGATCCACAGGTAAGAATCTTAGTTGCCGGACAGTCCGCAAAATGTGTGCCGCTGCTCCCTTGGAAGATCTGTCCCCTGTTCCTTCTTAGATCATCATCGTCTTGTTCTTCTGGGAAATAGAAAGAGTCTGCCATCCGCTCACAGTTCTTAAACCTGCTAGGTCCCTCCCCTTGGTGTCACAGGGTGGGCTAATAATCTCCACCCTTCAGCTCCCTGCAGAATTTATTCCCAATATCTAAGAAAGGGGTTAACTTTCTCCAGGACGATCGGATCAGGACACGAGAGGTACCAGTGAATGCAGTTTGTTTTGCCTGTCACATGTAGATCAAACATGGTCCGATTGGCCTTCCACTGCAACCCAATCTCTATATCTCAGGTCCCCGAGTCATCACCGACTCGGGAGTCGCACTGTCAGATGCCTGAGGTCCGCAGGATCACGCAGATATTTTTTATGAGTCTGTACCTCGAAAGGCGTGCTAATAATTCATAATCCTAGAACGGAGTCGTAGTGGCTGGGAGAGACAATGGATGAGTTTTCTGTGTCTAGCTGACAGGTATAATCTAACTGAAGCCCCCAGGCATCCCCAGACCCCATGCTGGCGTGGCTCCGTACTCCAGCTTTGAAGTCCTGTTTTGGGCCTGATCTACATAGCAAACTAAAAGGCCTTGCTATTCACAGTGGAGCACTAAACCCTGTTGTCTTCAAAATGCCTACAGGCCATGGGGGTTAGGAGAAGTTAGCTGCCTGTGGCTGTTCCTTTATCACAGGCGCAAAAAAAGAATTGATGCTGCAATGAGGATTGGCAGATCAGATCCAGTTGAAAACCAACATGTCCTGTGACAGCTGAGGTGAAGCTCAAATGAACAGGGGAGATTCTGGAATTCTGTGTTGACCATTGATGTCACTTAGCTGCAGGTATGCAAGATCCCAAGGAACGGTGATTCCGGCGTTTCTTGTGCCTGGTCAGCAGCTGGGGTGAGTACAGGGGCCGGCAAGACGAGTTCCGTGTGCAGGGAGTGAAGTGCAACCATTGTACTCACTCAGACCGCAGTACTTTAGGTCACATGATGGAAGGTCCTGAAGAGGAAGAGGTGATGATGTCCCATGCATCGCAGCTCCAGTCGCGCACTCTCGAGAGGGGTAAAAGTTAAAAACAGAATGTAGTGCGGTCTGTAAGGTGCGCTGAGGGACAAGAAGAATAAAATATTAAAGAAAAAAAATATCCTTTATTGGAGGGATAATTACCCACAACGTGTTTCAACGGCAGAATGCCGTCTTCATCAGGTGATATTAACAACTGGGGAGGAAGAGAAATGGTTACGCTTTTCTTGATCATTAGTACCTGTATTCCTCCCTTTCCCTACCTTATTGGTGTATGTCCTGCCCTTTTGTCCGTCTATGTGAGGTACATTTACAGTACAGACCAAAAGTTTGGACACACCTCATTTAAAGATTTTTCTGTATTTTCATGACTATGAAAATTGTAAATTCACACTGAAGGCATCAAAATTAAGAATTAACACATGTGGAAATATATACTTAACAAAAAAGTGTGTAACAACTGAAATTACGTCTTATATTCTAGGTTCTTCAAAGTAGCCACCTTTTGCTTTGATGACTGCTTTGCACACTCTTGGCATTCTCTTACTGAGCATCAAGAGGTACTCACCGGAAATGGTTTTCACTTCACATGTGTGCCATGTCAGGTTTAACCCCTTAATGACCACTGTCACTTTATGAGGTTATAACTCTGGAACGCTTTAACGAATCCCGCTGATTCTGAGAATGTTTTTTCGTGACATATTGTACTTCACGTTAGTGGTAAAATTTCTTTGATAGAACTTGTGTTTATTTATGAAAAAAAACAGAAATATGGCGAAAATTTTGAAAATTTAGCAATTTTCAAACTTTAATTTTTTATGCCCTTAAATCAGAGAGATATGTCACACAAATTTCTTAAGAAATAACATTTCCCACATGTCTACTCTACATCAGCACAATTTTGGGAACAAAATTTTTTTTTGTTACGAAGTTATAAGGGTTAAAAGTTGACCAGCAATTTCTCATTTTTACAACACCATTTTTTTTAGGGACCACATCACATTTGAAGTCACTTTGAGGGGTCTATATGGCAGAAAATATCCAAAAATGACACCATTCTAAAAACTGCACCCATCAAGGTGCTCAAAACCACATTCAAGAAGTTTATTAACCCTTTACGTGCTTCACAGGAACTGAAGCAATTTGGAAGGAAAAAATTAACATTTAACTTTTTTTGCAAAAACTTTACTTCGGAACCAATTTTTTTTATTTTCACAAGTGTTAAAAGAAAAAAATGAACAAACAAAATTTGTTGTACAATTTCTCCTGAATACGCCGATACCCCATATGTGGGGGTAAACCACTTTTTGGGCGCACGGCAGAGATCGCAAGGGAAGGAACGCCGTTTGACTTTTTCATTGCAGAATTGGCTGGATGCCATGTCGCGTTTGTAAAGGCCCTGATGTGTCTAAACAGTGGAAACACCCCACAAGTGACCCCATTTTGGAAACTAGACCCCTAAGGAACTTATCTAGATGTGTGGTGAGCACTTTGAACCTCCAAGTGCTTCACAGAAGTTTATAACATAGAACCATGAAAATAAAAAATCATATTTTTTCCACAAAAACGATTTTTTCACCCCAATTTTTATCTTCTCAAGGGTAACAAGACCCCAAAAGTTTTTGTGCAATTTGTCCTGAGCATGCCGATACCCCATATGTGGGAGTAAACCACTGTTTGGGTGCATGGCAGAGCTTGGAAGGGAAGGAGTGCAGTTTGACTTTTTCAAAGCAGAATTGGCTGGACGCCATGTCGCGTTTGTAGAGGCCCTGATGTGTCTAAAAAGTGGAAACCCCCCACAAGTCACCCCATTCTGGAAACTAGACCCCTAAGGAACTTATCTAGATGTGTGGTGAGCACTTTGCACCCCAAGTACTTCACAGAAGTTTATAACATCCGGGCATGAAAATAAAAAATCATATTTTTTCCACAAACCTGATCGTTTAGTCCCCAATTTTTTATTTTCCCAAGGGTAACAGGAGAAATTAGACCACAACAGTTGTTGTTCAATTTGTCCTGAGTACGCTGATACCCCATATGTGGGGGGGGACCACTGTTTGGGCGCACGGCAGGGCTTGGAAGGGAAGGAGAGCCGTTTGACTTTTTCAAACCAATATTGGCTGGAATTGAAATTGGACGCCATGTCGCGTTTGGAGAGCCCCTGATACGCCTAAACAGTGGAAACCCCCACAATGACACCATTTTGGAAACTAGACCCCTCAAGGAACTTATCTTGATATGTGGTGAGCACTTTGAACCCCCAAGTGCTTTACAGAAATTTATAACGTACAGCCGTAAAAATAAAAAATCTTTTTTTTTTTTTTTTTACAAAAATGATTTTTTCGCCCCCAATATTTTATTTTCACAAGGGTAACAGGAGAAATTGGACCCCAAAAGTTTTTGTCCAATTTGTCCTGAGTACGTTGATACCCAATATGTGGGAGTAAACTACTGTATGGGCGCACGTCGGGGCTCGGAAGGGAAGTAGTGACGTTTTGGATTGCAGACTTTGATGGAATAGTCTGGGGGCGTCATGTCGCATTTGGAGAGCCCCTGATGAGCCTAAACAGTGGAAACTCGAAACAACTGACCCCATTTTGGAAAATAGACCCCACAAGGAACTTATCTAGAAGTGTGGTGAGCGCTATGAAGCCCCAAGTGCTTCACAGAAGTTTTATAACATACAGCCGTAAAAACAAAAAAATCATTTTTTTTTTTACAAAAATGATTTTGTCGCCCCCAGTTTTTTATTTTCCCAAGGGTAACAGGAGAAATAGGACAAATTGCACAATAACTCTTGTGGTCCAGAGTACGCTGATACCTCATATGCGGGAGTAAACTACTGTTTGGGCGCATGGCAGAGCTCAGAAGTGAAGGAGCACCGTTTGACTTTTCAACGCAGAATTGGCTGGAATTAAGATCAGACGCCATGTCACATTTGGAGAGCCCCTGATGTGCCTAAACAGCAGAAACCCTCCAATTCTAACTCCAACCCTAACCCCAACACACCCTAACCCTAGTCCCAACCCTAACCACAAACCTAACCCTAACACACCCCTAACCCTAATCCCAACCATAACCCTAATACTAACTTTAGCGCCAACCCTAACACTAACTTTAGCCGCAACCCTAACCCTAACGGGAAAATGGAAATGAATACATTTTTTTAATTTTATTATTTTTCCCTAACTAAGGGGGTGATAAAGGGGGGTTTGATTTACTATTTTTATGATTGGCAGCTGTCACGCTAAAAGACGCTTTTTATTGCAAAAAATAGTTTTTTGCATCACCACATTTTGAGAGCTATAATTTTTTGCATATTTTGGCCCACAGAGTCATGTGAGGTCTTATTTTTTGCGGGACGAGGTGACAATTTTATTGGTACCATTTTTGAGCACGTGACATTTTTTGATCGCTTTTTATTTCGATTTTTGGGAGGTTAGAATGAACAAAAATCAGCAATTCATGAATTTCTTTTGGGGGAGGCGTTTGTACCGTTCCGCGAGTGGTAAAATTGATAAAGCAGTTTTATTCTTCGGGTCAGTACGATTACGGCGATACCTTATTTATATCATTTTTTTATGTTTTGGCGCTTTTATAGAATGAAAACAATTTTATGTAAAAAATTATTATTTTTGCATCGCTTTATTCTGCAAGCTATAACTTTTTTATTTTTTCACTGATGATGCTGTATGATGGCTCATTTTTTGCGGGACAAGATGACGTTTTCAGCTGTACCATGTTTATTTATATCGGTCTTTTTGATCGCGTGTTATTCCACTTTTTGTTCAGCGGTATGATGATAAAGCATTGATTTTTTGCTTCGTTTCTTTTTTTTTTTTTTTAAGGGGTTCACTAAAGGGGTTAACTAGTGGGACAGTTTTATAGGGGGGGTCGTTACGGACGCGGCGATACCAAATATGTGTACTTTTATTGTTTTGTTTTTTTTTATTTACAGGAAAGAATGAATTTATTGGGGAATATTTTTTTTTTTTTTTTTTTATGATTTTTTTTTTACCACTTTTTATTTTTATTTTTTTTTTAACTTTTTTACTTTGTCCCAGGGTGGGACATCACTGTATTTTAGCAGATCACTGGTGTGACAGTGTGCACAGCACTCTGTCACACCAGCGATCGCTCTGGCAGTGCTGCGGGCTTCTCAGTGCCTGCTCTCAGCAGGCACTGAGGAAGCCGCCTCCCTGCAGGACCCCGGCGCCATCTTGGATCCGGGGACCTGGAGGGAGGACGGACCCTCGGAACAGCGAGACACATCGCGCTGCTCTGAGGGTCTCAGGGGGGCGCGCAGGGAGCCCCCACCCTGCACGATCCTCCCCTGTGCCCCGGGTACACCGCGATCATGTTTGATCGCGGTGTGCCAAGGGTTAATGTGCCGGGAGCGGTCCGTGACCGCTCCTGACACACAGTCACGGGTGTCAGCTGTGATATACAGCTGACAACCGGCGGCGATCAGCTGCGCTCCCCCCGGGGCGAGCTGACGCCCATGACGTACTATTCCGTCCATGGGAATTAGGTCCAGGGTCACATGGACGGAATAGTACGTCTGATGGCAGAGAGGGGTTAACAATTCCAAAAAGAGGGAAGAATAGGAAGCATTTAAGGAAACCAGGCTGGATGAACACAGTACTTAAACACATGCTAAAAAGGAAGAAAGAAATGTTTATCAAATGGAAAGAGGGAGGCATATCTAAAGAATATAATGATGTCTGCAGAACCTGCAGGGCAAGAATCACATTAGCTAAAGCTGACAATGAACTAAGGCTTGCAAGAAATGTCAAAAGCAATAAAAAAGGATTTTGTGGATATGTCAAAAGTAAAAGAAAAGTCAAAGATGCTATAAGATTTTTACAGGATGAAAATTATGAAATGGTAAGAAAGCATGTTGAGAACACAGAACTTTTAAATTCCTATTTTGCATCCGTTTTCTCTCAGAAAGGAAATGTAACATCAACTGATCTTCACTGTCCTATTAAGGGAATAGAGGAATCCAGGATATGTATAAACAGAAAAATAGTGAGGAAACACTTAGCTAACATAAATGAATTCAAGTCTCCAGGTCCAGATGAATTACACCCAGAGTACTGAAGGAGATAGCAGAAGAAATTTTTGAACCACTCTCCATAATCTTTGAAAATTCTTGGAGAACAGGAGAAGTCCCAGAAGAATGGAGAAGAGCAAATGTTGTTCCGATCTTCAAAAAGGGGAAGAAGGTGGACCCAGGGAACTATAGGCCAGTGAGTCTGACACCTATACCAGGAAAGATCTTTGAACAAATTATTAAACAACATGTATGTAAGTACCTAGACAAGAATGAAGTGCTTAATGAGAGTCAGCATGGGTTTGTAACTAATAAGTCATGTCAGACTAATTTAATTTCCTTCTATGACAGAATCACTGCCTGGGTGGATCAGGGAAATGCTGTAGATATAGTATATCTTGACTTCAGCAAAGTATTTGACAAAGTATCTCACACAATACTAAAATGACTAAGTATGGAATGGACAAGGCAACTGTTAGGTGGATTCATAACTGGCTTAGTGATAGGACCCAAAGAGTGGTAGTAAATGGCTGCACATCCAGTTGGAAGAATGTATCAAGTGGGGTACCACAAGGCTCTGTCTTGGTCCCTGTATTGTTCAACATATTTATCAATGATTTAGATGAAGGAATTGAGGGTAAACAGTTTAAATTTGCCGATGACACAAAGCTAGGAGGGACAGCTAATACTAGAGAAGAGAGAGGATTCAAAAAGATATAAACTGGAGCAGTGGGCAGCAACCAACAAAATGGTGTTTAACAGGGAAAAATGCAAAGTACTACATCTGGGCAATAAAAATGAAAAAAGCGTATACAGAATGGGAGGAATAGGGCTAAGCAACAGCACATGTGAAAAAGACTTGGGTATACTAATAGATCACAGACTGAACATGAGTCAACAGTGTGATGCAGCAGCAAAAAAGGAAAATACAATTCTGGGTTGTATTAACAGAAGCATACAGTCTAGATCACGTGAAGTCATTATTGCCCTCTACTCCTCTTTGGTTATACCTCATCTGGAATACTGTGTCCAGTTTTGGGCACCACATTTTAAAAAAGACATCAACAAACTGGAGCAAGTTCAGAGAATAGCGACCAGAATGGTGTCCGGTCTGCAAACCATGTCCAATGAGGAACGGTTACAGGATTTGGGAATGTTTAGCTTGCAAAAAAGAAGACTGAGAGGAGACTTAATCGTTGTCTACAAATATCTCAAGGCTGTCACATTGTAGAAGGATTATCTTTATTCTCACTTGCACAAGGAAAGACTAGAAGCAATGGGATGAAACTGAATGGGAGGAAACACACATAAAACTTTTTGACAGTTAGAGTGATCAATGAGTGGAACAAGCTGCCACGAGAGGTGGTGAATTCTCCTTCAATGGAAGTCTTCAAACAGAGGCTGGACAGACATCTGTCTGGGATGATTTACTGAATCCTGCTTTGAGCAGGGGGCTGGACCAGATGGCCCAAGAGGTCCCTTCCAACTCAACTATTCTATGATTCTAAACAGATTAAAGGTGAAATTCAAGCTCAAGGAACATCAGTGTCAGATTGCACCATCCGTCACTGCATGAGCCAAAGTGGACTTCACGTGAGACGACCAAGGAGGACACCATTGTTGAAAAAAAATCATAAAAAAGACAGATTGGAATTTGCCAAACTACATGTTAACAAGCCACAAAGCTTCTGGGAGAATGTCCTATGGACAGATGAGACAAAAATGGAGCTTTTTGGCAAGGCACATCAGCTCTATGTTCACAGATGGAAAAATGAAGCATATCAAGAAAAGAACACTGTCCCTACTGTGAAACATGGAGGAGGCTCTTATGTTCTGGGGCTGCTTTGCTGCATCTGTCACATGGTGTCTAGAATCTGTGCAGGGTACAATGAAATCTTAAGACTATCAAGGGATTCTAGAGAGAAATGTACTGCCCAGTGTCAGAAAGCTTGGTCTCAGTCGCAGGTCATGGGTCTTGCAACAGGATAATGACCCAAAACACACAGCTAAAAACACCAAAGAATGGCTAAGAGGAAAACATTGGACTATTCTGAAGTGGCCTTCTATGAGCCCTGACCTAAATCCTATAGAGCATCTTTGGAAAGAGCTGGAACATGCCGTCTTGAAAAGGCAACCTTAAAACATGAGACAACTGGAGCAGTTTTCTCTCGAATGAGTGGGCCAAATTACCTGTGGAGAGGTGCAGAAGTCTCATTGACAGAGGAATCATTTGATTGCAGTGATTGCCTTAAAAGTTTGTACAACAGCATATTAAGTTAAGGTTACCATCATTTCTGTCCAGGCTTATTTCATGAGATTTATTTTCAAAAAAATTCTGTGGAAGTATGGTTGAAAAGCAATGTCTGACTTTCATTTGTTCATTTTCATAGATTTTTGATTTATTATTACTTATGTCAGATTCAAGTTCATTCTGTGACGAATATGGGTTTTTCTGTCATTAAACGAGGGATACCAACAATTTTGACCACGTGTGTAGGCCTGGGTACCTCCTGCAAGAACGTATAGCCCCTTCCGGTACCGCCCCTAGAAGACAGGGGGGTCACATGTCGCCGATGCACGTCATCAGGGCGTACTTCCAGGAACGTGCCCCGCATGCGCAATGCCAGGACGCGAGGCAGATGGACACATCCAGAGAGTTAACACTGGACTTGCAGTGGCGCTTCCAGCCTCACCTGATGCTGGCCGCAGCAGAGCCGCACCGCCGCCCCGCCAGCAAACCATCTGCCTCAAGTCTGGGAACACATCCTTTTTTTTTCCCTTTTCTTGCCACCGGCGTGCGTCATCAGAGTGCACCATCCTGTGTCTGGATCTGCGTTATGACAGGGTGCGTAGCCAACCAGCCTGTATCAATGTTGTTGCCCCGCTCAAGCTCGCTCAGGGATGGCAACTTTGTGGGACCTGTCGTGGCGCTTCCAGCTCCAACTGGTGCCGGCTGCAGCAGAGATAGTGCCCTGCAAGACCCCGACCGGCCCAGGGAAGGGAATTTTTTTCATTCTTTTCACCGCAGTCTTTTAACCACTACACCCCCAAGGGTGGTTTGCACGTTAATGACCGGGCCAATTTTTACAATTCTGACCACTGTCTCTTTATGAGGTTATAACTCTGGAACGCTTCAACGGATCTTCGCGATTCTGAGATTGTTTTCTCGTGACATATTGTACTTCATGTTATTGGTAAAATTTCTTCGATATAACTTGCATTTATTTTTGAAAAAACACAAATATGGCGAAAATTTTGAAAATTTTGCAATTTTCAAACTTTGAATTTTTTTTCCCTTAAAACAGAGAAATATCTCACACAAAATAGTTAAGAAATAACATTTCCCACATGTCTACTTTACATCAGCACAATTTTGGAACCAAAATTTTTTTTTGTTAGGAAATTATAAGGGTTAAAAGTTGACCAGTGATTTCTCATTTTTACAACAAAATTTACAAAGCCATTGTCTTAGGGACCACCTCACATTTGAAGTCACTTTGACGGGTCTATATAGCAGAAAATACCAAAAAGTGACACCATTCTAAAAACTGCACCCCTCAAGGTACTCAAAACCACATTAAGGAAGTTTAATAACCCTTCAGGTGCTTCACAGGAGCTGAAGCAACGTGGAAGGAAAAAATTAATATTTAACTTTTTAGCCACAAAAATGATCTTTTACAAACTTTTTTTTATTTTCACAAGGGTAAAAGGAGAAAATGGACAGATAAAGTTGTTGTGCAATTTCTCCTGAGTACGTCAATACCCTATATGTGGGGGAAAACCACTGTTTGGGCACACGGCAGAGCTCGTAAGGGAAGGAGCGCCATTTGACTTTTTCAAACTAAAATTGGCTGGAATTGAGATTGGACGCCATTTCGTGTTTGGAGAGCCCCTGATGGCCTAAACAGTGGAAACCCCCCACAAGTGACACCATTTTGGAAACTAGACCCCCTAAGGAACTTATCTAGATCTGTTGTGAGCACTTTGAACCCCAAAGTGTTTCACAAAAGTTTATAATGCCTGGGTGTGAAAAAAAAAAAAATTTCCACAAAAATGATTTTTTAGTCCCTAATTTTTGATTTTTCCCAAGGAAATTGGACCCCAAAAGTTGTTGTTAAATTTGTCCTGAGTACGCTGATACCCCATATGTGGGGGGGGCGGAAAACTGTTTGGGCGCACGGCAGGGCTTAGAAAGGAAGCAGTAACGTTTTGGAATGCAAACATTGATGGGGGTCATGTTCCGTTTGTAGTGCCCCTGATGCGCCTAAACAGTGGAAACCCCCCACAAGTGACACCATTTTGGAAACTAGACCCCCTAAGGAACTTATCTAGATCTGTTGTGAGCACTTTGAACCCCAAAGTGTTTCACAAAAGTTTATAATGCCTGGGTGTGAAAAAAAAAAAAAATTTCCACAAAAATGATTTTTTAGTCCCTAATTTTTGATTTTTCCCAAGGAAATTGGACCCAAAAGTTGTTGTTAAATTTGTCCTGAGTACGCTGATACCCATATGTGGGGGGGGGGGGAAACTGTTTGGGCGCACGGCAGGGCTTAGAAAGGAAGCAGTAACGTTTTGGAATGCAAACATTGATGGGGGTCATGTTCCGTTTGTAGTGCCCCAGATGAGCCTAAACAGTGGAAACCCCCCACAAGTGACCCCATTTTGGAAGCTAGACCCCTAAGGAACTTATCTAGATCTTTGGTGAGCACTTTGAACCCCAAGTGCTTCACACAAGTTTATAATGCCCGGGCATGAAAATAAAAATCCTATTTTATTCCCACAAAAATTATCTCTTAGTCACTAATTTTTTATTTTCCCAAGAGTAACAGGAGAAATTGGACCTCAAAAGTTGTTGTCCAATTTGTCCTGAGTACGCTGATACCCCATATGTGGGGGGGAACCACTGTTTGGGCGCATGGCAGAGCTCGGAATGGAAGGAGCACCATTTGACTTTTTCCAACCAAAATTGGCTGGAATTGAGATTGGACGCCATGTTGCATTTGGAGAGTCCCTGATGTGCCTAAACAGTGGAAACCCCCCACAAGTGACCCCATTTGGGAAACTAGACCCGCTAAGGAACTTATCTAGATCTTTGGTGAGCAATTTGAACCCCCAAGTGCTTCACACAAGTTTATAACGTAGAGCCGTAAAATTAAAAAATCATATTTTTTCCACAAAATTGATCTTTTCACCCATATTTTTATTTTCCCAAGGGTAACAAGACTCCAAAAGTTATTGTGCAATTTGTCCTGAGTACGCTGATACCCCATATGTGGGGGTAAACCACTGTTTGGGTGCATGGCAGAGTTTGGAAGGGAAGGAGCGCCGTTTGACTTTTTCAACGCAGAATTGGCTGGATGCCATGTCGTGTTTGGAGAGCTCCTGATCTGCCTAAACAGTGGAAACCCCCACAAATTACACCATTTTGGAAACTAGACCCCTCAAGAAACTTATCTAGGTGTGTGGTGAGCACTTTGAACCCCAAAGTGCTTCACAGAAGTTTATAACATACAGCCATAAAATAAAAAATCTTTTTTTTTTTTTTACAAAAATGATTTTTTCGCCCCAATATTTTATTTTCACAAGGGTAACAGGAGAAATTGGACCCCAAAAGTTGTTGTCCAATTTGTCCTGAGTACGCTGATACCCAATATGTGGGAGTAAACTACTGTATGGGCGCACGTCGGGGCTCGGAAGGGAAGTAGTGACGTTTTGGATTGCAGACTTTGATGGAATGGTCTGGGGGCGTCATGTCGCATTTGGAGAGCCCCTGATGTGCCTAAACAGTGGAAACCCCCAAGTGACCCCATTTTGGAAAATAGACCCCACAAGGAACTTATCTAGATGTGTGGTGAGCACTTTGAACCCGAAGTGCTTCCCAGAAGTTTATAACGTACAGCCGTAAAAATAAAAAATCTTTTTTTTTTTACAAAAATGATTTTTTCGCCCCAATATTTTATTTTCACAAGGGTAACAGGAGAAATTGGACCCCAAAAGTTGTTGTCCAATTTGTCCTGAGTACGCTGATACCCAATATGTGGGAGTAAACTACTGTATAGGCGCACGTCGGGGCTCGGAAGGGAAGTAGTGACGTTTTGGATTGCAGACTTTGATGGAATGGTCTGGGGGCGTCATGTCGCATTTGGAGAGCCCCTGATGTGCCTAAACAGTGGAAACCCCCACAAGTGACCCCATTTTGGAAAATAGACCCACAAGGAACTTATCTAGATGTGTGGTGAGCACTTTGAACCCCGAAGTGCTTCCCAGAAGTTTATAACGTACAGCCGTAAAAATAAAAAATCTTTTTTTTTTTTTACAAAAATGATTTTTTCGCCCCCAATATTTTATTTTCACAAGGGTAACAGAAGAAATAGGACAAATTGCACAATAACTCTTGTGGTCCAGAGTACGCTGATACCCCATATGTGGGGGTAAACTACTGTTTGGGCGCATGGCAGAGCTCAGAAGTGAAGGAGCACCGTTTGACTTTTTCAACGCAGAATTGGCTGGAATTGAGATCAGACGCCATGTCACATTTGGAGAGCCCTGATGTGCCTAAACAGCAGAAACCCCCCAATTCTAACTCCAACCGTAACCCCAACACACCCCTAACCCTAGTCCCAACCCTAACCACAAACCTAACCCTAACACACCCCTAACCCTAATCCCAACCCTAACCCTAACGTTAGCGCCAACCCTAACCCTAACTTTAGCCGCAACTCTAACCCTAATGGGAAAATGGAAATAAATACATTTTTTAATTTTATTATTTTTCCCTAACTAAGGGGGTGATAAAGGGGGGTTTGATTTACTATTTATAGCGGGTTTTTATGATTGGCAGCTGTCACGTTAAAAAATGATTTTTATTGCAAAAAGTAGTTTTTTGCATCACCACATTTTGAGAGCTATAATTTTTGCATATTTTGGCCTACAGAGTCATGTGAGGTCTTAATTTTTGCGGGACGAGTTGACGTTTTTATTGGTACCATTTTTGAGCACGTGACATTTTTTGATTGCTTTTTATTTCGATTTTTGGGAGGTTAGAATGAACAAAAATCAGCAATTCATGAATTTCTTTTGGGGGAGGCATTTATACCGTTCCGCGTGTGGTAAAATTGATAAAGCAGTTTTATTCTTCGGGTCAGTACGATTATGGCGATACCTCATTTATATAATTTTTTTATGTTTTGGCGCTTTTATAGAATAAAAACAATTTTATATAAAAAATCATTATTTTGCATCGCTTAATTCTGCAAGCTATAACTTTTTTATTTTTTCGCTGATGATGCTGTATGATGGCTCGTTTTTTGCGGGACAAGATGACGTTTTCAGCGGTACCATGTTTGTTTATATCGGTCTTTTTGATCGCGTGTTATTCCACTTTTTGTTCGGCGGTATGATAAAGCATTGATTTTTTGCTTAGTTTTTTTTTTTTTTTTAAGGGGTTCACTAAAGGGGTTAACTAGTGGGACAGTTTTATAGGGGGGTCGTTACGGACGCGGCGATGCCAAATATGTGTACTTTTATTGTTTTGTTTTTTTTATTTACAGGAAGAAATGAATTTATTGGGGAATATTTTTTTTTTTTTTTATGATTTTTTTTACCACTTTTTATTTTTATTTTTTTTACATTTTTACTTTGTCCCAGGGTGGGACATCACTGTATTTTAGCAGATCGCTGGTGTGACAGTGTGCACAGCACTCTGTCACACCAGCGATCGCTCTGGCATCGCTGCAGGCTTCTCAGTGCCTGCTCTCAGCAGGCACTGAGGAAGCCGCCTCCCTGCAGGACCCCGGCGCCATTTTGGATCCGGGGACCTGGAGGGAGGACGGACCCTCGGAACAGCGCGACACATCGCGCTGCTCTGAGGGTCCCAGGGGAGCGCGCAGGGAGCCCCCACCCTGCGCGATCCTCCCCTGTGCCCCGGGGACACCGCGATCATGTTTGATCGCGGTGTGCCAGGGGTTAATGTGCCGGGAGCGGTCCGTGACCGCTCCTGACACATAGTGCTGGGTGTCAGCTGTGATATACAGCTGACACCCGGCCGCGATCAGCTACGCTCCCCCCGGGAGCGCTGCTGATCGCATATGACGTACTATTCCGTCCATGGGAATTAGGTCCAGGGTCACATGGACGGAATAGTACGTCTGATGGCAGAGAGGGGTTAACCGAAGGTGCTTTATCTTGAAGGTTTTCTGTCCTTGAAGGACGGATACATTCTCGTACGAGTTGTCATGGGTGACAGAAAAAAATGGACCTCAAAATTTGTTGTGCAATTTCTCCTGAGCATGCAGATACCCCATATGTGGTTCCCACACAATGTTTGGGCGCATGGCAAGGTTTGGAAGGGAAGGAGCGTCATTTGACTTTTTGAATATAAAATTTATTATAATCATTAGCGGACGCCATGTCCCGTTTGGAGAGCTCCTGATGTTCCTAAAAAATGTAAACTCCCACAAGTGACCCCATTTTGGAAAGAGACTTCATCCGGAAAAGCCTGATTTTGACAAGTTTGTTTAGGAGCTTTAGGTCCAGAATGGGCCTTTACAGTTCCGTCCTTTTTGGGGACCACGAACAGATTTGAATAGAACCCCTGAAACTTTTTGTTTTCCTGTACAGGAATGATAACTCCGCTGTGACGGAGTGATTTGATGGCTTTGAAGAAGGCCCGAGCACGTGCTTCCGTTTTGGGAGGATGAGAAAGAAAAAAACGTTTTGGAGGGTGGTTGACAAATTACATTTTATACCCAGAGGACACCAGCTCTCTGACCTAGGAATCGTGCACGACAGCGAGCCAGACATGGCAAAACCAGAGCAGATGACTTGCCTACTCTGCTGGTGTCGACCGGAAAATGCCTCGAGTCATTTGGTTGAAAATCTGTGGGATCTAGATCCCTTAAATTTGACCTGGTGGGAACGTTTTTTCCCCAACGGATTGGGTCTGTATGAGATTGGACGATCTCTGTCCTGAGTGTGTTGACCTGAACCAGCGGGGTTGGCCGATGGGGTCCACCCGGGGTTGCGAAAGGACTGAACATGTGCCTGCATCTGGTGACGAAATGGTCGCTTAACCCTTTGCTGGGGAAAAAAGTTGCTCTTCCTCCCTGTGGTGTCTGAGATGAGTTGATCTAGCCTTTCACTGAATAATCGGCCACTCTGGTAAGGCAAAGAAGTTAGGGATTTCTTTGATGTTGAATCTGCTCGCCACGTCCTCAACCACAGAGCTCTTCTAATGAAATAGCATTCGCGGCAGCAAGTGTCGCGCAGTTAGCAGTCCAGGGATGCATTAATCAAGTAATCTCCGGCCAAAGCCATACAATTTGTAATCTCAGCTACCTCTGATGGCAGGTCCGTACCCGGCAGGGCTCTATTTAAAGACTCTGACCAGGATACCATGGCCTTAGCCACCCATGTTGCCACGAAGGAAGGAGAGAGCTGACCCTGAAGCTTCAAAAACCGAACGAGCAAGGGTCTCCATGAGACGGTCAGTGGGATCCTTGATAGAGGATACGTTACGTAAAGATAGCACGGTTTTGGAAGCCAAGTGCGACACGGGTGGATATACCGGAAGGGATTCTGCCCATTTTTTGCGGAAATCAGGAGCAAACGGGTATCTTGCTTCAAGCGCCTTCTGCCCTGAGAAACGTTTGTCTGGCCGTTCCCTGTGTCATTGCACTATGTCCTCAAACTCCGGGTGAGTGCTGAATACTCTATGAGGCCGTTTGGCTCGTTTAAATGATACCTTGTGGCCAGTGGTCAAGATGGATTCATCGTCAATCTCTAGGGTTTGATTCATGGCCTCAATGATGCTGTCAACTGTCTCCTGGTAACCAGGCGTATCAAAATTGAGGGGCAATAATCAGAGTTCTGCTCGCTATCGTACACAGGTGAGGGTGAGCGAGAGACAGAGCTTATGGATGCCGAGGCACCGGACAGGCTTGGAGACACCGTATGGGTTCGTTTCCCCCGTGTCAGTCTAGAGTGAGAGCAGCCCTGCAGGCCGAAGGCTCCTGTGAGGTGGAGGATCCATCCAAGACAGGCGAACCACTGTCCCTACCCCTATTTGCGGCTTGAAGGGACTTAATTGCTCTTGTTAGAGGTGCCATAGACTGCGACAGAGATGAAGCCCATTCAGGGGGAGTAGGTACTCAGGGCTCGGTCGAAGGGGAGGGCTTCAGGGCGCGTTCGGAATCGCAGGCTTCGCATAATTGCTTGCTCTGCACCTGCGGAAAAGTGGACCAACAGGAGGTACAGAGGCAAATAACACCGTATGTGTCTTGGTCCTTCTAGACATGCTGTACCTCTTTAGCTGATATGGCTTGCAGCTGCAGGGGCGGTGTATAAGCAGAGTGTAGCTATAAAGAGATTAGTGCAGCTTCTGAAAATGGCGCTGCAAAAGAAAGGGGTGCAGAACTTACCCCGGTCCTGTGTCCCTGAGCGTCCTGTGCCCTTGAACGTCCTGGAAGACTGCAGAAAAACTTGCAGCTTGTTCCTGATTTCAAAAGTGGCGCCTCTGTATGAAGCGTTGGCGTGTGGGCGGGCCCACCGGAAATAGATGCGCCTGGGGTGGGTCTTCTGGCCGCGGCCTAGTACAGGCCGAAGTCGGGTACTAAAATTCCGGCGCCGGCCGGAGGACACAGGGGCAGCGCGCTGCGCATGCGGGTGTTGCGCGCCGGAAGTGGAGCCAGCGCTTACGGGCGGAAGCTGCACCCCGCTGATGATGAGGAAGCCAGCCATGCCAGGCCCTCAAGCTGGCAGCAGGATACTGCAGCCAAGGGAAACGCCTATGGGGATGAGGAGAGGGACCGTCCGCCTCCTTTCATCACCGCAGTCTTAGCATTAGTGATGCAGTGGGGGACACACAGACTACTCTTATGCCTCTGTACAGCCTAGTGTTTCGGAACCTTAGGGTGGTCAGGGCTATGTCCGGCATAATGTCACACGTCGCAGGAGAGGGTACGTGGAGGCGACATGCCACGTGCTCGCCTGTTGTTGGTTTGGGGAGATCAGACCCTTTCAAAAGGGTCCATCGCCCCTATCTCGCTTTCATGATAAAAGAGGGAAAAAAAAAAAGGTCTGAAGAAAAAAACAGACATGTGTGCCTCCTACGGACACTAGCATGAACTGGTTCGCTTAGAGCCAGCGTGAGGGTGTATACTGCGGAGGAAGAGCTAACAATTTTTCTGTTCCCTTAGTGTCAGCCTCCTAGCAGCAGTAGCATACACCCAACGGTCCTGTGTCCCCCAATGAGGTGAAGGAGAAATTATCTTTCACAATTGGTGCAGAATCCAACCATAGAAGCACTTTTAGACCTAAATACTATCTAGAAGACCTGACAGAATAACAAATCTGCAGGTCATCGGGCATCTAGGAAATAGCGACCACAATATTATACAGTTTCACTTGTCTTTCACTAGGGGGACTTGTCAGGGAGTCACAAAAACACTGAACTTTAGGAAGGCAAAGTTTTACAAGCTTAGAGATGCCCTTAATCTGGTTGACTGGGACAATGTCCTCAGAAATAAGAATACAGATAATAAATGGGAAATATTTAACAACATCCTAAATAGGCACTGTAAGCGGTTTATATCTTGTGGGAATAAAAGGACAAGAATTAAGAATACCCAATGTGGCTAAACAAAGAAGTCAGAGGGGGCAATTAACAGTAAAAAGAAAGCATTTAAACTACTAAAAGCAGGATGGCACTGTTGAAGCTCTAAAAAACTATAGGGAGAAAAATACTTTATCTAAAAAACTAATTAAAGCTGACAAAAAGGAAACAGAGGAGCACACTGCTAAGGAGAGTAAAACTAATCCCAAACTGTTCTTCAATTATATCAATAGTTAAAGAATCAAAAGTGAAAGTGTAGGCACCTTAAAAAATTGTGAGGAAACAATGGTGAGGAAAAAGCTAATATATTAAAAACCTTCTTCTCCATGGTATTCACAGTGGAAAATAAAATGCTAGGAGAAATGCTGAGAGACAAAGAAAACCCTATATTAAGGGTCACCAATCAAACTCAAGAAGAGGTGCGAAACCGGCTAAATAAGATTAAAATAGATACATCTCCGGGTCTGGATGGCATACACACACAAGTACTAAGAGAACTAAGTAATGTAGCAGACAAACCATTATTTCTAATATTTAGGGACCCTATAGTGACGGGGTCTGTTCCACAGGACTGGCGCATAGCAAATGTGGTACCAATATTCAAAAAGGGCTCTTAAAAGTGAACCTGGAAATTATAGGCCAGTCAGTCTAACCTCTATTGTTGGTAAAATATTTGAAGGGTTTCTGAGGGATGTTATTCTGGATAATCTCAATGAGAATAACTGTTTAACTCCATATCAGCATGGGAATCGTTCCTGTGAAACCAATCTAATCAGTGTTTCTGAAGAGGTAAGCTGTAGACTGGACCAAGGTGAGTCATTGGACGTGGTATATCTTGATTTTTCCAAAGCGTTTGATACCGTGCCACACAAAAGGTTGGCACACAAAATGAGAATGCTGGTTCTGGGGGAAAATGTACGTAAATGGGTTAACTGGCTTTGTGATAGAAAGCAGAGGGTGGTTATAAATGGTATAATCTCTAACTGGGTCGCTGTGTGGGTACCACAGGGGTCGGTGCTGGGACCTATTTTCTTCAACATATTTATTAACATTCTGGTAGAAGGTTTACACAGTAAAATATCAATATTTGCAGATGATACAAAACTACCGTATATACTCATGTATAAGCCAACCCGTGTATAAGCCGACCCCCCTAATTTTGCCACAAAAAACTAGGAAAACTTATTGACTCGCGTATAAGCCTAGGGTGGAAAATGATTATGCCCCCATATGATGCTCCACAGATTAGGCCCCCATAAACTGCAGATTATGCCCCCATATGCTGTACAGATTATGCCCAACTAGATGGTGGCCCGATTCTAATGCATCGGGTATTCTAGAATATGTATGCGGCCGACCGTGCGCGCCTAAGCAGTGAAGCAGTGTTTAAATGGGTTGTGCACTACTTTAAATTAATGTTACTATGTATCTCTCCAGGGCACCAAATGAATTTTGTTATGACGTCACGTTGTGAATAGTGCTTGTGACAACATCGCAGACAACGCACAGCTAGCACGTAATTTTCCCGGCTGCAGCTGGCTGTTGTTTCCGCTGACATGACGACTATTTGCTGCTGCAGCCAGGGGTATTTTGTTTCGTGTACCACAGTGAATGACGGCTTGGGGGCGGGTTTGTCTGTAGATTTGTTCCTTTTCACGCCGGGACAAAGAATTTGCTGATTTGTCGCGGACGCTAATTAAATGTGGCGCCCAAATCGGTGATTGGTCGCGGGCAGTGTCCGCGACTAATCAACACAGCACTGTTTAACGTTTGCGGCAAGATCAATGATTGGTCGCGGCCGCAATTTAAATGTGGCGCCCAAATCGGTGATTGGTCGCGAGCAGCGCCCGCGACCAATCAACACAGCGGTGTTTAAGTTTAGTGGCAAGATCGTTGATTGGTCGCGGTGAAAGACCGCAACCAATCATTGAATTGTATTGTGAGGACCGGAGAGCGCCGCTGCCTATGCGGCTACTTCCGCTGCGAGAACCCGGGACATTAGCGGGCGCTCGCAGCAGAAGTATCACGACCCGCAGTGCCGCTCCCGGTCCTCTCTTGACATCCTAGCCGCATGGATGTCAGCGCCGCTGCCTGTGCGGGTACTTCCGCTGCGAGAACCCGGGACATGAGCGGGTGCTCGCAGCAGAAGTATCCCGGTCCTCCCTTCCGCATGGAGGTCAGCGGCGCCGACGGTCGAGGTCCTTCTGCTGCTAGCGGCCGGGAGATGAGCGCCTCGCGCCGGTCATCTACCCGCTGCCTCGCCGCTGACCTCCGTCCCGCAGATGAGCCGCTAACGGCCGCCATTTTTTTTGTGAAATCCTGCGGCGCTGATTGGCCGCTGCCGGATAAGACAATTATATAGTAGATGTTACCTGTGTATTAGATGTTACCTGTGTATTACCTCATATTACCGTGTATTATCTCATGTTACTGCATATTACCTCATTTTACTGTGTATTACCTCATGTCACCTGTGTATTATCTCATGTCACCGTGTATTACCCGTGTTCAGTAAATGTGACAGAAGTACATGAGACACTGTGACTGACAAAACATGTTCAGTACATCATGGGCAGTTGGTGAGTCACATGACCACATGGGCGGAGTTTGCCCTGCGTCGCTGATGTTACTGTGTATTACCTCATGTCACTGTGTATTACCTCATATTACTGTGTATTACCTCATATAACTGTGTATTAAATCATGTTACTGTGCATTACCTCATATTACTGTGTATTACCTCATGTCACCTGTGTATTACCTCATGTCACTGTGTATTACCCGTGTTCAGTAAACATGACAGAAGTACATCAGACACTAACTGACAAAACATGTTCAGTACATCATGGGCAGTTGGTGAGTCACATGACCACATGGGCAGAGTTAGCCCTGCGTCGCTGATTGGCCGCGGCCAGACCAATCAGTGACACGGGATTTCCTGGACAGCCGGGATAAGACAATTATATAGTAGATATGCTCCACAGATTATGCCCCCCTTGCTCCAGATTATGCCCAATATGCAGCAGAGATTATGCCCCCATATGCTGAACAGATTATGCCCCCATATGCTCCAGATTATGCCCAATATGCTCCAGAGATTATGCCCCCATATGCTCCAGATTATGCCCCCATATATTCCACAGATTATGCCCCCATATGCTGCACAATTATGCCCCCGTATGATCCACAGAGTATGCCCCATATGCTCCAGATTATGCCCCCATATGCTCCAGATTATGCCCCCATATGCTCCAGATTATGCCCCCATATGCTCCAGATTATGCCCCCATATGTTCCACAGATTATGCCCCCATATGCTGAACAATTAGCCCCCATATGCTGAACAATTATCCCCCATAGTATACGTCCCTTATGCTACTGCAAAAAAAAAATAAAAAATGACATACTCACCTCTCGTCGCTGGGGGACAGGTGCCGGGGTCCTCAGGACCCCGGCACCTGAGACATTTACCTGTCCTCTCTCCAACGTTGCACACTGCTCCCTCTTCCGGGTCCTCAGCTGTGAATTATCAGGCAGGGGGTGCGACGCGTACTAACGACGTCATCGCACCCTCTGCCTGAACATTCACAGCCAGAGGAGTCGGACGAGGGAGCAGAGCGCAGCGGTGGAGAGAGGACAGGTAAATATCGCTATACTCACCCCTCGGCCGGCGCGGTCTCTGCAGCCTCTCCTCTTCTCCCGGCGGTCTCCGCAGCTCTTCCTTCCTACAGCGGTCACGTGCTACCGCTCAGTAAAGTCATGAATATGTGCATATTCATGACTTTAATGAGCAGTGCCATGTGACCGCTGCAGGAAGGAGCCGGAGATCGTGGGAGAAGCAGGGGGGCTGCAGAGACCGCGTCGGCGGAGGGGTGAGTATGATCCGACACCCCCACTCCCCCTTCCCCGCCGACCCCCGTATATGACCCGCGTATAAGCCGAGAGGGGGACTTTCAGCCCTAAAAAATGGGCTGAAAATCTCGGCTTATACACGAGTATATACGGTATGTAAAGCAGTCAATACAAGAGAAGATAGTATTCTGCTACAGATGGATCTGCAAAAGTTGGAAACTTGGGCCGAAAGGTGACAGATGCGGTTTAACAATGATAAACATAAGGTTATACAAATGGGAAGAAGGAATCAATATCACCATTACACACTGAACGGGAAACCACTGGGTAAATCTAACATGGAGAAAGACTTGGGGATTCTAGTTAATGATAAACTTACCTGGAGCAGTCAGTGCCAGTCAGCGACTGCAAAGGCAAACAGGATCATTGGGTGCATTAAAAGAGGTCTGGATACACATGATGAGAGCATTATACTGCCTCTGTACAAATCCCTGGTTAGACCACGAATGGAGTACTGTGTACAGTTTTGGGCACTTGTGCTCAGGAAGGATATAATGGAACTAGAGCGAGCACAATGGAGAGCAACAAAATTAATAAAGGGGACGGGGTAACTACAATACCCAGAGAGATTACCAAAATTAGGATTATTTAGTCTAGAAAAAAAGACGACTGAGGGGCAATCTAATAACCATGTATAAGTATATAAGGGGACAATGCAAATACCTCTCCGAGGATCTGTTTATACCAAGGAAGGTGATGGTCAAAAGGGGGCATTCTCTGTGTCTGGAGGAGAGAAAGTTTTTCCACATAGAAGAGGATTCTTTACTGTTAGTGCAGTGAGAATCTGGAATTCCTTGCCAGAGGAGGTGGTGATTGCGAACTCAGTCGAGGGGTTCAAGAGAGGCCTGGATGTCTTCCTGGAGCATAACAATATTGTATCTTACAGTTATTAGGTTCTTAAGAAGGACATAGATCTGAGCATTTTTTCTGACGGAATATAGGCTGAAGTGGATGGACAAAAGTCTTTTTTCGGCCTTACTAACTATGTAACTATGTTAATGTTGCCAAATGAAAATTGCAAACTGCTATTGTAGTGACCAGTACCTTATAATGACCAGTACCTTATGCCAACTCATGCTTCTGGAGACATGCACTCGCAAGTTAGGCAGGCTATCAACTCTTCAGGAATGTCAAACATGTACAATTTCTTTTGGAGGGTGAGGTGCCATTTCGCTTTTCCAAGAGCCCTTGTGCTACCAGTAACGAGGAAGCCCCCTATATTTGTGTTGACAGCTAACAGATCGGAGTGGGGGTTTGCTTTTTTGTGGATTGATTTGATGCTTATATTGGGAACATTGTATATAGCGTTTGGAATCAGATTTATCCGGCGCTCTACACTGAGCACTTACTTTGGGGTTTCCATCTAAATCTTAGAGTTACGTGACAGATGAAACCCCTGTGGAATCCATTCACTATAATGAGGCAGCAGAGTTACTCTGGACTCCGTCTGGCCTCTGTTCAGAAGAGTCCAACTGCTACCAACGGCACTTTTATGCAATCCTAATAAGACAGACATCGCCAAATCACATCTCCTATGACGTCCACAGTCCCTCTATTTGTCTCATTATAGGGAATCTTCTTTCAGAAGTTCAGTCTGAATCACGTATTTCAGAGATTTACTCGGAAACCACGTTGGTAGCGCTTAGCGCAGAGCGCAGGATAAATGTGAGCAGAGTCTCAGGGCGATCTATCGGAGGCAGAATGAAAAAACTCAACAGCAGGTAAACAATTGGTTTTATTTTTTTACACCGTTCCTCGTGCGGTATAAGCGATTAGACTACTTTACTCTTCGGGTCGGTGCAATTACAGCGATACCAGATTTAGATCGTGTTTTTATGTTTGGCTGCTGTCACACAGTGAACGCTTTTTATTGCAAAAGCATCAATATATTTTGAGAGCTATAATTTTTCTATATTTCGGCCTACAGAGTTATGTAAGGGCTTGTTTTTTGCGGGACGAATTTATGTTTTTATTGGTACCATGTTCAGACACATCACTTTTTTTATTGCTTTTTATTTCAATTTTTGGGAGGTAGAATCAACAAAAGCCGGCAATTCTATTTTATAGAAAAAATAATTATTTTTGCATCGCTTTATTCTGAGCGCTATAACTTTTTTCTTTTTCCGCTGATGACTCTGTATGGAGGCTTGTTTTTTGTACGACAAGACGGTTTCTTCAGTACCATGTGTATTTATATTCGGCTTTTTTATCAAGTTTTATTCCACTATTTTGATCGGTGGTATGATGATAATGCATAGATTTTTGGAATATTTTCTTATTTTTTATGGTGCTCACTAAAAGGGTTAACTAGTGGGACAGTTTCAAAGGTTGGGTTTTTCCGGATGTGGCAATACCAAATATGTGTACTTTTATTGTTTATACATATTTTTTTCATACAAATATTTATGGGTACAACATATCTTTTATTATTATATTTAGATTTTTTTATATGTATATTTTAACAATTATTAAAAAAAAAAAACTTTTTTTTTTTTTTTACTTTGTCCCACTACAGAACTTTCATTTTTTGCAGGCTGATCACTTGTACAGCATTGGGGATGCAGGAGCATTCCTATGCTATACAAGCTGTCAGCGCTGCACTGACAAAGTTGCTGATAATGCTCGGAGCATGATGAAGCAACCTTGCCAGCTCTGGTGTACCAGATGTCATCATGATGACATCAAGTCACCATGGCAACAATCGTGGGGTCTCTGATCCAAGGGCAGAGAGGCTGTCCTCCATCTGCCTGCTCCTGAAATGCTGCGATCGAGTTTGATCACAGCATTTAATGAGTTAAAGTACCAGGAGGCTGTACGAGACTGTCAGAATCAGCTGACACCTGAGTGCGCGCAAAATCGATGGGGCGTATCCATATGTCCCAGGTCAATAAGGCCCAGTCATAGGAACGTATGAATACGTCCAAGGTGGGAATGGGGTTAAAATCTCATTTGTAGCTGAGCTTTACAAGAGTATCAACATGAAAGCAATAGCAACCTATTGGCAACACAGCCCAGAGTGGTGCGCTCCAGGGACCACGAGACTTGAGTGATGCCGTCAAGAGATTGACAGATAAATTTAAGGGGGTTAATAGAAGTGATTGGAGCTCATAAGGGGTGTCCGAAACCTAAGTAAATTTAATATGATTCTCTATTTAATCTAAAATACTAGGTATTTTTCTAATACACTTCAATTAAAAAATCCCTACCTTCTATCTCTAAAAAACACAGCATGTTCATTAATTTTGCGGTAAATTTGCGTATTTCCGCTATATTATTGACCTAGAATGTTCAGGAAAAAGTCGAGGTAAAAACGCGCAAAGCCGCGATAAAAACGCATCCTGATTTCCTTAGAAAAAGTCAGTTTTTTCTCAGGAAATTTCTGCAAAGATTCCTGAAACGTGTGCACATAACCTCAAACTGGACGTCATCAAGGGGCTGACGCTTTCATTGCCTACTGACAGTGTGCTCCCTCGCACTAAAAACTGAAAATAAAGATTACTGAGCACAATCCTGCTGACTGGTTACCTTTAAATTTAGTAAGGTTTCGGACAACCCCTTTAACTTTATAGCTGATGTTACATGAGGATGTTAACTGTTTAACACAGCCAGCTTCATTCATCCACACCAGGCAGACAAGTGGATTAAATATTTGAAGACCTCTACATTTCAAAAAATACTTACAAGAATTCTCTTTTTGACATCTTCCATCCCATAGTGATCTTCTCCCAATACTTCATCAGCTCTACTCAGGTCCAAATTCTCATGGCTGCACTTTCCCCACGGAATAGATGTTAACCAATCCAAGTAATTTCTTGTTACACTGCAAAAAATAAATATTTGATAAAAAGGCTAAATTTTTGTGAACACATGTCAAACAAACCCACATGACTGAACAGAGGGGGGGAAAGGTTCATAACCTCTCATCGGCTTGCTCGCCAAACGATCACTGACAGGGCCTTCAGCGATGAGTCTGCAGCAAATTGTACTTGCCTCCCCCTGCTTATCAAATTAATAAACTGTGACCGACCTGTTCAACCCATTCAGGCCTGTCGGTGTTTTATTACGGGATTAGCGGTGTGGGGGGAAGACAACACTTACGACACACGGGTCTCTGCAGTCTGGCAGGCACGGCACCGCATAGGGAATGTGCCTCTGACTGCAGAGACCCTAGGTAAAAAACTATAAGAAACTGTGCGGTGCCCAAATTCCCCCCTCCTTCACCCAGAATGGTCACCCGGACGGAACCTTCGACACCCCCCATTAGCGACCACAGGAGAGCCGGAGTTCCTCTCAGTCTTGGGAACAAGGAGAGAAAAAGACCATAACAATAATAAGTCTGCACACCAGGAAACAATTTAGGATAGAAAAAATAACATAACATATTTTATTTGGATAAGCAAAAACACACAATTAAAATCATTTAAAAACATACATAATGTGCCATGTACCAAACATCTGACCCCGGGCTAGTGCCAAACAATATAATATAATGACCCTTTATGTTATAATATGCATCTGCCCCTAGTGGACACAGATTGCCACTATCTGCAAGTGACAATGGACATGGAACTCATGTGTGAATGCAGCCCATTAGTGAATATATCCTAATGAACCATCTGAATACAAAACACACGCAAATCACAAGATGCATATATGAAAACCTGGGAACTGCAGCCAAATAGGGGCTAAAGATATAGCATCCAATTGGACAAATAAGAAAAAAAGAAAAACCCTGGACGTCCTAAAGCAGTGCCTGGGTGGGAAACTGACTTAACGGTGTAAGCCATAAGTACCATCTATAGGTGCACTACCGCTGCCTGGAGAATCCTTCTGCCCAGACTTGCATCGCTGAAGCCTGAGTATGGATATTGTAGTGCTTTGAAAATGTATGTATACTAGACCAGGCTGCAGCCTTGCAAACCTGTTCTGCTGATGCCTGGTGCCAAAGGGCCCAAGAGGCGCCCTACTGGAACAGGTGCACCCCTAACGAGGTAGCTATAGTTGACTTTGAAGCAGCGAGTCCCTTCCTACGACCCTCGGGGAGCACGAACAAGGTGTCTGTCCGGCGGAACGATGCAGTCTGTGACACATACCTACTGAGAGCTCTCACTAGATCCAATGTATGAAGGGCCTTTACCACACGGTGTACTGGTGCTGGGCAAAACGAGGGCAAGACAATGTCCTCATTAATGAGAAAAGAGGAAACGACCTTTGGTAAAAAGGAGGGGCCGGCCTGAGAACCACCTTACCCCAGTGAAAGATCAGAAACGGGGCTCGACAGAAAAGAGTAGCCAACTCAGAGACCCGCCTGATTGACGTTATAGCAACGAGAAAAAACACTTTCCATGAGAGGTATGTCAATGAGACATCCTGCAGTGGTTTGACAGGAGATTCCTGCAGAGCACTGAGAACCAGGTTAAGGTCCCTGGCGTCCAGGGGGGCTCAATAGGGAGGTACCACGTGGGAGACCCCCTGAATCAAAGTTTTTACCTGCAGGTTGGAAGCAATCCTGTACTGAAATAGGACGGATAAGGTTGAGATCTGTCCCTTGAGGGGGCTCGGTGCTAAACCAGAGTCCAGGCCGGTTTGGAGAAAAGCTAAAATGTTGGGAATAGAAAAAGTGAGCGGAGGACGTCCTCGGTCTCTGCACCATGCAAAAAAGACTTTCCAGTTGCGGTGATACATGCCGATGCGAGCTTCAGAGCGCTAATCATTGTAGCGACCACATCCTGGGAGAACCAGGCTTGGGTCAGGATACAGGATTTAACCGCCAAGCCGTTAAACACAGGGCCCTTTAGTTCTGGTGGTAGATAGGACCTTGGGAAAGTAGGTCCGGACAATCTGGTAGCCGCCAAGGGAACTTGGCCATTAATTGCAATAACTCTGAGTATCAAGCCCGACGAGGCCAATCTGGGGTGACCAGAAATACTGGGACCCCTTCTGACTTGACTTTTCTGATGACTTTCGGAAGCAGTGGTAACGGGGGAAACATGTACGGGAGGCGAAAATGGTTCCACTGCAGAACCAAGGCGTCCACGACGATGGCCTGTGGATCCCAGGACCGAGCTACAAACTCTATTTAACCTGGAGGCCATCAGATCCACATCCGGGGCTCCCCAACGTTGACAAATTTGATGGAAAACCTCGGGATGGAGAGACCACTCCCCGGATGCATGACCCTGCCGGCTCAGAAAGTCTGCCGCCCAGGTCTTTATGCCGTGGCATTGTCCGATTGAACCGGACGGGACGACCCGCCAGAAGATGATGAAAAAAACGCAAAGCCAGCCGGATAGCCCGTATTTCTAGAAAGTTGATAGGGAGGCATGATTCCCGAGGTGACCAATGTCGTTGGGCCGTGTGGTGACGAAAAACAGCTCCCCAGCCCAGAATACTGGCGTTGGTAGTGATCACCAGCCAATGGCCCGGGGAAGGGACTTCCCCCGAAGAAGGGAAGAACTCCGCGTACACCACTGCAGTGCCTGCTTGACCTGAGCGGACAGCCAGCACGGGTGGTCGAGAGAAAACGTGCTCTTGTCCCAAGTTGCCAAGAGTGCGTGCTGTAGGGGACGAAGATGAAGCTGGGCAAACGGAATTGCTACCATCACTGCCACCATTTTCCTTAAGACCCTCATGCCGAAACGGACGGTACGAGAACCTGGGTGGCGGAGTGCCCGCTCCGGAGGGCTAGGGCCTTGACCCGAGGGAGAATTACCAACCCTCGGGACGTGTCGAAGATCATTCCTAAGAAGGAAATCTTCTGAGCTGGAACAGGGGAAGACTTTTTCAGGTTTACAAGCCACCCTAGGCGGGAAAGCGTATCCAACATGATGTTGACGCATTCCTCACAAGCTTGAAAAAAAGGACCTTTGATCAGGAGGTCGTCCAAATATAGCAAGACGACTATGCCCCGAGAATGCAGGATGGACCTGATGTCCCCCATGACCTCTGTGAATACCCTGGGGGTGGTGGCTAGCCGAAGGGCAGGGCTGTGAACTGGTAATGTAGGTCATGGACAGCAAAGCGTAGGAACCTTTGATGCAAGGGAAAAATGGGGATATGAAGGTAGGCATCTTGAATGTCAATAGAGGACAAAAAAATTCTCCCTTTTCTATTGAAGAAATGACGGAGCGAAGAGACTCCATCCGGAAATGCCTGATTTTGACAAGTCTGTTTAGGAGCTTTAGGTCCAGAATGGGCCTTACAGTTCCGTCCTTTTTGGGGACCATGAACAGATCTGAAAAGAATCCCTGAAATTTTTTGTTTTCCGGTACAGGAATGATAACTCCGTCGTGACAGAGTGATTCGATGGCTTTGAAGAAGGCCCGAGCGCGTGCTTCCGCTTTGGGAGCATGAGAAAGAAAAAAACATTTTGGAGGGTTGTTGACATGTCGTGCATGACAGCGAGCCAGACATGGCGAAACCAGAGCAGCTGACTTGCCTGCTCTGCTGGTGTCGACCGGAAAATGCCTGGAGTCATTTGTTTGAAAATCTGTGGGATCTAGATCCCTTAAATTTGACCTGATGGGAACGTTTTTCCCCAACGGATTGGATCTGTATGGGATTGGACGATCTGTATCCTGAGTGGGTTGACCTGAACCGGTGGGGTTGGCCAATGCGGTCCACCCGCGGTTGCGAAAGGACCGAAAACGTGCCTGCATCTGGTGTCGAAATGGTCGCTTAACCCTTTGCTGGGGAAGAAAGTTGCTCTTCCCCCTGTGGTGTCTGAGATGAGTTGATCTAGCCTTTCACCGAATAATCGGCCACTCTGGTAAGGCAAAGATGTTGAATCTGCTCGCCATGTCCTCAACCACAGAGCTCTTCTAATGGAAATAGCAAATAATTGCTGACCCTGAAGCTTCAAAAACCAAACGAGCAAGGCTCTCTATGAGATGGTCAGTGGGATCCTTGATAGAGGATCCATTAGGTAAAGATAGCAGGGTTTTGGAACCCAAGCGCGACACGGGTGGATCTACCGGAGGGGATTCTGCCCAGTTTTTGCGAATATCAGGAGCAAACGGTTATCTTGCTTCAAGCGCCTTCTGCCTATCTTGTCTGGCCGTTCCCTGTGTCGTTGCACTATGTCCTCAAACTCAGGGTGAGTGCTGAATACTCTATGAGACCATTTGGCTTGCTTAAATGACACCTTGTGGCCTGTGGTCAAGGTGGATTCATCGTCAATCTCAAGGATTTGATTGACGGCCTCAATGAGGCTGTCAACTGTCTCTTGGTAACCAGGCGTATTTAAATTGAGGGGTCCATCAAAATCGTAATCCGAGTTCTGCTCGCTATCGTACACTGGTGAGGATGAGCGAGAGACAGAGCTTATGGATGCCGAGGCACCGGACAGGCTTGGAGACACCGTATGGGTTCGTTTCCCCCGTGTCAGTCTAGAGTGAGAGCAGCCCCTGCAGGCCGAAGGCTCCTGTGAGGTGGAGGATCCACCCAAGACAGGCGAACCACTGTCCCTACCCCTATTTGCGGCTTGAAGGGACTTAATTGCTCTTGTTAGAGGTGCCATAGACTGCGACAGAGATGAAGCCCATTCAGGGGGAGTAGGTACTCAGGGCTCGGTCGAAGGGGAGGGCTTCAGGGCGCGTTCGGGATCGCAGGCTTCGCATAATTGCTTGCTCTGCACCTGCGGAAAAGTGGACCAACAGGAGGCACAGAGGCAAATAACACCGTATGTGTCTTGGTCCTTCTAGACATGCTGTACCTCTTTAGCTGATATGGCTTGCAGCTGCAGGGGCGGTGTATAAGCAGAGTGTACCTTTCAAGAGATTAGTGCAGCTTCTGAAAATGGCACTGCAAAAGAAGGGGGGTGCAGCACTTACCCCGATCCTGTGCCCCTAAGCATCCTGTGTCCTGAACGTCCTGGAAGACTGCAGAAAAACCTGCGGCTTGTTCCTGATTTCAAAAGTGGCGCTTCTGTATGAAGCGTTGGCGTGTGGGCGGGCCCGCTGGAAATAGACGCGCCTGGGGTGGGGACATCCGGCCGCGGACTAGGATAGACCGAAGCCGGGGACTAAAGCCGGCGCCAGCCAGAGGACACGGGCGGCGCGCTGCGCCGGGAATGCAGGTGTTGCACGCCACTGATGAGGACGCTGGCCGGAGGATACGCTCGTGCTGGCACGCTCGTGCTGGCCGGAGGATACTGCCGCCAAGGGAAACGCCACTGCAGGAGCCCTCCCAGCCCACCCTCCTTACCATGCTCCCTGCTAAACCTCCTAGAACACTTCAGATGCAGATCGGCCAAGATAGAGGGGAGTGGGGCTGTTTAAAGGACGATGCAGGCACCCTTAATCCATCTTCCCCTATGGGGGATGATGAGAGAGACCGTCCGCCTCCTTCCATCACCGCAGTCTTAGCATTGGTGATGCAGTGGGGGCCGCACTGACTACTCATATGCCTCTGTACAGCCTAGGGTTTCTGTACCTTAGGGTGGTCAGGGCTGTGTCCGGCATAGTGTCCCACGTCGCAGGAGAGGGTACGTGGAGGTGACACGCCACGTGCTCGCCTGTTGGTTTGGGGATATCAAACCCTTCAATAGGGTCCGTTGCCCCATCTCGTCTTCATGGTAAAAGAGGAAAAAAAAAGAAAGGTCTGAAGAAAAAACAAGACATGTGTGCCTCCTACAGACACTTAGCACGAACTGGTTTGCTGAGCCAGCGTGAGGGTGTATACTGCGGAGGAGGAGCTAATTTTTTTTCTGTTCACTTAGTGTCAGCATCCTAGCAGCAGCAGCATACACCCACGGTCCTCTGTCCCCCAATGAGGCGAAGGAGAAATTTGTAAATTATTGTAAAAAAAAAAGCCAACAGTAAATTAAAATGTAATTTAAGTTTCTCACTTGAATTCAGAAGAATGGTTGTCAAGTAATCCCAGTTTACCAAGCTCTTCATCAATGACTTCCATGACATGCTTTGGGACTGTAAGATCATTTAACCTCTCCCGAAACTTTTCTTCAATGGCATCTTTATCTTCTTTCTCCAGGCCAAGCTCTTTTTTTATGATCTTTAGTTGTTCTTGCAACAAATACTTTCTATGTGTTTGTTTAATCTTTTCTTCTACCTGCAAAACATCAGAACAATTTTTAAAACCAATACCAGATTTCCTTAGAGTACATATCTCAAACATAAACTTAATGTCCACTTTAACATTACAGATAGCATGACATCATAAGTATGTGGAACGTAGGGCTTTAACCTGCAAGGTAAAAATAAACAGAACCAATGCAAGAATTGCTGTTTTTCCAGTTTGTCCCATATCTTCCTCCTGAAAAAAGCAAAAAGCGATATTTCTGAATACTTACCATAAATTGGTTTCCTCATTTAGTTCATAAGAGGAAGAGGGGAGAGTGGGGATATATATGATCCTTTGGTATAGGCTGCTAAGAATAAAAGGCTGGAAAAAAATAAATCTGAGCTGAACTTAACGAAAAAATTGATGATGAGGACTTAAAGGGAATCTGTCACCCATTTTTTGTGATATGATGTAAAGATATCATTCAATTTAGTGTCACATAAGCATTATAGCAGTACTTTTCATAACCTGACTCCCCACCTTTGATGCATTAATACCGTTTTTAGCTCTCCTGCGTTGTCTCCTCGGTCCGGTACGATTGGCGGAGCTTATTCTTCTTCTCCCCCCTCCCTCGACTTGCTGCACGTATTGTGATCTGTGAATATCACAGATCCCGTAGAGTTGCCGAGTGTGCGCATTGAAGTGGCCTCTCGCGCATTGTGGGCAAAGCATAAAATTATTATTGCGCATGCGTCGGCATACGCCATTACGATCTATGCCTGGAAGTATCGCAATACACTCTTGCTGGCACAAGTTGAGTAACAGCCCTAGAAAGATTTGTGTCCTTTATGGGTCTAACCTTGATTTTTCTACGTTTAAACACCACCCTAAGGTTTCTAAGCTCAGGTGTGGCCTGAACCTGGTGCCAAACAGACGTGCCTCACATCAGCTCCTCTAAAAAATCAGCTAAAGAGCCTGTTTCATGCTGGCACTTGCCCCTCAAGATGAACAAAAGGGTGAACAGTATTTCTACTGCTAATAGGAGAAGAGGGGCGCAGATGCATGACACTGCGGCCATTGTGAGCCCCTAGAACACGATCAAGACCCCAGCGAAGCCTTGAGACAGAAGTGCAGGAGCTGCCTGAGCCATATTCCTTCCTGCCCCTCTCTCTCTCCCTCCTTCCTTCCTGGGTCCGGGATAGAACTCGCCATCTACAGTGGATGGCTTGAAGGACGCCAGGATAAACGGAGCAGGCAGTTTGAAGAGCAGAGGGGACTTCCTGGTGAGTGAGGAGAGCTGCCACGATAGTAAAAAATTCCCTTGCTATTACAAGAGACTCTCGTGCGCTCTCTGCTGACGTCCAGTGGATGTTTTATGTACTTACACCTTTTCTCCTAAAAAAAATTGTTTACTGGGGCACTGTCTCAACCTAGTGGCTGATCCTAAAATTGCAGTCAAAGCGTCTTTGTCAAGCTATCCAGAGGACTTTACAGTTGAGCTGTTTATTCTTAGTGTAATAGCGAAAGTGACATTACGGATTTGACCGTGTTGTAGAGCACCCATCGGAGGGAATAATCCTTACAGTCATGTGAGAGTCTAGAAATCATTGCTCCAGCCAAAATCCTTTCATTTTCTGGACTCATAATATTTTTGAAAATAGCAGATTCAAGTTAATCAATGAGGTCCCCAGTACAGGGTTTCCAGCCTACATAAGAAATTTGCTTAATGCTAACGGGTAACGAAGGTAAGGATCGGTGATTAACACGTAATTACTATCATAGGATATATTACCCAGGAACATTGTGAGCGGATATCAGAGACTTTCACTTGTGAGTTGCTGGAGGTGCTGGACAGACCACGGGTCACCTGACTGGTACCCTCAACTTGTGGGGCTGCTGAGTAACTGAGGCACTAAAAAGGGTGCTGTGCTGGGCGGCTAGATTGCCTGGTGCCTATTATTAGTGGAGAGGAGAATATTACTCGGGGTAAAGCAATATGACTGGTGGCACGGTAAGGAAGGGGAAGAAGTAAGCGGGTGCCGGCGACCGAGATCAGCGTAAGGCTGGGGTCACACACAACGTCTAAAAAAAATCGGACCGTTTTAGTGGGACGATTATCGCAGAAAAGTTTCATGAACATTGATGTGTCTTGCATCCGATTTTCCATCGCTGATGCGATTTTGTCACATGTGAGCGTACGTTTCACATCCGATTCACATCCGACTTGCAAGATTTTGTCGGTGGGTAGCAAAACCGACATATAATGGATCCAAATGAAGTTTTTAAATCACAAAAGAAAGAATAGATATATACACATTGAATACATATATATATATATATATATATATATATATATATGTCATTGAGACATATATATATATATATACACATACATATATTTATAGTTTATGCACTTCTACATAGTGTAATAGCCGCTAATTCAATTGCCGTCTTTTGTGAAATTACAGACCCGACATGAAATGGCACATGGTTTACATACAGTTAACCATGTCATTTCATGTAGTTAGATATATGGTTTTCACTAACAATTACATGAGTGTCTGTGTGCAAAATTTCACACATGTAGGGGTTAATTAAAGATGCTTCGTTGGAAAAAAATGCGTGGGCTCCCGCGCTATTTTCTCAACCAGACAGACAAAGCCAGTGAGTGGGGGCAGATAATAATAGCCTAGGGAGGGTGCATTTATTTTGTGCCCCCCCCCCTGGCTACTAACATCTGCACCCAGCCACCCCAGAAAAGGCAAATCTATAATTAGATGTGCCCTTTCTGGCACTTTGCCGGTCTATTCCCATTGCCCTGTAGCAGTGGCGAACGGGTTAATAATGGGTTAAATCCACCTTGCTATTGAAAGGTGACTAAGCCAGGTTAATAATTGAGAGTTGTCAATTAGACAACTCTCAATTATTAATCCTATTGAAGGAAATAAAAAACACACACATTAAGAATAAATAATTTTAATGAAATAAATCAGTTCACTTCAGGTCAGCCGGGGACACCGCACAGCAGCAGTGACGTCAGAGGGAGTCCCGGCTGACCTGAAGTGAACTGATTACAGTGGGAAGCAATCAATGAAGCTTCACACAGTAATCACTTCCTCTCCAGTCGCCAGGAAAAGGAACTCATTCATTCGGGGGGCTTTCAGCTGCGCTGCTTGGCTGAAAGCTAGTTAACCCTTTGTGAAGGTTTACAGCATGGGACCTGACAGAGCACCGGATAGGTAAGAATAATGTTGTTTTATTGTTTTTTCTTTATTACAGGAGAGCAAGGGCTTCACAAGGATTACCAGTTAAATAAAAGATGGTCAAAAAATGTGTGTTTATTTCATTAAAATTTATTCTTAATGTGTGTGTGTTTTTTTTTTTATTTCCTTCAATAGGATTAATAATTGATAGTTGTCTAATTGACAACTCTCAAATATTAACCTGGCTTAAAGTCACCTTTCAATAGCAAGGTGGCTTTAACCCATTATTAACCCATTCGTCACGGCTACAGGGCAATGGGAATAGATCGGCAAAGAGCCAGAAAGGGCGCATCTAATTATAGATTTGACTTTTCTGGGGTGGCTGGGGGCAGATGTTAGTGGACGGGGGGGCACAAAATAAATGCACACTCCCTAGGCTATTATCTGCCCCCACTCGCTGGCTTTGTCTGTCTGGTTGAGAAAATAGCGCGGGAGTCCACGCATTTTTTTTCTCAACGAATTTACACCTTTAATTAACCCCTACATGTGTGAAATTTTGCACACAGACACTCATGTAATTGTTAGTGAAAACCATATATCATACTACATGAAATGACATGGTTAACTGTATGTAAACTATGTGTCATTTCATGTCGGGTCTGTAAATTTCACAAAAGCCGGCAATTGAATTAGCGGCTATTATACTATGTAGAAGTGTATGAACTATAAATATATATATATATATATGTGTCTCAATGACGTATATATATTGTAAGACAGTGAAGGGGTGCGTACTGGACGGGGTGTACATCTCGCCCAGGTTTCTTAGCTGGGTGGCATGAGGAATGTAGGAGTGATGTATGGCGTTGCAAGTTTAAAGTGTGGCTGCTCGGCATACATTTCATGGAGTGAAGGTAGGTTGGCAGTGCGACGTTCACTCCACTCCCCATCCAGTACAAGCTTGCAGCCCAACCCAGAGTGCACTCAGCTATCTAATTAAGCAGCCCGAAGTAGGTGGTTGAGTTTCACAAACGGGGCTCTCAGTCTGAATCTGGCTTCAGACGCTGCTGGATTCTCCTGGAAGCCAAGCTCTGGTAATTACAAATCTGTGTTGTTTTGGCCAGGCTGTTAGAGCCTAGACCACGGTAGTGAGGGAACTAACTGTGTCTAGCTAGCAGCCTGCCAGGCTTAGGACTTTGTTTTATGGTTTTGTTTATGTTTGTTGCTGTGGACTTTAATAAAAACTGGTTGCCGCCAGTTTACACCAGTACTGCTGTCGGTGCTTGGACTCTTTTATGCCACTCCGTCTACCCGAGACGGCGATCCCAGAGCTATACCCCCTGAACTGGCTACAATATATATATATATATATATATATATATATAATTTATTCTATGTGTGTATATGTATTCTTTCCTTTATTAAAGCTGTCAGTGTGATTTTACAGTATAGCCAGGGATGAATTGCCGGCTTTTCTAAAGGACACCGATGCGATTTAATCGCAAGTCACACGTGCGGTCCGTTTGCAATCAGATTTTTCATCGCACCCATAGACTTGTATTGGCGATTGTCGACCCACAATCAGTGACAATCGCAGCATGCTGCGATTGCACTAGCACGTACAAAACAGACCACAAAAAATCTGATGGTGGGAGCTGCTCGATAGATTAACATTGGTCCGACTGCAATGCGATATTTCATCGCATTGCAGTCATCTGATTTTGTCGCCAGTGTGACCCAGGCCTCACTCCTCCAGTGGTCTGACACATAACACTCGGTCGTGCAGCAGGAGGAAGAGTGTCAGAACATAGTGCAGTGTAAGGTTCTATGTATATATTCCTGAAACTCAGTTTGTTCGTCAGCCATTTTACTTTCTGTCTTGCTGCAGCTATCTTGCCCTCAGTCAAAATGGAGTTTACAGCTTGCATGTTCCCGCCCTGATTCTCTCCTTTGCTTCTTAAGCAGCCACAGCTGAGCAATCAGTGCTTCAGAATCTAGCCTGAAGTGAACCTGTGACTTGACTCCTGTAAGCCTTGGACCTTGTACTCCAGCTATTCCTACTGAGGAACTCTGAAGCACTTGTGGACTCTGAACCCTGCTCTTTGAAAGACCCACGTTTGCATGGACTTACGGTAACAGAGAAGAAGATCCTGAATCTGTATTGGAGAGTGATTGCTGAGCTTGGATTACTCTGGCCTGCTGTGTCTCCTGTTTCTGTGTCTGCAAACTGTGTGACTATTTCTGCCAACTTGTATGAAGTAATACAGGACTTTTCTATATCAAACCTGTGACTCCTGTGTTTTCATCGCACCCAAGCACAAGACGCTATATGAACTGTACCACATACATTACATGCAGTGGCAAAGCTTGCACATTTCGTTAGAGCTGCAGGACATATAGAATCAGGGGAAAATCAATTCTGAGGAAGGGGAGACTACAAATAGTAATACCCCTCCCAGATTGAGCAGAACAGACACCTAATCAGGAACTGTCTTCTGGTAGACAACTAGCCCATGCTGGATGACATTTTTAAAGCTATCACCAATTGTAACTCTGCTCTCTCTACCCTCAGCCTGCAAGTGGGGACAGAATTCTATTTAAAGGGAATCTGTCACCCCATTTTTGCCCTATGAGATAGGGCCACCGCCATTGGGGCTTATCTACAGCATTTGGAATGCTGTAGATAAGCCCCCGATGTTACCTGAAAGTGAAGAAAAACGAGTTATAAAACACTCACCCAGTGGTGTTCCGGGGGCAGTCGTGTCCGTGGGAGTCGCGGTCCGGTCCGGGGCTTCCCATCTCGTAGCGAAGCCGGCCTCTTCTTTCCGTCCCGTCGCATCTCCTGCGCAGGAACACTGCTCTGCCCTGGTGAGGGCAGAGCAGAGTACTGTAGTGCGCAGGCGCCGGACCTCTCTGACCTTTCCCGGCGCCTGCGCACTACAGTACTCTCCTCTGCCCTCACCAGGGCAGAGCAGTGCGCCTGCGCAGGAACCGCGACGGGACGGAAAGAAGAGGCCGGCTTCGCTACGAGATGGGAGGCCCCGGACCGGTTAGCCCCCCGGAACGCCCCTGGGTGAGTATTTTATAACTCGTTTTTCTTCACTTTCAGGTAACTTCGGGGCTTATCTACACTATGTTCCAAGTTATTATGCAAATGATATTTTTCTCTGATTTTCCTAAGTGGTCGGTGCAAATTACAGTCAGTCTAATAAAAGTCATCACCCGTTAGAGTATACATCGAATTTTATTGAAGAAAACTCCCAATGATAACAGTATAATCTACAAAATGGAAAAAAACTCAAAATGCACTGTTCCAAATTATTAGGCACAGTAGAATTTCTGAACATTTGATCTGTTTTAAAGAACTGAAAATGCTCATTTGTGGAATTTGCAGCATTAGGAGGTCACATTCACTGAACAAAAAAGCTACTTAACTCCAAAACATCCTAAAAGGCCAAGTTACATGTTAACATAGGAACCCTTCTTTGATATCACCTTCACAATTCTTGCATCCATTGAACTTGTGAGTTTTTGGAGAGATTCTGCTTGTATTTCTTTGCATGAAGTCAGAATCGCCTCCCAGAGCTGCGGTTTTGATGTGAACTGCCTCCCACCCTCTCAGATCTTTTGCTTGATGATACTCCAAAGGTTCTCTATAGGGTTGAGGTCAGGGGAGTTTATTCTCCTTCTATGCCCATAGCAGCCAATGACTCCAAGGTATTCCTTGCAGCATGAGATGGTGCATTGTCATGAATGAAGATGATTTTGCACCTGAAGACATGTTTCTGCTTTTTATACCATGGAAGAAAGTTGTCAGTCAGAAACTCTATATACTTTACAGAGGTCATTTTCACACCTTCAGGAACCTTAAAGGGCACTACCAGCTGTTTCCCCATGATTCCGGCCCAAATCATGACTCCTCCACCTCCTTGCTAACTTAGCAGCCTTGTTGGGACATGGTGGCCATCCACTACTCCATCCATCTGGACCATCCAGGGTTGCTCAACACTCATCAGTAAACAAGACTTTTGAAAATTAGTCTTCATGTATGTCTGGGCCCACTGCAACCGTTTCTGCTTGTGAGCACTGTTTAGGGGTGGCCGAATAGGATGTTTATGCACCACAGCAAGCCTTAGAAGGATCCTACACCTTGAGGTTCGAGGGACTCCAGAGGCACCAGCAGCTTCAAATATCTGTTTGCTGGTTTGTAATGGCTTTGTAGCAGCTGCTCTCTTAATCCGACGAACTTGCCTGGCACAAACCTTCCTCATTCTGTCTTTATCAGCACAAACATCTGTGCTCAGAATCAGCCACAAATCTCTTAACAGTACGATGATCAAGCTTACGTTTTCGGGAAATATCTAATGTTTTCATCCCTTGACCAAGGCATTGCACTATTTGATGCTTTTCAGCAGCAGAGAGATCCTTTTTCTTTCCCATATTACTTGAAAACTCTGGCCTGCTTAATAGTGTGGAACATCCAGTTTTCCTTTTATTGGGCTCACATGCCAAGCTAATTATCACAGGTATCTGAGATTGATTTCAGTTATCCAAAGAACCCTGAGACACAATACCATCAATGGGTTTCATTTACAAAAAAAAAAAAACGCTATGACACTTAAAACCGATTTGCATAATAATTTGGAACATAGTGTACAGCATTACAGAATGTTGTAGATAAGCCCCTGATGGCGGTGGCTCTATCTCATAGGACAAAAATGGGGTGACAGATTCCCTTTAATGAGACAAGATTTAAGGAAGGTAAATGAGAGAATAGTGGAAGTGGAAAATAGAGTTAGCGATATAGAGGACAAACTGCCAGACCTCACTAAAGATATAAGACTTGTTAATCAGATTGACAATCTGCTTGCAAAAACCGACGACCTGGAAAATTGTTTAAGGAGAAACAAAATTAGGTTAGTGGGAGTTCGGGAAAAGATGGAGAGTGGGAATCCCACTGAATACTTTGAGGCCTGGCTTAAGAAGGTGTTTGGGTCAGACACATTGTCCTCACTCTATGCAGTCGAACGGGCTCACAGAGTCCCAACTCGTCCTATGCAGCCGGGCGCACACCCCAGAGCCATTCTAATAAAATTGCTACATTACAGAGACGCTAAGCTTTGTTCAGCCAGAAATAACCTGGATATTACTATCGACGGCCAGAAGATATCCTTCTATCCAGATTATTTGGCGGAAGTCCAAAAAAAGAGGCTTCAATTCTTTGATGTAAAGAGACGTCTAAGGGCAGCAGAAGTCCAATAATCAATGCTATATCCAGCTAAGCTGCGGGTGGCAGCGTTGGGGTCAGTTCAGTTTTTTGACAATCCGAAAAATACCATGGACTGGCTGGATCAACATCACCAACAACTGAGAAAATGCAACACTAAGGCCTCTTTCACACATCCGTTTTTTGTCATCTGGCGCGATCCGGCTTGTTTCTAAAAAAACGGATCTGGTTTTTGCTTCCGCCGGATCTGTTTTTTTTCTCATTGAGCTTCATTAGCCCCAGATCACGTCGCATGTGCTTGCGTTTCGTTCGTTTTTTTTTTGATCCGTCTAAAATTTTGTTTCCGGCGACCGGAAACAACGCGTGTTGTAACGTTTTTTGTGTCCGGCGAAAACACCGGACAACAGCGGATGCGGAGCAACCGGCTCTTGGGTACAATGCAAGTCAATGGGCGTATCCGGCCACCGGATCAGTCTTTAGCCTGATCCGGCCACCGCATTTCGTTTATCATCTCTGAGCATGACCATTTTCTCTCTCTCTCAATAAGTTTCATCTACACAAGGCTCCTTATAGTTACATTTTTTAAAAAAATTTTTTTCTTGTTCAAGTTTGAATTTATAATCTGCTGAAATGAGGACTGGTATTGTATTTGCACTTTGAACAGGAGGAGTCCGGAGTTTTTATATTGCCAGTTGCTGGAGCGGCAATGAATACGTGCAATCAACGTGTACTGTTTACTGGAGGACAGGTTCATCAGGTTTTGTTCTCTAATGTGTGATACAAGTTCACATAGGATCATTCTTCTAAAAAATGGTTAAGCATATATCTTTGTTGAGCCGGAATGTACGGGGATTGGAGACCCTATTAAACGTTCCGCAATACTAAAATACATCAGGGAAACAGCACCCTCCATCACGTGTCTGCAGGAGACGCACATGAGTAGAGATAACCTCGCAATACTTGATAGGGCCTGGCTGAGTCACACACTTTTTCAGTGGGATCTAGTTATGCAAGAGGAGTTTCGATTCTTATACACAAAGATACTCAGTTTGATCTTCTCCGCTGTAAGATAGATGGGGAAGGGAGAAACATCTGCCTCCACTGTAGAATCTTTATACAGGAATATAAACTTGTCTCACTGCATATACCTCCCCCATACAATGATTCAGTAAAGAAGGAAGTTATGTCAGCTGTAAATACTTTTCCGATGCTGCCAATCCTAATGTTGGGAGATTTTAATAATTTTATAAATCCAGAGTTGGATAGAATGAGTCAGAGTTCATGCTCTGGGGAGGGTGGGAAATATTATTAGACCTCAAAATTTGGGTAACTTCTGTCGGAACTCTCGCTAAATGATTTATGGAGGTTGAGACATCCTGATATTAAGCAGTTTTCTTATTTCTCAAGTTCACATAACATGTCTCGTATAGATTTGGCCTTGGGTACGGACCCAATATTCCAACAACTGGAATCAATACAATACCTCCGTAGATTATTGTCAGATCACTCGCCATTATTAGTGAAATTATCAAAGTTTTCCAATAGTATATCTCTGCCTAAACTGTGAAGTTTTAATGCATTTTTGTTGCAGATGATTGAGGGTCATATGATAGAGCAGGCCATCAAGGATTATTTCTTATATAACTCCGGAACTGTGTCATGGGATACTTTGTGAGATGAAATGAAGGCCTGTCTTAGGGGGGCTCTTATTCAGGCAGTGAGCAGAGATTAGTTAAAGAACAGACAGTTCTGGAATTCCTTAGATTGAGGGTTCAGGACATGGAACAACTTTTTGCCTCAAGTGGAGAAAGAGCGCATCTTCTTGAGATGAAGGTTTCTGAAGATGCTTACAATTCTCATGTATTAGAATTAGCTAAAGAGATCATTTCAAAAACAATTTTACTTTGATGAAGGCAAAAAAGCGAGACATGTCCTAGCATTAATAGCAAACGCACAGAGGGGGGGTAACATATATTGCGGCACTGAGGGATATGACTGGGGAGATGATGTATGAAACCCCACAAATATTAAATCAATTTAAAACGTTGTTTGAATCCCTAAATACATCCAGGGCAACTGGGACGCCATCCCAGACAGAGGAGTTAGTGCGAGGAATAGGTCTCCCTAAGATCTCAGATGCAGATAGAATGTTCTTGAACAAGCCAATCATGTTGGAGGAGGCGGTGGCAGATATGGCAATTAATAAATCCCAGGGTTCTGATGGGATCCCCATTGAATTGTATAAAAAATATGGGGGTATACTGTTAACTAAACTTTTAAATACGTTTCAGGAAGCCATTAAATAACATTTATTACCTAAATCCATGCAGGAAGCCATTATAGTAGGGATACCTAAACAAGATAAGGATCCTGTAACGATAACATAAAATATGACGTAAGATGCCCGGATTACCCCATTGCGGAATCTTCTATTCATAAACTGGACTCTGCTATGTCAGTGTGTGGGCTTGACCCCCCTTTTCTCTTCCCAGCCTGCAAATTTCTGCTCACTGGCAGTCGGTAACCAGAGGCTGCAGCCATTCACCCCCACAGCTCACACACAACCAGTGTAACCTGAATTACTAGTCCCTGGATTTTCCCTCCTCACCGCGGGGGTTTTCATTGTCTGGCCATGTACTCAGGACTTCTCAGACAATAATGAGAATCTAATCATTTGGTCATAAAGCGCTGCGAGTTTATGATAGAAACACAAAAGCTTCAGTTCTGCAACATGCTCCTATCAGGCTTCACTACAGTGGTTCTGGCTAAGTTCTAGCCCCAAAAGAACCAGAGAAATGGATTTCTCTGGAGCAGAGTGGAATAACTAATCTGAGTTTGAACTCATTAGAACACTAATTTCAGAATAAGGTGAATGATGGTTCTGCCGAGATTCTGCTAGGTTCTCAAGCCAAGTTATGATCGTTATAAGTTTTCAGAACCCAAAATTGCAACTTAGAGACAAGGGGAGGACCCTGGTAACTCAGCCCCTTTAATGATGTCATGACCAGAGGGCTATAAGCCAGGGCCAGGTAATTTTGCCTCAGATTTGTCCTGGAAACCAGATGCAGTGCAGGTCCGTAATGCACTACGACGTGTCGCCCATCCCCCAACCGAATGGCTTGCCTACAATGATCTAAGTAACTAAGTTTCTGGCTTTCATCCTTTTATTTTGTAACCGTATTGTACATATTTTTAATTGTCTCATTTTTGTAAAACCTTTTTAAATCTTTAGTAAACACTGCCTAACTTTTGGAGTTAAAATATAAAATTACTAGTTCGTCTCTATGCCCTATAATGAATTTGCACGTGCCTGAAGTATACTACGCTACTAAATTGGGGTGGCCTCTGCCCCATTCTAGACCAAGAAGCTGGTGGCAGTGTGTGTGTGCTGGGTATCGCTGGCAGTGACGGAGCGGGTTTTATAAGCGTATTGCCTGGCTGCGGCTAGGGGTAGTTATAATCCCCTCACTGCAGCGTGCCCAATAGCCAGTACACGTCTAAGCGGCCCATCCGACGACCAATTATCCTAGGTGCAGTTCCCTGACTGACCTGAGGGTAAGGGGGGCGCCGGAGAGCTGCAAGTTCCTAAGCGGAACTGGAAAGTGGGATAAATATAAATCCCTGCAGGTTATTCATCGCATTGGTGGCAGCGGTGGGATCATAAACCGTGATTCCCAGGACCTCGGTCTGCCCTTTTTCGTCACAGATCCCAGATTCATATAGGTTCATTTGCCTTCTCAATATGGATGTAAAGATAATAGCTAAGGTTCTGGCCAATAGACTTACCAGAGTTATTTCTTCTATTGTTCATCAAGATCAGTCCGGGTTTATGCCAGGAAGGTCGACGGCAACTAACATAAGACGTCTATATTTGAATCTGCAGATGCCAGTTGTTAAGTCAGGGGATAGAGTCATTTCCTCCTTAGACGCAGTCAAAGCTTTTGACAGTGTGGAGTGGGGATTCCTGTGGTCAATTTTAGAAGAATTTGGATTGGGGGTGAAATTTATAAATTTGATAAAATTCTTACAGCCAGGATAAGGGCGAATGGTTCCGTATCAGAAGCATTGGCGAGAGGTACTAGACAAGGTTGTCCCTTGTCACCTTTGCTTTTCGCATTAGTGGTTGAGCCCCTGGCGATTCTGCTACGGAAACATTTTGGAATAGAGGGGTTTAAAAGAGTGGGGTTGGAAGATAAAATTGCACTTTATGCAGATGACATTTTACTCTTTCTAGCTAATGCGTCTGTGAAGGACTAAATTAAGAAAGATCAAAACTGAATGCTCCATTTTGTGTTTGTAACTCCATCTGGTCTTTATGAGATAAATTCTGTTACTAGGCAATAGTTTCTGGTTGTTGTAGGGAAGTAGAGTAAAGGTTATGGGCTGTGATAAAACCAGACTGCTCCAGTTTGAACAAGATATGAGACCTTGGGATTTATCACTGTAGAATACTTTGAGAAATGAGTATGCTATTGTTCGCTTCTACGGTCACGTGGTTATGACCATATATGTAGTTTCCTATTTTCTTGTATTCTTATAGGTTAATTTTCTTGTATTATTATAGGTCAATTTTCTTGTATTTTCATTGGTTAAATGTTGTAGGTGTGGTTTTATACTATTGGTTGAAGTACAAGCTCACTAAATACTATAAAAGATGATAATGTAATATATGGGATAGGAATCTTGATTGATTCTCCCAGACGGAAACACGTGTCTGTTTGGTTATTTATGTTGCTAGCAACGTTCTATGAATTAATTTGGAAATCACTAGGTCAACCGTGAAGGGTCACTTAGATCCTACCTTAACAGATGGCGCCCAACGTGGGGCCCCCATATAGGGACGCATCTGCCTCCCGGAGGACAACAAGACAAAGGACCCTCGGACCAGACATAAGCACTGGAAAATTGGGACTGATCACCCCCCACAACCACGGTAAGTTGGCAGTTATACTGTTCAGACTGACCGTTTGGTGTGGTTTTCCTGTGTTTGTTGCTGGAAAGAGGATCTGAGGTTTGTCCCCGATGGTGGGATGTTTCTCGAGTGGAATCATATAGAGGTGTAGTTCCGTTGGGGGCCCAGTGTTCGAACCGTACCTCATAAGGGACGGACACCCCGGATTGACCAGTGATTGTAACTCTTTTTAGTCAAAATATCCTGAAATCCTGATCACTGTTAGAATCAGGCACGATGAAGTGATCGAAGATGGTTAGGATGCATAACTCTGTTATATAAAATATATAATATATAACCAGAGGTGTCCGGAGGGATAGTCTAAGACGTCCTCCACCTTTCACTGAGTATCGTGTTGTGGGGTCATCCCTGTGGGGGATAGGCCCGGTCCGACAGACTATAAGGCCGCTCTAGGACTGGGCACAATTTAAGTAAGGATATTTAATTAAAGAAGAGTTTGGATTTGTGTGATGGATTGGATACTGTCTGTCTTATGGTTCAGAGACTAAAGAGAAAAAAAAAATCTGAGAAATGCAAAGGAATTCTTGCGGGCGGGAGGATGAAGCCTACGCTATGAGACAAAGGTGTTAGAAAGAAAGGCAAGTTGATATGGAGGTAGAAAACAAAGTGAATTCTGATTGATTGTGTTATGGTTATAATGAAAAAAAAAGGAAATCTGTCTATTACTATAACAGAGATTGGATGTTTTGTGGAAGGAACTGAGAAAGTGACTGAAAGTACAAGAAAGACAAATAATTAAAAATGATGATTTGGAACAAGGGGTCTCTCTGATAGATAATAAGGTCCCTCCCCAGGAAATTAAGTTTCTTTTCCCGACTGTAAGCTCTGTGCCCCTCAACCCCAGGGCACGAATATATCCTGAGTTGCCAAAAGCCAGTGCGCCCCCATCCTATGATTCTGTCAGGTGGATTTGTAATGTATGCGGAGTTACTAATTATCAGTGGAGAGAGACCTGTTGCAGTGTCGTAGTCTCAACTTTTCCCTTGGTAAACGCTGACGGCACTTATTATCAGCCACCGGCAGCACCAACCCTCCTACTTTATTCACCCGTCAGAGACAGAATACACAGAGGAAAGAGAAGATTTTCAGGAAATATATTCCAATGTTATTCCAGGACCCCAACATCATGATGTGCTCTTTAGGATAGGGACAGGGGATCTTACGAAGCAGCATGTTGGGGCCATAGTAAATGCTGCAAATAATCAACTCCGCTATGCTTGAGGACTGGCCGCAACAATTTCACAGAAAGGCGGACCCATGATACAGGACGAATCTAATTCGTATATACAAACGTATGGCCAGGTAGAAATAGGACAGGTCCTAGCAACCAGAGCAGGACAGCTGCCGTGTCAATATGTAATATATGCAATGAAATCACGATATACTCCTACTAATATGCCTAGGTCCCAACAATTACTTACTGAAGCTGTCCAGAATGTAATCCTGTATGTTTTCCCTGTCCACTCCGGACAATGTATTAAAAGTAATAAAAAAAAGTTTTTCAGAAGGATTCAGCCCGTTCTGTATCAGGAAGAGAAAAAAAAAAAAAGCCAGCCAGGAGTAGTTCTAGCCCCCATCTCCGCAAGCAGGCATTTGCAGCTCCAAGGACAGTTCTTATCAGTGCCCACATAGCAAACTCCAGCCCCCCTTCACCTTATCCCCTGTGTACCGGTTGGTACAAAAATTATGGGCAGTTAATACAGTCACTGATCTGGAAACTCCAGTGGTGTCTAATATATATATATATATATATATACTCTTTTGTTCCAGATATCTCAGGATGCTGCTTTGTTCACAGTTATCGATTTTGCCAATGTGTTTTTTTAGTATTCTGTTATACCAAGATTGTTAATTTCTGTTTGTATTTATTTATCAGGGAGGACAATTAATGTGAACAGTTCTGCCACAAAGGGCCCTAAACAGTCCCAATTAGTTTGTAAAAAATTATGGGCGAGTGTCTTTTACCCTGGCAATAGACCACCCCCATGTTACGCTGTTTCAGTATGTGGATGATTTTTTTGTTGCGTGTATGGACGGAGCAGGAAGCCATGTTGCTATTGTTAGTCTTCTGAAGCATCTGGCATATCTGAATTGTCGGGTTTCGGCCTCGAAACTTCAGTTCTGTCTTGGTCAAGTGATATTTTTGGGTCACTGTCTCCTTCAGGGTGTCAGATACCTCACAGAAGAAAGAAAAATAGCTGTCAGCTCCCTTCCTTTCCCAAAAGATGAAAATGAACTATGTACTTATTGTTGTCAGTGGATACCGGATGCATCCCGCATAATGCAACCCCTTTACAATGCCTCAAGAGACGGTATAATGAACTATAAGGAAAGATCACCGGTTTGTATGGAAAGCCTTTATCGTGCCTTTTCTGAATTAAAGTGACTTATTGTTTCCGCCCCTGCCTTGGGCATCCCGGACTATACTCCACCGTTCCATTTGTATGTGTCTGAGAATGAAGGACACGCAGCAGGTGTACTTATACAATCACATGGCTATAGGCAACGACTAGTGGACTATTATTCGGCCCGCCTCGACCCCGTGGCCTGAGTATCATCAAGTTGCATCGCTGTGCTACAATCAATCCCGCTACTTTACTGCCGGTCCCCAAGAAAGATGGCAGTGATGAGGATTATTTCCAACATGATTTTTCCCAACTTCTGACTGAAGAAACAGCTACTCTGCCAAGTGTCAGTGAGAATCCATTTCCAAATCCCGATCTGGTGTTATACATGGATGATTCAAGATATGCTGATGAGTTTGGAAGATTCCACACGGGATATGCTGTTACCACAGAGGACACTGTAGTGAACGCAGCTGCGCTCCCACTATCACAGTCAGCACAAGAAGCAGAACTTCAGGCTCTGTCTACTGCAAGTACTTTGGCCAAAGACGGGCTAATATATACACGGACTCATGATATGTATTTGGTGTTGCTCACGATTTTGGAGCTCTATAAGCCAATCGAGGGTTTATTACTACTGCCGGAACTCCAGTGAAAAATGCTGAAGCTGTTAAAACTCTTATGGATTCAATCAAATTGTCTACTCAGGTGGCCATTATCAAAGTCAAGGAGCACGGCCCTAGGAACAGTTCACAGACTATTGGCAACGTATTTGCGGATATGCAAGCAAAGGCTGCTGCTCTTCTGCCCGTTGAACTAACCATACCAACTATGGTGACCACAAGCTCTCAGCGTAAACAGTTGCAAGAGATCCTGACTCTACAAGAATCTGATGACCTACAACAGACTGAGGTTTTCTGTCGGACCCCGCGAGACCGCTTAATGACAATGCAGAGAATATCTCCAAAAGAAGAGGTGAAGCAGTGGAAGGCTGATGGGGCACGTATGGACAATGGTCTCTTGAAAAAGGACCAACTTGTGTGTCTCCCTAAGCGGATGTACTCTGCTATTGCTACATGGGCATATGGACCTATACATCGAGGAAAAAACCAGGCCCTAGCCCTGGTACAAAAATTCTACTGGGCTCCAGGTGGACCATAAATGCCTAAGTCTGGAAGGTATGAATATTGTCTGGTGGTTGTCGATATGTTCTCCAGTTGGCCGGAAGCATTCCCTGTTACCAACACGACTGCAAAGACCACAGCAAAGAAACTGGTGATGGAAATCATCTGCAGATATGGAGTTCCAGAAGTTGTTGAAAGTGACCAAGGTCCGGATTTTTCTTCTCATGTGTATCAGGAGGTTCTGACAATGTTTGGATCCACTGTAGCCCTTCATACTCCGTACTATCCATAATCCAGGGGGAAGTTGAGAGGTTGAACGACACACTGAAGGGACAATTGACCAAAATGATGCAGGAGACTACAGCTCTATGGCCAGAGCTCCTACCCATTGTACTATACCATATTTGTACTATTCCTATTGCAAAACATGGCCTGTCCCTATATGAGATATTGTTTGGTGCTAGGACCCCAGTTGCAAATTTCCAGTCTCAGTAGTTATTAGAAGAAACTGACCGTGCTGTTTAATATGTTATTCAGTTTAGTGAAAAATCTTGCTAACACCTATGCTCTAGTTACTTTTTCTTTTCCAGATTCAGCAGAAACCGATATTTGTTAGTTTGAAGTCTGATGATTTTGTGGTTGTGAAAAGGCATGTCAGAAAATATGGACTAGAACCCTTGTATGACGGTCCCTATTAAATTCTCCTCATCACCCCTATGTCAGTGAAACTGGAAGGAAGACCAACTTGGATCTACGTATCGCACTGCAAGCTGGTAAAACAAGCCAATAGCAAATAAAGGGGACAATGTTTTGGTTTTTCGCATTTTTTATGTTACTATTGGTAACTATATGGGATAGCCTAAATTTCCCGTTCTTAACCCCTTAATGTCCACTGACGTGCAGAGTCCGTCATGGCAAGGTGTCAGTTCCGGCACCAGGAAGGGACTCTGCACGTCATGGCTTTGATCTACCACTGCGTGTAAACACGCAGTGGTAGATCAGTGCCGACAGCTGTCACAGACAGCTGACAGGCACGGCAAGCGGTGCGGGGACCTTTGCCGTCGGTCCCCGCACCTACAGCGCTGTGCTTGGTCAGTCAATCTGACTGACCAAACACAGCAGCGATCGCGCAGGAGAAGCTGAAATTTCAGCTTCTCCAGCGCGATCAGTGCAGGAGCCGGAGCTGCAGTGGCCAGGCTTCCTGCACTGACAGTCAGGAGCGGAGCCCCCACCGCCCCTGGCTGTTAACCCCCTGACTGCTGCGATCGAGCGCGATCGCAGAGCTCAGGGGGGGAGGCAGAGGGTCGGGAGCTCCCTCTGCCTCAGATCGGCACCCTGCAATGTATTTGCAGGGGCCGATCTCTGCCTTGATGACCCGGGGGTTGTCATGACAACCTCCGGGTCATTTAGCTACGGGAAGCTGCTGTGATCATTGTCACAGCAGCTTCCACTATAGTTGCAATGCATTGCAATGCCAGAGCATTGCAATGCATTGTAACTGCAATAAAAAGTAAAAAAAAGTGAAAGTCCCATAAAGGGACAAGTTAAAAAAAATCATTTTTTAAAAAAAATTGTAAAAAAAATATTAAAAAATAATTTTAAAAAAATCCCCTAAAAAATACAATTTTTATGTAATAAAAAAAATAAAAAACAAAAAACATACACATCTTAGGTATCGCCACGTCCGTAAAAATCCCATCTATAAAAGCGTAACCCTAGTTAACCCCTTCAGTGAAAGCCGTAAAAAAAAACACAAAAAAGTAGTAAATTATACTTTTTCCAAGCGGTATCATTATACCGCTTGGAAAAAGTGCAATAACAAGCGATCAAAAAGTCAGATATAAATAATCATGGTACCGCTGAAAACGTCATCTTGTCCCGCAAAAAACAAGCCGCTATACAGCATCATCAGTGAAAAAATAAAAAAGTTATAGCTCGCGGAATAAACTGATGCAAAAATAATTATTTTTTCTATAAAATTTTTTATTGTGTAAAAAACGCCAAAACATAAAAAAAAATATATAAATGAGGAATCGCCGTAACCGTAGTGACCCGAAGAATAAAGCTGCTTTATCAATTTTACCACACACGGAACGGAGGAAAAAAAAAAACAATTCCTGAATTGCTGGTTTTTGTTCATTCTGATTCCACAAAAATCGGAATAGGAAACGATCAAAAAACGTTATGTGCCTGAATATGGTACCAATAAAAACGTCAGCTCGTCCCGCAAAAAATAAGCCCACAGATAACTCTGTCGGCCGAAATATGGAAAAATTATAGCTCTCAAAATACGGCGATGCAAAAATTTCTTACAAAAAATTATTCCAAGAAAAAGCATCTTTTAGTGTGTGACAGAAGCTAAACATGAAAAAAGGGTGTAAATCTGGTATCGCTGTAATCGCACCGATCCGAGGAATAAAGTCGCCTAATCACTAATACCGCACGAGGAACGGCGTAAAAAAGAAAACCAATTCTTCACCTTTTGTGGATTTGTTCATTGTGCCTCCCAAAGATCGCAGTAAGGCGATCACAGTGGTTCCCCCCCACATATGGGGTATCAGCGTACTCAGGACAAAATGCACAATAGCTTTTGGGGTCCTATTTCTCCTGTTACCCTTAGAAAAATAAAAATTTGGGGCAAAAAGGTAATTTTTGTGGAAAAAAATATGATTTTTTTATTTTCACGGCTCTACGTTATAAACTTCTGTGAAGCCCTTGGGGGTTCAAAGTGCTGACCACACATCTAGATAAGTTCCTTGGGGGGTCTAGTTTGCAAAATGGAGTCACTTGTGGGGGGTTTCTACTGTTTAGGCACATCAGAGGCTCTCCAAACGTGACATGACACCCGCAGACCATTCCATCAAAATCTGCATTTGAAAAAGGCGCTCCTTCCCTTTCCAGATCTGCCATGCGTCAAAATAGTGGTTTACCCCCACATATGGGGTATCAGCGTACTCAGGACAAATTGCACAATAACTTTTGGGGTCCTTTTACCCTTTGGGAAATAAAAATTGGGGGTGGAAAGATCATTTTAGTGGAAAAGATAGGATTTTTTAATTTTACAGCTCTACGTTATAACCTTCTGTGAAGCCCTTGGGGGTTCAAAGCTCTCACCACACATCTAGATAAGTTCCTTGGGGGTCTAGTTTCCAAAATGGGGTTACTTGTGGGGGGTATCCACTGTTTAGGCACACAGGGGCTCTCCAAATACGACATGGCGTCCAATCTCAATTCCAGCCAAAAAAGTCAAATGGCGCTGCTTCCCTTCCGAGCTCTGCCATGCGCCCAAATAGTGGTTTACCCCCACACATGGGGTATCGATGTACTCAGGAGAAATTGTACAACAAATATTGTGGCTCATTTTCTACTGATACCCTTGACAAAATTTTAAAAAATTGTGTCGAAAGAAAAATTTTGGGAAAAAAAGTTAAATGTTAATTTTTTCCTTCCACATTGCTTCAATTCTTGTGAAGTACCTAAAGGGTTAATAAACTTCTTGAATGTGGCTTTGAACACGTTGAGGGGTGCAGTTTTTAGAATGGTGTCACTTTTGGGTATTTTCTGTCATATTGACCCCTCAAATTCACTTCAAATGTGAGGTGGCCCCTAAAAAAAATGATTTTGTAAATTTTGTTGGAAAAATGAGAAATTGCTGGTCAACTTTTAACACTTATAACTTCCTAACAAAAAAAATTTTGGTTCCAAAATTGTGCTGATGTAAAGTAGACATGTGGGAAATGTTATTTATTAACTAATTTTTGTGACATATCTCTCTGATTTAATGGCATAAAAATTAAAAGTTTGAAAATTGCAAAATTTTCAAAATTTTTGCCATATTTCCGTTTTTTTCATAAATAAACACAAGTTATATTGAAGAAATTTTACCACTATCATGAAGTACAATATGTCTCGAGAAAACAATCTCAGAATCGCCAAGATCCGTTGAAGCGTTCCAGAGTTATAAGCACATAAAGTGACAGTGGTCAGAAATGTAAAAATTGGCCTGGTCTTTAACCTACAAAATGGCTTGGTCGTTAAGGGGTTAATAAGTTTATATAATATTATGAAAAATGACTGAGAGATTTGTTGAATAATTCCCAGTCTCTGGCAGATATTTTCTTTTTAATCCAGCCAATTGGTTTAAGGGAATTGGGGGTTGGATAGCTGTAATCTTGAAAAGTTTGTTATATATTGCTGTTTTTATTCTTGTTATGTATGTAATACTAAAACTTGTTGTTTTTTTTGGTGTATTTCTGTATGTATTAGGAAATTCTGTACTTGGACAGCTAATGATGATACCAAAGGCATTGTTACCCCTGCTCTTCTCTACATCGATTTTAAGAAGTTATCTGACGAAGATGTTGAAGCCAAGTGCATGGCTATCTTCAAAAGATCTCCACCACCGTTATCAAAAATTGTTATTTGTAAATTGTAGTATACAGGGGGGATGGGTACGCCGCAACAGCCATGTCTGGTAACATGGCATCAGATATGTGAAGACCAGTACCCCTCGAGCTTATAGCTTGGGATAGTACCTCTGATGCTGGACATAAGTTAACAAAATTTATCTAGGGGGGAATGTGAAGGACTAAATTAAGAAAGATCAAAACTGAATGCTCCTTTTTGTGTTTGTAACTCCATCTGGTCTTTATGAGATAAATTCTGTTACTAGGCAATAGTTTCTGGCCGTTGTAGAGAAGTAGAGTAAAGGTTATGGGCTGTGATAAAACCAGACTGCTCCAGTTTGGACAAGATATGAGACCTTGGGATTTATCACTGTAGAATACTTTGAGAAATGAGTATGCTATTGTTCGCTTCTATGGTCACGTGGATATGACCATATATGTAGTTTCCTATTTTCTTGTATTCTTATAGGTTAATTTTCTTGTATTATTATAGGTAAATTTTCTTGTATTTTCATTGGTTAAATGTTGTAGGTGTGGTTTTATACTATTGGTTGAAGTACAAGCTCACTAAATACTATAAAAGATGATGATGTAATATATGGGATAGGAATCTTGATTGATTCTCCCAGACGGAAACACGTGTCTGTTTGGTTATTTATGTTGCTAGCAACGTTCTATGAATTAATTTGGAAATCACTAGGTCAATCGTGAAGGGTCACTTAGATCCTACCTTAACACGTCTAAGTCTCTGCTGATGGCAATGGAGGTGATCCAGTCTTTTGAGACCTACTCTACGCTGGTGATCAGCTGGTCTAAATCGGTACTGATGCCATTAGATGAAGGGGGTCTGGTTGTCAATCCACGTTGCTCCGGACTGCAACATGTATCAATATATAAATACTAGCTTGGCCCATGCGAAATTTTCGCATATTGGACGTCGGGGGCGCAGGCAATTTCAGAAAAAAATATAATAAAACAAGATGGGAGCCAGCAATATACATGGGTGGCAAATAAAGATGTCCTATGCAAGAAAATATACCACCACCATGGGCTATAATGGATAAATAGACCAACTACAAGAGATATGGGAAACCACACAAAGAAACTAATTGTAGTCAAAAAGTCAATATAAAATGTAACATTTATTAAAGGATATTAAAATCCAGGAATAAGGCAAGAATGGGGGATGTATAGTCACAATACACACATGGTAAGCAGGGCCATGTGGTCAAACAAGAACCCACACATGGGTTAATGGATATAACAACATCTCTGGTACAATAGATGGCAAGACAGGAGCGAGTTGGAAAACATCATATGCATGTGCAGATAAACCATTATGGAAGATATATCCAGAACATCGCTAAGAGTACACAATAAATAATAACAGGAATGAAAATGATTACCCAGAGGTGAGGGATCAGTGGCCACAGGGCCTCCCCGACGCGCGTTTCGGAGTTTGAGCAAACTCCTTCCTCAGGGGGCGCTTGCTAGAGTCCCGAAATAGGGGCTCTATATAGGCTGTCAGGTGGCGCGCAGCCGCCGCTGCAGTATCGTTACCACCCGGAAATCACTTCCGCATGCCAGGGCCGGAAGCACGTGGGGCCCCACGTGCTCCAGCGTCTGACGTCACCGGAAGTGATACCGGTGGCATTGAACACAGACGGCGCATGCGTCTCCCCACCCTGACCTGGATGCCAGTGAATAAGATTGTAAGGTTCTTTGTCTCTTTTGACATGTTCCTTGAAACTCAGTTTTCCGTCGGCCATTTTGCTTTCTGTCAGGGTGGATTTGATTTAAATCAAACTGATTTAAATCACGATTTAAATCACGATTTAAATCACTAGTCAGTAAGGCTTGATTTAAATCAGTGATTTAAATCAAAGTTTCTACCTAAACTAGTTCTTGCTACTTTAACATGCAAGTAGATGAAGATTTTTAGAATCACTTTTTATATTACTTTTTTCTCCCCAGTTTAATGGGTTAATCATTCATATTTGGACACCACTGTTCTGTTGTACTTAGGAAGGAGAAAAATAATCCTGACCTTAATAACAATTTAAATAGATTTATTCAACTGAAACAATAACAACATTACAGCATAAGTTATTTGCTTAAACAAACATCCATGTTTGTTAACTAATTTGGCTAAACAAAATATATATATATTTTAAGAAACTTAGACTGTCAGCCCAGCCGACACATGAAAAACTTAAATACTACTGTCCCTGCTGTCCTCTGTAGCTCACTCGTCGTCATCTTCATCATCATCTTCTTCTTTGTTCCTATTCATAATCTGGAAAAGAAAAACAAGCTTTCCTGCTTTATTGGGTCCCAACCGATTTCTCAATTTAGAATGAATGAGTCCAAAGGAAGAGAATATTCTTTCAATGCCTGCAGAAGAAGCTACTGCTGTTAAAAGTTAAATCATTACTTGAACAGTCTCTAAATCCAAGCGCTTAAGTGACTTCCACCAGTTTACTGGTGTGACCTTCCTTAAAATATCTTCAGCAAACATATATTTCTTGAATGGTTCCGCATTAGCTCTGAAGTTTATTATAGTTGGCATTAAAGATGGATGATTGCTGCATACCCATGTCATAGCTAACTCCTCTTCCTCAGCACTTAGGTTTTGACCCTGATATTGGATATTGACAATATTTGCCAAAAAATGAGCTGGAGTCAGTGCTTGTCCCATTCGTTTGTTTACTGCTTGTAATTTAATTCTGTCCATGTGTAGTTCTGTTTTTAAGTGTTCACTCAGTTCCTTCCAAATTTCAACAGCATCCGCAATAAAACAGCTATTTTTCTGTATTTTGTTTAAAGCTTGAGAGATGGGTTTCAGGAAGCTCAGCATATGTTCAACATTTCTCTTAAGCCCAATGTTGAGGATTTTGGCCGTGACAGTGCCATCTATTTTATCTCGATTTTCTTCACAAAGTGTCATCAGAATAGGCCAGTTTTTGATATACTGCTCAAGACAGTCCACCACAGAGTTCCATCTAACATCTTGTGGGAGCGTTAACTTGGTTCCACCCATCCTTTCATCCTTTTCAGAGCTGCTGCAGCAAAATGATTATTACGGAAGTATTTAGCAATTTCAACAACATTAGCCTTTATTTCTGGAACACTTAAGTCTTTGGCTAAGAGGTGCAGCAAATGAGCACTGCAACCATATGTTATTATTAGCTTTGTATTCCCTCCCTGCTCTTCTAAATTTCTTCTCATCTTGGATATGTTTGCAGCATTGTCAGTGACCAAACTGCGTACTAGACATTTGAATTTTTGTTCACATGTTGTTATAGCTTTTACTGCCACTTCTTGTAATTATTCTGCTGTGTGTGCATTTCCTGACGTATCAGTTGTTTGTGCAAGGAAGACTTTACCTTCTTCTGTTGTTATACAAGCACATACAATAGGATCATTGTGGACATTACTCCACCCATCAATACTTAGGTAAACAATTTTTACCCTCCAGAGCTGTTGCACATTGCTCCATTTCTCTGTCATACACTTGATCCAGCAGTTTCCCTGCAACATCAGCTCTGCTGGGTGGACTGTATCCTGGTCTCAGTGACTGAACCATATTAATGAAATGTGGGTTCTCAGTCAGACAGAAAGAAGAGTTCGTTGCATAAATAAACTGGGCAATTTTTTCATCAATCAACTCTTTTTCTAATCTGCTAGTTCTTATCACAAACCTATCTATGGTGGTTCCAGGAAGTAAAGGTTTTTTCTTCCTTTTGGGTGATGGTGATATGTGGCTGTGGGTGTCTGATGATGATGCTGCTGCTAATGAAGCACTATCCTGGATGGATAACTCTGAAACTGTAGAACAGGATGATGGTGATCTTGGAGGTGGATAGTTTCCAGAATCCATGAATTCCCCTAAACAAAAAAAGTCAATGCTGTTATTTTATTGTTTATACAATTTCTGCTTATTGTACACAACACAGCACTGCCCCAAAAGGAATATTTGTTTTTCTTCATAACTGTACCAAATGACAGTAACATGCAGTAATAATAAGAAATATAATTTTTCTCACACATGACAGTTCAGTCTTTAGAAATAGGATTCAATAAAAATGTTTACCAACCTGAAGATCCTGCCTGTTCAGAAGTGTTTCTTTGGTCATCTTCATCACCGCACTTCTCATGATGTTGCCTCATTCGCGCCACCAGGCCTTGCATCTCTTTGTTGCATCGTTTGCATTTTGCACGCATGCCTGCATTACCGATAGGCGAAGGAGCTTCATTAAAATATTCCCAAACTGGGTCTCTTTTACGGCCTGCTGCCATTATAAGGAAAGAATGTAATAAACCTCAGATCGTACACACAAACAGATCCAGACTTGTCTGTCTGTGGCTATGCTGCAGAATTGTGCTCAAAGTTTCACTTTAATTTTCTTGTCTGCTTGCCCTTCCTCCTCCTCACACTTAGATTCACATTCTTCTTGTGTTGTGCAGATCTATTCCACTCCAAACAATCAGAAACATATTGTCTAACTTCTTGGACTTGGCACTGAAGGGGTTGATTCTGTATTCATATAGGTTTGTAGAACAATAGGATTAAGGTCTTTTTCTCAACTCTGTTCATGTTGTAACATTTTTGCCGTGAAGAAGAGGCTGGGACCTCTGCGGAGTCAAATTCAGTTTTGAGAACTACGTAAGTAAAGCGAGCGTCTGTGATAATATAGGAGAGAAACTGCCCACTAATCCTACAGAAACCTCTGGAAGAGCATGGCATTGTGAATGTTACACATATACAGCCTTTATTCTACTGAGTTAAACAACTCAGCTTTATCTCACGATGGAAGAACCTTTGGATGGTAAAATATTTTCCTCAAAAAGCAGTTTATTGAAAAAAATCCGATTTTAAATCAAAAAAATCCGATTTAAATCAAAAAAAATCCGATTTTTTTGATTTTTTTTAAAAAAATCATTGATTTTTATCCACCCTGCTTTCTGTCTTGCTGCAGCTATCTTGCCCTCAGTTAATATGGAGGTTCCAGCTTTCATGTTCCCGCCCTGATTCTCTCCTCTTGCTTCTTAAGCAGCCTCAGCTGAACAATCAGTGCTCCTGAATCAAGCTTCAGTCAGCCTGTGACCTGACTCCTGGAAACCTAGGATTTTGGACTCCAGCTATTTCCTACTGAGGAACTTTGGAACACTTTTGGACTCTGGAAACCTGCTGTCTGGTGAATCCATGTTTGCAGAGGAATTACGGTACAGAGAAGAGATCCTGAACCTGCTTTGGAGAGTTATTGTAGAGCTTGAAGTTACTCTGGCCTGCTGTGTCTCCTGCCTCTGTTCCTGCAAACTGTGACCTTTTCTGCATGCTTGTATGAAGTAATACAAGTCATTTCATATCAACGTGTGTCTCATGTGTTTTCCTCGCACCCAAGCACAAGACGCTATAGGAACTGTACACTATACATGACAAGATTCAGGAGCCAATGTTTAGTGTCTGCTGGGTCTGGGAAAGCCGTGTCTGCTGTGACTGTGGATATCAGATGTCTGTTTAATATCTTCTGTGATGACAGTGGTTGTGACTTCTCACAACCATTCCAGGTGAGCACATTCCCTTAAATGTTACTCTGGAGTGTTACCACAGGTAAACACTATTGTTTTTTTTTTTCCTTTTCTCTTCTCCTTCCAGCACTTCTGCCTTAAAAGATCTGGAAGATGGAGGCCCGCATAAAGGAGCTTTGCGGAGTGACTGATACAATCCTTGCAGATATACAGACTATAAAGACCCTGTCACGCTGTCTAATGATATGTATACAATGTCAGTAAACTATTAGTACAGGAACAACACTCTATACAACAACTAGTATAGCAACATCAGCATGTAAGTATAGAATAGATTTACCTGACACGATATCTGCTGAACTCAGGTTAATCTTGAGGACTTGATGAGCTGAAACAGGAAAGAGGTGGACCGGGATCTAACCTGACCCTAAACTGGGTCCTAACTAATCCCTCACCTTGGAGGTACTGATAATGGTTCAGAGGTCCAAGTCTCCAACCTAACCCTGTCTCCTATCAGACCCTAAACCCTGTAATCAGTCCTAAGAAGGATCCTGACTACTACCAAAGGGATATGGGCTGATCTTAGCTAAATACACAGATTAGACATATAAGACAGACAGGATAACACTCGCTTGCATACACACTCAAACACCAAAGGAACATAAATGGTCTGGGAAATAAACTCTAACCAAGTTGAGCTTAGAACAACTAAGGAGCTCACAACTAAAGTCTATACAGATTCATTCCTATCTGTGGTCTGCATGAAGGTTTCACTGGCAACTCCCCAAGCAGACAACCAGGAATTTAAAGGAAACCAATCAACAAATAATCAATTGCAGCCGGGAGAAACTGCACCCAGTCCCAGCACCGAGCACAGACAGAATTAACTCCTAGCTGCCAAACACAAAGAAACAGCAGCTCAGCTGTGAGAAGTCAAAATGTGCAACCGCGACGATCTTCGTGGCAATGCACACATGACAGTACCCCCCCTTCTACGAGGGGCCTCCGGACCCTCAGGGCCAGGCCTGCCCGGGTGAGTTCTGTGGAAGGTCCGAACCAAACGATCTGCGTTAACATCAGACGCAGGGACCCACGTCCTCTCCTCTGGACCATACCCCTTCCAATGTACCAAGTACTGAAGGGACCGGCGATTCAGACGTGAGTCAATGATCTTTGATACTTGAAATTCCAAGTTACCATTGACCAACACAGGAGGAGGAGGTAGAGGTGACGGTATGACTGGTG
>JARQOD010000001.1:542435308-542486378 GCA_033576555.1 Oophaga sylvatica
AAATAGAAGCCAAAGTTTTGTGTAGCAAGACAGTCGTAAAAACAGTTTAAAGTTAGATAAATGGGCAAAAATGTTAATGAGTAATCAATTTCTAAAATTAAATTTTCAGATGAACTGACTTTTCAGGAACACTTGTGGCGTCCACACTCTGGAGCATACAGACGTGGGTAGGTGGATGAGAATTTGTTGGAATAGTAGTTTGGTATGTGATTTATCAAGTCCTAGAATTTTCAGATGACCTGACATTTCAAGAACATTTGTGGGGTCCAAACTCTGGGGTGTACAGACGTGGGTACGTCGATGATAATTTGTTGGAATAGTAATTTGGCATGGGATTGATCAAGTCCTGGAATTAATTGTGAAATGGGGTAAAAATGGGATCCACTAATGAAAATATTCTCTACCACTTGTTCCAAATTACTTTACTGGGGCCACTAAACAGAAAAAAAATTATAAAAAAAACAAACTAATAATTGTAGGTGGTGTGGTAGGTATCAAAACAGGGGGAGATAAAAAGGCCTAGTTGGGATGGGCATGTGGGGCAATAGTACCCGGAATCACTCAGTTTGCCAAGCTTCCTGCAAACCCGGCATCTTTTTTGAAGATACCTTTGGGTGGGAGTGACAGGGTGAGGAAAATGGCGCTCTGGCAGTCTCCAGGAATCCTCAGACTCAAAGGCTTCCCCTGATGCCATTGACTCAAACATGAGGCCCTCAACAATTTTTTTCCTGAAATTGGAGGAATGTAAGCAGTCCTTGGGACTTTTTATACAGGACAAAGCTGTTGTATGTGGCAGTTTGAATAAGGTAGATTGCCACCTTTTTTTTTTTTTTTACCAGGCCCTGGTCTTCTGCTTGACCAGGTATGGTTGCAGAACCTGGTCTGACAAGTCAACGCCTCTCATATATTTATTATAGTCTGTGACGCAGACCGGTTTTTCCTTGTCCCTGGTGGCACCCCTCTCTCTGCCTGTCACAGTGGTGTCCGCATGCACTGTGGTCAGTATTTGTAGACGTCGTTCCTGTCATTCCACTTCACTGCAAGAAGTTGGTCACTTGCGAGTGAGAATGACACCCCCTTCTCCAAACATTTGGACACCAACTGTGATGGAAACCCCACTCTGTTTTTCCTGACTGTCCCAAAGGCCCCTGTATTTGCAGCGTGGAGGGATTTATATAGGGGGATGCTTGTGTAATAGTTGTCCATATACACATGGTACCCATGAAGGAGAAAGGGCGTCATTAGCTCCAAGACAATTTTACCTGGTATGCCGATTGTCTGGGAGGTTTATATGGCGGTCCCTACCTTCATAAATTAGGAAGGTGGAAGTGTACCCTGATGAGCTCTCACAAGTTTTGTATAATTTCATGCCATATTTGGCACACTTGGAGAGGATAAATTGGCAGAATGACAGACGGCCCATGTAGCTCATCAAGGACTTGTCAAGTGCCACATTTTTCTCTGGGGTATAGGAATTTATAAATGAATTTTGTATGAGGGAAATTAGGGGTCTCAATTTATTTAGCAGATCATAGGTGGGGACAGTTTTTGGGGGGCTTGGAAATTGTCACCGAAGTGGAGGAATCTCATCAGGGCTTCGTAACGAACTCAGGACATGACGGCTGCAAATAAAGGGGTGCTGTGGACAGCTTTTTGTTGCCAAGAGCGGAGTGTGAGGTTTTTTTTTTACTAAACCCATATTCAGGGTAAGGCCTAAATATTTTTTTTCTTTCAGGGACATTTATGGGAATCCAGGAATGGGAATAAAAGGCAGTGGGTATTTGGGAAATGTATTGTCGGGCACATAGGTTTGTTTGGTGGACGATTAATTCTAGGACTTCAGGGCTAATGAAAATTTGGAAAAAAAATCAATGGGGGTAAAATTGGCGACATCTACTCTTATTCCAGGGACTGCAGAAAAAGGGGGAATTTGAGAGGAAAATGACGTGTCATTAAACCACAGCGGTGGGGGGACTGCGGTACTTGGTCCTGCCTCTGAAGCTTCAGCAGTGAAGACCGACTCCGCTACCATCAGGCTTGGTGATCCCGTGGAGGAAGAGTCGTCGTCACTGTGACAAAGGTTCTACTTCAGAGGCAGATTCTGTTTCACTGCCGGAGCAAAGCAGGCTGTAAGCTTGCTATGCGCTGAAAGTTCTGTGGGCCATTTTATTTATTTCCCTGCTAACCCTAACATGCGTATCCCTAACCCTAATATGTGTAACCCTAATACATGTAACCATAACTGCAAAAAATTATTTTAAAAAAATTTTATAAAAAAAATTATGTATTTTTTTTAGAATCCCCTGACAATGATGGGATTACGGAGAATGGGGGTGAGTAAATAAGATGCTTGCGGACGCAGAAATTAAGATTTATAAATTCTGACAGGGCAGCACTTCAACTGTAGTCTCTCTCTCTTCTCTCCCAGAACAACCACAAGGAGAGAAGAGAGAGGTACAGCCCAAGCGCTGCCATATTTATCAAATATTGGGGGTTTTGATCACTGTGACAGGGTCTATTACAGTAATCAAAACCCAGCAGCCAATGAGAAAATTCTCATTGGTTGCAGGGGGCCGGCCGGCAGATCTTGGAGACCAGGGGGGGGCGGAAGACAGCTTATCCGGTACATATGGTACAGTGGGGGTCTCGGGGGACCCTATTTCTCTACTCTCTGATGTGCGATCACATCAGAGAAAGAAATTAAATGCAAAATCTGTTTATTTTTCGCGGTTTCCTGTTATACGGTTAATGACAGAGATCGCAACCCGGGGACGGTAAAAACCGGCCCGAATTATGTTCTCTGGGGTATCGGCTACCCACGGCAGCCAAAACTCAGAAGAAAATAAGACTCTGGGGGGCGCTATATACTTTTTCCTCAGTGCCGTGAAATCACGGCGCTACCCTTAACTACCTCCGTTAAAAGGCGTATCGGCGGTCGTTAAGGTGTTAACTATCATAATATTACAAGAAATGGAGCAGAAACATCATGAAGAGCCCATTAAAGGGGTGGTTCTCCAAAAATGGAAATAAATGATGCTACTCACATTACAGCTCCCGAGACTTGTGCCTCAACTGACAAAAGCTGTATTGTAAACACATCAGAACTGCTAGATTAGCGCTTAAGACAGGAGAAGACATTAATCTTCTCCTAGGCTTAAGGGTATGCCACACTAAGCGAGATCGCTAACGAGATCGCTACTGGGTCACCATTTATGACGCAGTAGTGATCTCGTTAGCGACTTAGCTGTGTGTGACATGTAGCAGCGATGTGGCCCCAGCTGAGATGTCGCTGATCGCTTATGAACGTTCTGAGCCGTTTTTTGGTCGTTGGTGTCCCGCTGGTGAGCCTGAATCGCTGAGTGTGACATCCTTTATGAACGACTTCACCAGCGTCGCAGGTGGGACTAGGTTTTCCCAACGACCGCAGAGGTCGTTATACAGATCGCTGATGAGTTGTGTTTGGAATCACAGATCGCCGATAAGTTGTGTTTGGAATCTAACTAGCGATCACATAGCGATCGCACTAGTGATCTCGCCAGGTCGTGTCGTTGTCGTGATCACTGGTGCGATTGCTAAGTGTGGCAGTGCCTTTAGTGAGCACAGAGGACTGAGGCTGAAGAAAAAAATCCTTTGTGGTCAGTCAGCAAAGAATAAGAAGCATTTATTCTGTTACAGCCCTTCTCCTTGGCTCACCGAGGTACGTGTGCTTACAATACTGCCCCTATGTCAGTGAGACACCTGACTCAGGAGTTGTGTTTCTTCAAACTGTAGCACGTCCTGACATACTGTATGGATAGGATGGGCTACAGTTTGAATTACGTGATGAGAGCCATTTGTTTATTAAATTCTTGTCTGGGAGAACCCCTTTAAAAGGGGTTAACATGGAAAAAAGGGAATTAGGACCTATGGAGGTAGTCCTTCCTTGATCTATAGTGGGACAGGATCACAGAGAAATTAAAAGACCCCTCCCACATCCACTGTTTTTTTCAAAGTACCACTGAAGGATGGATGGAAATGTCTATACAAGCCCCTATAACTCATATTTAAGACACTCTTTAACAGCTCCATCTCGATCTGGAACGATGGCAACTTGATGGGTGAACGATCTGTAGGAAGATCGATTTTGTGTGAGCCTAAAGACAAGCACAAGCAAGGGAAATAAGGGTGATGTCCTGAGGGACTACTGGAAACAGAATTACCAGTAAATCTAATTCCCTTTTCCCAGCCCGTCCCTCCGGACAGCACCATTGAGAATACCAAAGAAAAGGCCCCAGGGTGGGTACAGTAGCCCAAGGACTAAAGTCCCAGGAAAGAACCAGGCTAGTTTGTTTACTGTAAGTGATATCTGTAATTTGTATGCAACCCCTTCTCATGTGCAGCACCATGGAATCAATGGTGCTATATAAATAATAATAAAAGATATAGAAATGATTTAAAAGATCAGAAGAAATATAGACAACTATAGAAATCTGCAAAAATAGGGGGAGCTTCGGACACAAGCGCTTCTTCTGTGGTCATACCTCCTTATCAGAGGGATCCACTGCTGCTTCTCGCCTCCTCCAGTGCCCAACGATGCCCATTCCCCCTCCAATGGCCCTGCCAGGATGCATCCCGGTCATTTTATTCGCCCAGGGCGCCGCCAATGTGGCTCCGGAGCACCCCCACTGACGTCATGCGGGCACGCCCATTCCCAGCGTGCCTTGCCCCGGGAAGCCGGGCTCACTAAAGAGCTTCCATATTTTGGCCATAATATCAACTAATACCTCACATATAGTGATGTGTTTTTTGCACTTTATTCAATAATTTTTTCAGGGTGCAGTTGGGTCCAGATGGCTCTGTAAACTGTGGCCTCTGTTCACACAGGTTGCATTTTGGTTAGCACTGGGTAGCCCGCATGAACCAAGAGTATGGGTGTTACTAATAGGCTGTAAGCCAGATGCTCTGCACTACCTGTGTGAATAACGCCGCATAAACTTATCTTTTGTGCACGAATATACCAAACAATCCCCCCCATCATGGATTGGTAGGTTATGTGTGATTCTTTCATCAGCATTTCTGCACCTGTGTTGCAGCCGTCTTTAATCGGGTCCAAAGTGAGCAATCGTGGGAGAAGAGCCTTTGTGAGAGAGGTAAAGAAGAACCCCAAGATAACTATGGCTGAGCTTCACAGATACAGTAGGGAGATAGGAGAAAATTCCACAAAGTTAACCGTCACTGCAGCCCTCCACCAGTTGGGTCTTTATGGTAGAGTGGCCCAACTGAAGCCTCTCCTCAGTGCCAGACATATGAAAGCCTGCAAAGAGTTTGCTAAAAAAACATGAAGGACTCCCTGACTATGAGAAATAAGATTCTCTGGTCTGATGAGACGAAGATAGAACTTTTTGGTGATAATTATAAGCCGTATGTGTGGAGAAAACCAGGCACTGCTCATCACCTGCCCAATACAATCCCAACAGTGAAACATGGTGGTGGCAGCATCATGCTATGGAGGTGTTTTTCAGTTGCGGGTACAGGACGACTGGTTGCAACTGAAGGAAACATGCATGCGGCCAAGTACAGAGATATCCTGGATGAAAACCTTTTCCAGAGTGCTCTGGACCTCAGACTTGGCCGAAGGTTCACCTTCCAAGAAGACAATGACACTAAACACACAGCTATAATAACAAAAGAGTGGCTTTAGAACAAATTTGTGACCATTCTTGACTGGCCCAGCCAGAGTCCCTACCTAAACCCAATTGAGCATCTCTGGAGAGAACTGAAAATGGCTGTCCACCAACGTTCACCATCCTACCTGACAGAACTGGAGAGGCTCTGTGTGATGAAGTAACAGCCGCCATCTTGGATATGGGGCATAATGCTCGCCTCGTGTCTGAGCTTAGCCTGTCTCAGGTGCCATTTTGTCTGAGTTCACAGAGTCACAGGCAGCTAACTGCTCCTTCCCCCCATCCCTGTAAGCATATTGAAGAAAACAGGATTTAGTGCTCCAATGTTGAATAGCAAGTTCTTTTAGTATGATAAGGAGATAAGGCCAAAACAGGACTTCAAAGCTTGAGTCAGGAGCCACGCCAGCATGGGGCCTGGAGATGCCTGGGGGCTTCAATTAGATTATACCTGTCAGTTAGACACAGGAATACACATCCATTGTCTCTCCCAGCCACTCCGACTCCATCCTAGGATTATGGATTATGAGCACACATTTCGAGGTACAGACTCATAAAAAATATTCGCGTGACCCTGCGGAAATCACTCATCTGACAATGCGACTCCCGAGTCAATGAGGGATCTGGGACCTGAGATGGAGAGACTGGTCCTCCACAGCGACCCAATGGGGCCATGTTTGCTCTCCACACGACAGGCAAAACAAACCGCATTCACTGGTACCACTCGTGACCTGATCCGATCATCCTGGAGAAAGTTACCCCTTTCTTAGATATTGGGAATAAATTCTGCATGGAGCTGAAGGGTGGAGATTATTAGCCCACCCTCTGACACCGGGGGAGGAACCCAGCATGTTTAAGAACGGAGAGCACATGGCAGAGACGCTCACTCTCACAGAAGAACTAGACGATGATGATCTAAGAAGGAACAGGGGAGATATCTGCCAAGGGAGCAGCGGTACGCGCTTTGGGGACTGTCCGGCAACTAAGATTCTTATACCTGTAGACTGCAGAGCTCCCGGCATCCACATGCAACCTACAACCTGGTAAAATTGACCTCTAGCTTAATATCTCTAAGCCTTGTACCATTGTTGTATTTTACTCTGACTGCAAATCCACTGTAATTCCGTTGTATAGCTTACTGCATATTTCTGCAATTATCTAGTGCACACTTAAGGCAATTAAACCATAAAATTAATTTTGGGCTGATGCTTTTACTCTGATTACGAATCTTAGAATACCCAGTGGGTAACAGGACATCCTCCCCGGCGGCCATTTGCTCTAGGTGCAGTTCCCTTACTGTCCTGAGAGACAAAGGGGGTGCCGGAGAGCTGTGACTGTGTAGTTACGTCACATTGGTGACGTGGGAGGAACCGGTTTCCTTCACATTGGTGGCAGCGTAGTGGGATCAGAGTAATAGTGTGCGTGGGACCCCTACTCCCAGACACTAAAGACTACCTGCTGTAATTTTCACTGCTGGGGTCTTAAGGTCAGCCTAGCACTAGACGGTCAGAGTGTAAATATAATAAGTTGTGTGCAAGGTCAGGGTAGCAGCTGTGTCAGTAACCAGAGGTTCCCAAGATGGCGGAAGGCACCAGGAGTAAGACAAAGGGGGAGGCCAATGTTATGGTCTATGAGGAGGTCGATACCGATGAAGGCGAGGGGGAGCTCAGCCAGGGCACCCCAAGGAGACAGACCCCCGTGCTTAGTCCCGCAGTGGACTGTCCACCACCTGCCTGCCCCAGTCTGTCCAGATCGGAGGCCCTTTTCCAAGCGGCTATGGCACAGCTCGAAGCTGGTAACGACGCCGCCCATGACAGACTCCTGGTGGCAGCAGAGAAAGCAGCAGAGCGTGAGCATACAGAACGTGTGCTGCAGGTTGCAGAACGCCGTGAAGCTGCGGAGCACCGGCATCGACGGAAGATGGCTCAGCACGGGCACCCGCTGGACGCTCCAGCCCCCCCGGAGACCAAGGCTTCCAAGGTCCGGGCGGAGGACTTTCCCTTGCTTGAAAAGGATGGAGACCTGGATTCCTTTCTGCTGGCTTTTGAGAGAACCTGTCTCCAACACCATCTGGCCCTGGATCAGTGGGCAAGGTACTTGACCCCCCGTTTAAGGGGTAAGTCCCTGGAAGTTTTGGGGGACTTACCTACCGGGGAGGAGCAGGACTACAACAGCATCAAGCGGGCCCTGATCCAGAACTACAACCTCACACCAGAGTCGTACCGCAGGAAGTTCCGTAGCCTGCAGCAGGGCTCAAAGGACACCTGGACCGACCACATGCGGGCCCTGCTGAAAGCTGCGGAGCACTGGACCTCGGGTCTAGAGCTCACCACGCGCCAGGAGGTCCAAGAACTGTTTGTCACGGAGCAGTTCTTGTAGAACTGCCCAGAGGACCTCCAGCAGTTCCTCCGTGACCTGAAACCAAAGGGGGCTTCTGCTACAGCCGCCCTGGCAGACGATTATGCCAACAACAGGGTGCCTGAGCCAAAGAAGCCTGCCAGCAGCACCTGGAGAGGGGTTAAGCCCAATCCTGCCCCAGTCCCCCTAGCCCCCAGAGTGCAAGGTGTGTACCCCCCTGCTGCCTTCTCCAAGCCAGAAACAGTCAGGAACAGAACCCAGGCGTTGTCATCATTGCAACCAGCGGGGACACTTTAAGGCTGTGTGTCCCCAGCGCCATAAGGCCCCATCCCTGTCCCAGAAACCGTCCACTGTTTTGTGTGTGGGAGGGGGTGGTGGGAGGTCCCTGGACAATTACCAACCTGTCACCATCGGCCGCTCAGCAGTCATGGGACTGCGGGACACAGGCGCTGAACGAACTCTTGTACGTCCGGAGGTGGTGTTCCCTCCAGATTGGTACCTGGGAAAACCCTTTCCGTCTCCAGAATTGGAGGCGTTGAACCGGCGCTGCCCGTCGCCAAGGTGTTTTTGGACTGGGGCGCCAGGAGGGGAATGCGGGAGGTGGGAGTAACGCCAAATATTCCTGTCAATGTGTTGCTTGGGACCGATTTGGGGCGGCTAGTGTCTCAGTATGTCCCCAAGAATGTCATGACTCTTCTGTGAATGCTAATGGTAATGTGTTGAATGTGACTCCAACAGTGGAGGAGGGAGTGAAACCTGATGGTAAGTCATGCACTGACACTACACACACAGGGCTCACAGTGAGGACAGGTGAGGAGACTGCGGGGGAGAGCTCAGAGGTGGAGGGAGGGGCAGCTATGGGCAGTGTTGGGCCCCTAAGGGAATCCAGCCTGCTAATTCTAGGGCCTCTGCAGAAAGAGGAACAGGCCATGGGGGGAGGGGGCATCCCGGGAGAGGAGCCACCAGGTAAGACCCCAGGGCAGGAGTTCCCCACATCCGGGATGTCAGGAGGCCAGGGAAGTCTGCCTGACCCGGCGACTTGGTCAGGGGCCGAGGGGAAGCAGGCGCTACCCGTGGTCTCAGAGGTCGTGGCCGCTGTTACCAGGAGTGGGGGCGCCGGAGCCCAAGGAGCCTCGCGGAGGTCCAACGGTTTCCCCCTCTCCGAACAAGTGGCTGCCGAGTCAGACAGCGGCCAGGAGACAGATCCTGGGGAGCTGACAGAGGATGTGGCAGTTTCGTCAATTCTTGCCACATCGAGTCAGGGATTTCAGGCAGCGTTGGAAGCTGACGCTAGCCTGAAAGCTCTCAAGGAGCAGGCGGCACAGCCTCCCCTGGAGTCCGACCACGAGCGAGTGGTCTGGGACAAGGCACGGCTGTACCGGGTAACGGTCCAGCAGGGTTCACCGGAGGCGTGGCCCAGGGACCAACAGTTAGTGGTACCCTATCCGTTCAGGGCGGAATTGTTGCGGATCGCACACGAGATTCCCATGGCCGGACACCTAGGGATCGCTAAAACCAGGGCCAGGCTAGCTCAGCATTTCTACTGGCCTGGAATGGAGGACTGAGGTGACTGCCTACTGCCATTCGTGCGACACCTGTCAGAGGGTAGGGAAGACGGGGCGGCGCCCCAAAGCCCCACTGGTAACTCTGCCTATGATCGAAGAGCCTTTCTCGAGGGTAGCTGTGGATCTCATTGAACCTCTGTCCACTCCCAGCCGCTCCGAGAAATGCTTCTTACTAACGGTAGTGGACTATGCCACGCGGTACCCGGAGGCGGTAGCTTTGTCGTCCATTTGGGCCAACAAAGAGACCACTGCCTTACTGGAGATTTTCTCCAGAGTGGGGTTTCCCCAGGAAATGCTCACCGACTGAGGGACCCAGTTCATGTCGCAGCTGATGGAGTCTCTCTGTAAGCAGATACAGGTGCAACATCTGGTAGCCAGCCCGTATCACCCACAGACCAATGGCCTGTGTGAGCGGTTCAATGGCACCTTAAAGCAGATGCTGAAGATGTTGGTCGACTCCCATGGGACAGACTGGGAGCGGTATCTCCCACACCTGCTGTTTCCCTACCGAGAGGTCCCACAGGCGTCAACGGGGTTCTCCTCCTTTGAGCTCCTGTACGGGCAACATGTATGGGGGCCCCTTGCTCTGGTGAAGGAAGCATGGGAAGGGGATTTGGCCACCCCTGGAGTGTCGATCACTGAGCATGTCGTGTGCTTCCGGGACCGAATGATGGCCTTGACACGGCTGGTGCATGACAATATGGCCCAAGCCCAGGCTAACCAGAAGCGGTGGTACGACAAAAATGCTTGTGAACGGACCCACCAGGTGGGTCAAAAGGTGTGGGTGCTGGTCCCCATACCTCAAAACAAGCTTCAGCCGGCCTGGGAGGGTCCATACCTCGTGCACCAGCAGCTCAACGCCATCACCTATCTGGTCACTCTGGACCACGCCCGTGGAAGGAGGAAGGCCTTCCACGTGAACATGATGAAGGCCCATCATGAGCCCATCATGATGCTCCCAAGGAAGGAGAGGCAGAAACCCTCCTGGATCTGCTCACCCAAGCTAAGGCAGGTGGATCCATCGAGGATGTGGGGGTTGGCCACCAGCTCTCGGAGGACCAACGTTCCCAGCTGGGGATCACCATACACCCCTTTCGGGAGCTGTTCAGCAGCCTGCCCGAAAGGACTGAGACAGCGGTCCATGACGTGGACAAAACTCAGACAAGGATAAAAAGGACTTAAAAATCCTGAAAATTTTTAGCACAAATACAACATGAAAAATAGCCTCATCAACTCTTGTTAGATGAACAAAGCACTAGCTGCTCCAGCCTTTATCTATGGGAGCCTGCTGCATCCTGCTAGTGCTTTGTTCATCTAACAAGAGTTGGTGAGGCTATTTTTCATGGTTGTGTTTTTGCTAAAAATTTTCAGGATTTTTAAGACCTTTTTATCCTTGTCTATGAGTTTTGAATTGAGTTAGATACTTGCAATAAAATGGGGACCCTTGACGTTGGGTTGCGAGCTTATCTGCTTTGGCCAAACTAGCAACCAATACCTCATTTGATGCATTTATCATAGGCATCATTTTTGCACTTTTTAGCATTTTTTGCAGGGTGCAGCTATGCTCCTTTTTGTTGGCTTCGTTTTCTGTGTTATGCACTTATAGTGCTGAACAGCCCGCCTTCCATTGTAGGCGTTATAAATAGGCTGCTATCCAGACACTGTGCATTGCACTTTCCTGTGTGACTTATGTCCTAAGCAAGCCTATTTGTCTGCTTTTTGTCCACTAGACAGTTAACTTCATTATCACTATTTCTGTGATAGGGTGGCTGTTCTCATCAGTGGAAAGGCACCTGTGCTTCTCCAGCCTTTATCTATGGGAGCCTGCTGCATCCTGCTAGTGCTTTTTTCATCTAACAAGAGTTGGTGAGGCTATTTTTCATGTTGTGTTTTTGCTAAAAATTTTCAGGATTTTTAAGTCCTTTTTATCCTTGTCCTATTTGTGTGCTTTTTGTCCACTAGACAAGGGGTCCCCAACTGCCGTTGCAGTTCTGTTGCCGGGCCGCGGAGCCACGGCACAGAACGCTGGACACACATGGAGCAGGCGGCTGTAGCATTGTAGTGACAGCTACAGCCGTCGGCTTCATTAGACATCGATACTCACCTTCCATCGCTGCATCCTTGTCGGCCGCGGCAGCTTCATCCAGTGCTGAGCGGTGACGTAGTACCGCTCATTAACGTCATGAATATGGACGCGACGCCACTTCCATAGGTGTGGCGTCCATATTCATGACGTTAATGAGCGGTACTACGTCACCGCTCAGCACTGGATGAAGCTGCCGCGGCCGACAGGGATACAGGGAAGTTCAGCGACGGAGCGAGGAGGGTAAGTATGATGGGGAGGAACACAGCCATGCAAAGGTGGGAGCGGAGCCATATATAAGAGGGTGGTAGCGGAGGCATGTATAAGAGGGTGGGAGGCGGAGCCATGTATACAAGGTTGGGAGCGGAGTCATTTATACAATGGAGGGAGCAGAGCCATGTATAAGAGGGTGGGAGCGGAGCCATGTATAAGAGGGTGGGAGCAGAGCCATGTATAAGAGGGTGGGAGCGGAGCCATGTATAAGAGGGTGGGAGCGGAGCCATGTATAAGAGGGTGGGAGCGAGTCATGTATAAGAGGGTGGGAGCGGAGCCATGTATAAAAGGGTGGGAGCGGAGCCATGTATAAGAGGGTGGGAGCGGAGCCATGTATAAGAGGGTGGGAGCAGAGCCATGTATAAGAGGGTGGGAGCGGAGCCATGTATAAGAGGGTGGGAGCGGAGCCATGTATAAGAGGGTGGGAGCGGAGCCTTGTATACAAAGTTGGGAGCGAGGAGGGTAAGTATGATGGGGAGGAACACAGCCATACAAAGGTGGGAGCGGAGCCATGTATAAGAGGGTGGGAGCGCGGAGCCATGTATAAGAGGGTGGGAGTGGAGCCATGTGTAAGAGGGTGGGAGCGGAGCCATGTGTAAGAGAGTGAGAGCAGAGCCTTGTATACAAGGTTGGGAGCGGAGCCATGTATACAAGGGAGGCAGCAGAGCCATGTATAAGAGGGTGGGAGCGGAGCCATGTATAAGAGGGTGGGAGCAGAGCCAAGTATACGAGGGTGGGAGCGAAGCCATATATAAGAGGGTGGTAGCGGAGGCATGTATAAGAGGGTGGGAGCGGAGCCATGTATAAGAGGATGGGAGCGGAGCCATGTATAAGAGGGTGGGAGCAGAGCCTTGTATACAAGGTTGGGAGCAGAGCCTTCTATACAAGGTTGGGAGCGGAGTCATGTATACAAGGGAGGGAGCAGAGCCATGTATAAGAGGGTGGGAGCGGAGCCATGTATAAGAGGGTGGGAGCGGAGCCATGTATAAGAGGGTGGGAGCGGAGCCTTGTATACAAGGTTGGGAGCGAGGAGGGTAAGTATGATGGGGAGGAACACAGCCATGCAAAGGTGGGAGCGGAGCCATGTATAAGAGGGTGGGAGCGCGGAGCCATGTATAAGAGGGTGGGAGTGGAGCCATGTGTAAGAGGGTGGGAGCGGAGCCATGTGTAAGAGAGTGAGAGCAGAGCCTTGTATACAAGGTTGGGAGCGGAGCCATGTATACAAGGGAGGCAGCAGAGCCATGTATAAGAGGGTGGGAGCGGAGCCATGTATAAGAGGGTGGGAGCAGAGCCAAGTATACGAGGGTGGGAGCGAAGCCATATATAAGAGGGTGGTAGCGGAGGCATGTATAAGAGGGTGGGAGCGGAGCCATGTATAAGAGGATGGGAGCGGAGCTATGTATAAGAGGGTGGGAGCAGAGCCTTGTATACAAGGTTGGGAGCAGAGCCTTCTATACAAGGTTGGGAGCGGAGTCATGTATACAAGGGAGGGAGCAGAGCCATGTATAAGAGGGTGGGAGCAGAGCCATATATAAGAGGGTGGGAGCAGAGTCATGTATAAAAGGGTGGGAGCGGAGCCATGTATAAGAGGGTGGGAGCGGAGCCTTGTATACAAGGTTGGGAGCGGAGTCATTTATACAATGGAGGGAGAAGAGACATGTATAAGAGGGTGGGAGCGGAGCCATGTATAAGAGGGTGGGAGCAGAGCCATGTATAAGAGGGTGGGAGCAGAGCCATGTATAAGAGGGTGGGAGCGGAGCCAAGTATACGAGGGTGGGAGCGAAGCCATATATAAGAGGGTGGTAGCGGAGGCATGTATAAGAGGGTGGGAGCGGAGCCATGTATAAGAGGATGGGAGCGGAGCCATGTATAAGAGGATGGGAGCGGAGCTATGTATAAGAGGGTGGGAGCGGAGCCATGTATAAGAGGATGGTAGCGGAGCCATGTATAAGAAGGTGGGAGCAGAGCCTTGTATACAAGGTTGGGAGCAGAGCCTTCTATACAAGGTTGGGAGAGAAGCCATGTATACAAGGGAGGCAGCATAGCCATGTATAAGAGGGTGGGAGCGGAGCCATGTACAAGAGGGTGGGAGCGGAGTCATGTCTAAGAGGGTGGGAGCAAAGCCAAGTATACGAGGGTGGGAGCGAAGCCATATATAAGAGGGTGGTAGCGGAGGCATGTATAAGAGGGTGGGAGCGGAGCCATGTATAAGAGGATGGGAGCAGAGCCATGTATAAGAGGGTGGGAGCAGAGCCATGTATAAAAGGGTGGGAGCGGAGCCATGTATAAGAGGGTGGGAGCGGAGCCTTGTATACAAGGTTGGGAGCGGAGTCATTTATACAATGGAGGGAGCAGAGCCATGTATAAGAGGGTGGGAGCAGAGCCATGTATAAGAGGGTGGGAGCAGAGCCATGTATAAAAGGGTGGGAGCGGAGCCATGTATAAGAGGGTGGGAGCAGAGCCATGTATAAAAGGGTGGGAGCGGAGCCATGTATAAGAGGGTGGGAGCGGAGCCTTGTATACAAGGTTGGGAGCGAGGAGGGTAAGTATGATGGGGAGGAACACAGCCATGCAAAGGTGGGAGCGGAGCCATGTAGAGGGTGGGAGCAGAGCCATGTATAAAGGGTGGGAGCGGAGCCATGTATAAGAGGGTGGGAGCGAGCCATGTATAAGAGGGTGGGAGCGAGCCATGTATACGAGGGTGGGAGCGGAGCCATGTATAAGAGGGTGGGAGCGGAGCCATTGTATAAGAGGGTGGGAGCGGAGCCATGTTATAGAGGGTGGGCGAGCCATGTAAGAGGGGGAGCCATGTAATAGAGGGTGGGAGCGGAGCCATGTATAACAACCGTGGAGCGGAGCCTTATGACCAAAGGTCCACGCAGAGCCATGTCCAATACGTGGGAGCGGAAGAGGTCATTGTTAAGCGGTCTGGTAGCGACAGTATAAAGGTTGGAGCCACGCCTAGAAGTTAACACGTATAGGTAGCAGTCTGTATAAGGAGGGTGGAAGTCGAGCTGTATAAGGTGGGGCGAGCCTTGTATACAGGTGGGAGCGGCAGCCTCTATACAAGGTTTAGAGGATGCGGGTCATTATAATGAGGTGAGCAGAGCCATGTATGAGTGGAAGAGGAGCCAGTATGTGAGGGTGGAGTGAGCCAATGTATAAAGGGTGGGAGCGGAGCCATGTATAAGAGGGTGGGAGCGGAGCCTGTATACAAGGTTGGGAGCGGAGTCATTATACAATGGGTGGAGCAGAGCCATGTATAAGGGATGGGAGCGGCCATGTATAAGAGGGTGGGAGCAGAGCCATGTATAAGAGGGTGGGAGCGAGCCATGTATAAGAGGGTGGGAGCGAGCCATGTATAGAGGGTGGGAGCGGGCCATGTATAGAGGGTGGGAGCGAGCCTGTATAAGAGGGTTGGGAGCGGAGCATGTATAAAGGGTGGGAGCGGAGCCATGTATAAGAGGGTGGGAGCGGAGCCATGTATAAGAGGTGGGGGAGCTGTAAAGGGAGCCATGTATAAGAGGGGGGAGCGGAGCCATGTATAAGAGGGTGGGACGAGCCAGTATAAGAGGGTGGAGCGGAGCCATGTATAAGAGGGTGGGAGCGGAGCCATGTATAAGTAGGAGAGAGGTGGGAGGGAGCCATGTATAAGAGGGTGGGAGCAGAGCCATGTATAACAAGGTGGGAGCGGAGCCATTATACAAGGAGGGAGCAGAGCCATGTATAGAGGGTGGGAGTGAGCCATGTTAAAGGTGGGAGCGGAGCCATGTATAAGAGGGTGGGAGCGAGCCTTGTAACAAGGTTGGGAGCGAGAGTCATTTATACAATGGAGGGAGCGAGCCATGTATAAGAGGGTGGGAGCGGAGCCATTGTATAAGAGGGTGGGAGCGGAGCCATGTATAAGAGGGTGGGAGCGAGCCATGTATAAGAGAGTGGGAAGCAGAGCAATGTATAAGAGGGTGGGAGCGAGCATGTATACGAGGGTGGGAGCGGAGCCTATAAGGTATACGAAATAGAGGTGGGAGCGGAGCCATGTAACGAGGGGTAGGAGCAGAGCCATGTATAAATGGGGGAGCGAGAGCCATGTATAAGAGGTGGGAGCGGAGCCATGTATAAGAGGGTGGGAGCGGAGCCATGTATAAGGGTGGGAGCGGAGCCATGTATAAGAGGGTGGGAGCGGAGCCATGTATACTAAACTACAACCCCGTCCATTGCCCCGCCCCTTATGACCAAAGTCCCACCCCAGCAACACCTCCATCCTCACCCTGCCGGGCAATGGAAGAATGGTCTTGCTTGAAGCCGGTCCCTGGTGCAAAAAAGGTTGGGGACCACTGCACTAGACAGTTAACACCTTCATCATCACTATTTCTGTGATAGGATGGCTGTTCTAATCAGTGGAAAGGCACCTGTGCTGCTCCAGCCTTTATCGATGGACACCGGCAATCACGCCCCGATCCAGCGTATAGCATATCGGGTCTCTCTTGAGGTGCAGCAGCACATGCGCGAAGAGATAGACGAGATGCTGAAGCTGGGGGTGAGCCAAGCGTCCAACAGCGCGTGGGCTTCGCCTGTAGCCCTCGTCCCTAAAAAGGACCGAAATACGTGGTTCTGCATGGACTACCGGGGGCTCAACACTGTGACGGTCACCGATGCATACCCAATGCCGCGCATCGATGACCTGCTCGGTCTGCTGGCCGGGCCAAGTACCTGACCATCATGGATCTGAGCAGCAGGTATTGGGAACGCTCTGCCTTTATCACCCCATTCGGACTGTACGAGTCCAGGGTGATGCCCTTCGGCATGAAGAATGCCCCTGCCACTTTTCAGCGGATGGTCAACACGCTGCTAGAGGGACTGGAAGGGTATGCGACCGCATACCTGGATGACATTGCCATCTTCAGTCCCACCTGGGAGGATCACCTAAAGCACCTGGCGCAGGTGTTCGGGCGGATCCAGCGAGCAGGCTTGACCATTAAGCCGGAAAAATGCCAGCTGGGTATGAGTGAGGTCCACTACCTGGGACACCGGGTAGGTGGGGGAGCTCTGAAGCCAGAGCCCGGGAAGGTGGATGTCATCGCATCCTGGCCCACCCCAAGGACCAAGAAGCAGGTGATGTCCTTCTTGGGGACTGCCAGGTACTATAACAGGTTTGTTCCACACTATAGTGCCCTGGCCAAGCCCCTGATGGACCTCACCAGGAAGAAGCTGCCCGTCGCAGTCGACTGGACAGTCGCATGTGAGACAGCTTTCCAGGCGCTCAAGACCGCCCTTTCTAGCTCTCCTGTACTACAGGCAGCCGACTTCACGCAGCCGTTCGTAGTGCAAACCGACGCCAGCGACTTCGGTGCTGTGCTCAACCAAGTCGACACTACGGGCCATGAACACCCCCATTTTGTACCTGAGCCGAAAGCTCCTGCCGAGGGATGTGGCCTATTCCACAATCGAGAAGGAATGTCTGGCAATTGTGTGGGCACTGCAGCATCTGCAGCCATACTTGTACGGACGCCAATTCACCGTGGAAACAGACCACAACCCCCTCAGCTGGTTACACACGGTCTCTGGGAAAAATGGGAGGTTGCTACGCTGGAGCCTCGCTCTCCAGCAGTATCACTTCACCATTCGCCACAAAAGAGGCAGGGACCATGGTAACGCTGATGGGTTGTCCCGGCAAGGAGAGGGTGCGGAAGGGCGCATGGGGAACACAGGAATGTGAAACCCCCTAGCGCCCTCTAAAGCAGGGAGGTGTGATGAAGGAAAAGCCGCCATCTAGGATATGGGGCATAATGCTCGCCTCATGTCTGAGCTTGGCCTGTCCAAGGTGCCATTTTGTCTGAGTTCACAGAGTCACAGGCAACTAACTGCTCCTATCCCCCATCCCTGTAAGCATATTGAAAAAAACAGGATTTAGTGCTCCAATGTTGAATAGCAAGGTCTTTCAGTATGATAAGGAGATAAGGCCAAAACAGGACTTCAAAGCTTGAGTCAGGAGCCACACCAGCATGGGGCCTGGAGGTGCCTGGGGGCTTCAATTAGATTATACCTGTCAGCTAGACACAGGAATACACATCCATTGTCTCTCCCAGCCACTTCGACCGACTCCATCCTAGGATTATGGATTATGAGCACACATTTCGATGTACAGACTCATAAAAAATATCGGCGTGACCCTGTGGAAATCGCGCAGCATACAGTGCGACTCCCGAGTCGATGAGGGCTCTGGGACCTGAGATAAAGACTGGTCCTCCCTGGCGGCCATTTGCTTTAGGTGCAGTTCCCTTACTGACCTGAGAGACAAAGGGGGCACCGGAGAGCCGTGAAAGTGTAGTTACGTCACATTGGTGACGTGGGAGGAAGCGGTTTCCTTCACACTCTGCAAGCAAGAATGGCAGAAGATCCCCAAATCCAGGTGTGAAAAACTTGTTGCATCATTCCAAAGAAGACTCATGGCTGTACTAGCTCAAAAGAGTGCTTCTACTCAATACTGAGCAAAGGGTCTGAACACTTATGACCATGTGATATTTCAGTTTTTCTTTAATAAATTTGGAAAAAAATCTATATTTCTGCTTTTTTCAGTCAAAATGGGGTGCAGAGTGTACATTAATGAGTAAAAAAAATAAACTTTTTTGAATTTACTATGGCTGCAATGAAACAAAGAGTGAAAAATTCAAAGGGGTCTGAATACTTTCGGTACCCACTGTACATTGCCCCCATTATGGTGCATACATACGAGAGAAAAAAATACTCGCTTTTCTTCCTCTCCTTCACAGCGCTGCGCCCTGTGCAGAGACAAGCGGTTGTTTTCAGCGTGTAACAGCGCATGACGTCACTGCTATGTCCCCTCACTCACCAATATCGGATGCCGTAATATTCGCTGCTTCCCATACCCAGGACTATGGGAGGTGGGAGAGACTATGGGTGTGAGGAGCAGTGAATATTCATTTTGTTTAGCAGTGGGCACAGTGTTAGCAGCAACAGTTGACTCCTGCCTCCTGTGACCCTCTGCCACTCCCCCATACACAGCCAGACTATAAGATAAGATACATGCAGGCTATAAAACGCACCCCCCTACTTTTTGCCAAAATTTGAGGAAAAAGTTGTCTTATAGAATTAAAAATACGGTAATTTCTTAATTGGTTATAGCCTAAAACATGGAAAATAGTTTATTAGCCTGAAAAAAAACTTTGATTATGCTGTCAGGACGGCAAAAAGTTGAAATTGGAATACTTTAAGAAAAAGTCACAAATGTTTGGATTTAAGTTCATAATAAAAACACAAATATAGCTTAATTAAAATGCTACAAATTGATGAAAAGGAACCTAGAAATATTTACTTTAGGCGAGGGTATCACTTTCACACATAAATCCCCAACTGTAGTCTACCATCATGTTTTCATTGTAGTTTCCATGGTCGCGACCTTCAAAATATAGGATATCTTAATAAAATCATTCTTTGCTCCTCTGAATAGGCACCCATGTCCTGTTTAATCTATCAAAATGGGCATCAAGTATATGTACTTTTAGAAAGATTTTGCTATAGTTTTTCACCATAGTCTCAACAATGCAACATAGTTTTCAGCTTTGATTTCCAAGGAAGCCTGCAACTACTTTACAAAACTGCTTCTTTCTCATTTTGTTTTTTAAAGAGGTTGGAAAACTCTTGACCCTACAACTTTCTTGATTTGAAACCCCCAATTACTTCCCAACCATATTCCTCATATTTCAATGCAATTAGCAATCTCTTCACATTTTCATATTCTTCTTTAACCCCTTCCCGACATGAGCCGTATATACATGGCGCTGAGTAAGCTGCGCTCCAGCAAACAGATATAATGGATAGTGTCTATAAGACGTCTATCCATTCGTAATCCTATAGTTATATTGTAAATAAACACACAGCTAGAATAGACTATGAAAATTGTAGAATCACACTGAAGGCATCAAAACTATGAATTAACACATGTGGCAATATACATTACACTTTACAAAAAAGTGTGAAACAACTGAAAATGTCATATTCTAGGTTCTTCAAAATAGCCACATTTTGCTTTGATTACTGCTTTGCACGCAGAAAAGGTGAACAGATGGACTCTACATGCCTAGTTCCCACCGTGAAGCATGGAGGAGGTGGCGTGATGGTGTGGGGGTTCTTTGCTGGTGACACTTTTGGGGATTTATTCAAAATTGAAGCGGTGAGCGGTCCAGCTCACCCCAAACCATCTCAATTGGGTTCAGGTCTGATGACTGTGGAGGCCAGTTCATCTGGCGTAGCACCCCAACACTCTCCTTCTTGGTCAAATAGCCCTTACACAGCCTGGAGGTGTGTTTGGGGTCATTGTCCTGTTGAAAAATAAATGCTGGTCCAACTAAACGCAAACCAGATGGAATAGCATGCTGCTGCAAGATGCTGTGGTAGCCATGCTGGTTCAGTATGCCTTCAATTTTGAATAAATTCCAAACAGTGTCACCAGCAAGGCACCCCCACATCATGACACCACCTCCTCCATGTTTCACGGTGGGAACCAGGTATGTAGAGTCCATCCGACCACCTTTTCTGCATGCAAAGCAGAAATCAAAGCAAAAGGTGGACACTTTGAAGAACCTAGAATATAAGACATATTTTCAGTTGTTTCACACTTTTTTGTTAAGTGTAGTGTCTCAATTCCACATGTGTTAATTCATAGTTTTGATGCCTTCAGTGTGATTCTACAATTTTCAGTCATGAAAATAGACAAATCAGTGAATTAGAAGGTGTGTCCAAACTTTTGGTCTGTACTGTATATATATATATTATATATATATATATATATTATATATATATATATATATATACACACACATATATATATTATATAAGCTATTCTCAGGCTGGTAAGGAGCCATGAATATGGACACCCCTCCCAGCCACCCCCAACCTAAAAATTGCAGCTGCCCCAGAAAGGGCTCTTTCCACTTGCATTGTGGCAGTGTCATGTGGGGTTCATGTCACCTTTGTATTGTCCAGTGATATCAAGCCCATGGCTTAGTAATGGATAGGTGTCTATAAGACGTCTATCCATTCGTAATCCTATAGTTATATTGTAAATAAACACACAGCTAGAATAAAGTCCTTTAGCTAAAATAAAAAAAAACACTTATTTAAAAATAAACACATTTTTACTAATCTAACGCCCATTCCATTGAAGCCATGGTCTACTGTAACTTAAAAAAAAAAAAAAACATATCCCTCAACTGTCCATTGTTCTGTCCCACGCCGTAATCCATGTCTGGGATAAATAGTTTTCTCTAATAACCCCCCGAGACCGGAGGATGTAGCCCTCTCTAATAGGGACAGGAAACACAAAGAAGTCAAATAGTCTCTCCCACATCCTCCCTCCAGTGTTTTTATCCGTTCCCTATCAGGGATGAAGAGGCCATCCAAGAATGTGCTGTGCCACTGGCAGGCACCCAGAGAAATGTAAAGATAGGCCCACTCTTACCACTGCTGCCAGGCTAAGGCCTCTTTCACACATCCATTTAGCGCCTGACGGCGCCTTCCGGCGTCGCGTCGGATCCGGCAAATAGTATGTAAAACCGGATGAGACGGATCCGGTTTTTCACCGGATCCGTCTCGGGCATCCGATCAAAAACTGAATCAGTCCAATCTGTTTCATCCGTTTTTTTATCCGTTTTTCGCCGGATTACGACGGATCCGTTTTTTAAAAACGCCCCTAAAATGTGATTGACTACTGTAATCCTATATATACACTGTTTCTACAGCCCATCTTTGACAGGATGTATAGGAGCAAGTACAGGTTGGAGAGAAGATGGATGTTATTATTGGCAATATAATGAAGAATCTGGTGGATTTTACAGTGGAGGCTAATCGCTTGAAGGTGATACTTCTGGAGGAGAGAGCAAGACGTCAGCGCATTATGCGTCAGCGCCACCGACGACGCCGTATGTGGATCCACCCCATCACAGCCCTGAGACAAACTCATGGTGTGTATTCAACACTGTGCATGGAGCTGAGAGAGAATCCGGAGAAATTTTTTGCATACCTTCGGATGAAGAAATACGAATTTTGGTAAGAACTTACCTGTAAAATTCTTTTCAGCAAAGGAAGCAAGGGGGACACTTCATTACTTCTGGGTAGGGCGGAGCCAGATAGTAGGACTAACCTCAGGTTCTAAAAATGGGTGTTGTCCGGCCCCTCCGGCTCTGGCTCCTCCTGCCGTACACTCCAGTTTTGTACACAAGCTAAGGAGAAAGAAATCACCAGCGGAGCGCCATAACCAAATTGAAAGGATTCAAAAGAACAAGGTTATGCACATAACATGAATACCACACAGCTCAGGTACCACTCACAAAACCTGACCACTGCGATGAGCTGGCGATGCCGGAAAGAGCCGTAGAGCGCTGACCTCAGCTCAGAAACTCGCTTATCAGAGAGAGCCGCGCTGCATCTGAAACAACACCTTCTGCCTTATGGGAGGGAGAAGTGTCCCCCTTGCTTCCTTTGCTGAAAAGAATTTTACAGGTAAGTTCTTACCAAAATTCGTATTTCAGCTGCAGATGGAAGCAAGGGGGACACTTCATTACTTCTGGGATGTCCCAAAGCAGTACAAAAAACAAGGGTGGGAAAAAGCCTTAAACAGGCAGAAGCCAACACCTTGATACATGCGCAACAGGCGCAACATAAACTTAACTAGAAGTTTTCAAAATACAGCTGTCTGAAGGACTCTGCGTCCTAAGGCCGCATCAGCGGAGGCACTGACGTCCACCTTATAAAACTTTGTAAAGGTGTGAACAGAAAGCCAAGTCGCTGCTCGACAGAGCTGGACTGCCGAAGCCCTTTGATGAAGGGCCCACGAAGAACCCACAGCTCTCGTGGAATGAGCCCGAATATTAATCGGGCAAGGTTCGTCCATAACACGGTAAGCTTCCTAAATAGCTGACCGGTTCCAACGAGCAATAGTATCTTTAGAAGCCCGTAGACCACGACGACGACCTGCTGGAATCACAAAAGAGAATCCGACTTCCGGAAACTCTGCGTACTGACAAGTAGAACTTCAATGCCCGCACTAAATCCAATGAGTGCAAGGCCCGCACCTTCGCATTCTTTGGTTCTGAACAAAGCGAAGGCAACACAATATCTTGATTGACATGGAATTGAGATACCACTTTAGGGAGAAAATCATGTCGCGTGCGAAGAACAACGCGATCCGGGAAAAATTCCAAGAAAGGTGGCGAACATGAAAGAGCCGCCAACTCGGAAACCCGTCTCAAGGAAGAGACCGCCACTAGGAAGGCAACCTTCCAAGAAAGCAAAGAAAGATTAATAGCATCCATAGGCTCGAAAGGAGCACTTTGAAGAGCTTTCAAAACCAGATTAAGCCGCCAAGGCGACACAGGAGCTTTCCTTGGAGGAAACTGACGGGCTGCTCCGCGAAAAAAGGCACATACGCCCCTACGCGAGTCAATAGCTTTACGAAAAAGCACCGACAGGGCAGACACCTGACCCTTCAGGGTACTGATTGCCAAACCCTTATCCAGCCCGTGCTGCAAAAAACCAACAAGTTGGGTAATGAAAATTTCTTTGGATTCCTGGAAGAACCCAAATACCATGAAAAAAAGGATTCCCAAATCCCGTAGTAAATCCTAGTCGTAGCCGGACTTCTTGACGCTCTCATAGTGGCAATGACCTTTTCTGAAAACCCTTGACGGGTTAAAATCTCGGTCTCAAGAGCCAAACCGTCAAACGCAGAGACCTCAGGCCCGGATGGCACACGGGACCCTGAGTGAGCAAGTCCGGTCGAAGTGGCAGAGGAAAAGGAGGCGCCGCCAGAAGCGACATCAGCGTGGAAAACCACGTCCTTCTCGGCCAATCTGGGGCTATCAGAATAGCCGGAACCCTCTCCAGCCTGACCCGACGTAACACAAGCGGCAGCAAGGATATCGGTGGGAACACATAAACCAGCTGGTATTGGCTCCACGGGACCATCAGCGCACCCACTTCCACCGCGGTCGGATCCCTGTATCTGGACATGAAAGTTGGTAACTTGGCATTGATCCTGGAGGCCATCAAGACTACTTGAGGAGTCCCCCATCGGGAGCACAGAAGTGCAAAGATTTCCGGATGAAGACTCCATTCTCCTGAGTCCATCCTCTCTCGGCTGAGAAAGTCTGCCTGGATATTCTGAACTCCTGGTATGTGAATCGCAGAAATGGCCGGCACATGAGCCTCGGCCCATATCAGAATCCGAGATACCTCCGACATGAGTCTGGAGCTCCTCGTCCCGCCTTGATGGTTGATATACGCAACCGCCGTAGCGTTGTCCGTCTGAACACGAACTGGTAATCTGCTCAAAGGGACCGTCCAATGTTGGAGGCAAAGAAAAATTGCCCTCAATTCCAGGATGTTGATCGGTAACACCGATTCTTCCGGTGACCAAACTCCCTGAATCCAGAGATTGTACCAAACTCCCCCCCAGCCCGTCAGGCTGGCATCAGTGGTCAAGACCGACCATGACAGGGGAAGAAAAGATTTTCCCAGGTAAAACCGTTCCGGACGTAACCACCAGTCCAGAGACTCTCGCACTTTGCGGGAGATTAAAACCCTGCAATCCAGTGTTTCCTGTGCACGATTCCATCTCTTCAAAATGAAGCTTTGAAGCGTTCTGCAATGGAACTGAGCAAACGGAAGAGCTTCCATCGAAGCGACCATTAACCCCAGAAGGCGCATACATCTTCGAAGGGATACTGTCGTTGAGGACTGCACAGTCTGTGCCAGACAATAGATACTGGTTTGCTTGTCCTTTGGCAGAAAAACTACCACTTTCGCTGTGTCGAAAATCATGCCCAAAAACAGGATTGACTGAGAAGGCTCCAGGGATGACTTCTCCCAGTTGATCAGCCACCCGAAATCCTCCAGGAGCTGAAGGGATAAATCGCGAGCCGTTACTGCCTCCTCCTTTGAGGATGCCACAATCAGAAGATCATCCAGATAAGGAAATATCATGATCCCTTGTCTCCGAAGCATTGCCATAAGAGGTGCCAGCACCTTTGTAAAAACTCGGGGTGCCGAAGCCAACCCGAAAGGAAGGGTCAGAAACTGGTAATGGTCCTGACCTATGGCAAAGCGCAGAAAGCGCTGATGAGATCTTCCGATGGAAACGTGTAAATAGGGTCGCGAATATCTATGGACACCAGAAAATTGTTCTGTGACAGGGCAGTCACCACTGAACGAAGCGACTCCATGCGGAACTTTTGGGTGTAAATGCCGATTTAACCTCTTGGGATCCAGAATGGGACGAAACTTTCCCTCCTTTTTGGGGACCACAAAGAGGTTGGAATAAAATCCCCTTCCCCGGTCTTCCGGAGGAACTGACACCACTACACCCTTCTGTAGTAAGGAATCGACTTCCTGCCGCAGAGCGGTCAATAAGTCGGGATCTGACGGAACGCGAGACTGACAGAATCTTTCTGGAGGGCGAGAGAGAAACTCTATGAAATAGCCTGCCGACATTATTCGTGTCACCCAGGAGTCTGAAGCGGGAGACCCAAACCGCTTGAAACAGGAGCAGGCGCCCCCCCACTCGAGAATCCTCGAGTGAACATCTGGCGTCAGTCCGTTTTGGCGGGCTTTTTGTCAGATTCCCGCTTGTCATTGAACGGGTATTGTTTCCAAGAAGCGTTAGACTTTTGGGAAGACTTTTTCCCTGAAAAAGCGGGACGATTCGATCTCCAAGAGGATTGACCGACTCCTCTCCTGCCACGAAAAAAACCGTCGGTTACCACTGGTACCGGGTCTGTCAGATGCAGACGTTACAGTTCTACGCTGAGGTAAAGCTGACTCCTTTGTCTTAGCTTCAGCAATCAAATGATAGCAAACTTTGATTGGACAACCGCATCCCCAGTCCACTGTTTAAGCCACACGGCTCTCCAAACAGTGATTGCAGAAGATCGAGATCTGTACCGCAGGGATGTCCTCACATATATATATATGTCGGGCTGTATTCCTCTTTATATCGGATAAAGAAGGTCCAGCCTGCAGTGCTGTCTGCAGACGACCAATCCAGCCCAAGAGAGCTTTAGAAGCACACAAGGACCCTAGGACCACTAGTAGCTTCATAGATGGCTTTCACCGCCAACTCCGTTTTGTTTTTTTTTGTTTTTTTTGTGAATCTTGCAGATACGCCTTCAGGAGAAGGAATCCAATTAAATCCGACAAACGCGGATACAAGTACCTCACCACTGCCCCATGAGTTTATCCATGGACGGCAAAACCTACAGCGACTATGTCGGAACATACGATCCGCATACTAGATTGTCTGAACCCATAGGTTAGCCAGACAAATAAAAAACAACCGCCACAACTGGCGTCAGATTGGTGCCGGACACAGTCCGAAGCAAACCCAAACGTCGGACACAAAGTATCCACCGCGCAAGCGTAGAACACAAAACGCATTCCATGCATAGGCGCAAGACACAGTGCATACACCGCGCAAGCGTAAGACACAAACGCAACCCACGCGTAGGCGTAGGACACAATGCATCCGTATTTCAGGTGAAAAATACAGTGTATACGTAGGGCAGCCGCAGTAAAATACAGCGTATTCATATCACACAAGTGTCAAAAAACACAGCATATTAACTCAACATGAAAGGGATATAAATAGGGTCAAGTGCGGATTCTATCCGCAGACGCCATACATGCGTTCCAGATCATTGAACATGCCCTCACACAGTATATATTACAATAAAATATGTAATAACAACATGTAAGAAAAAGAGGCGCTGAAGGGTTAAAAACTCCCACAGCAGGAGTTACCCCAGCCATCAGGGCTAACCGCTAAAGGGTTAATGCCGCAGCCTCCCTACGCCCGTTAAGGCGAGGTACAAATATATATATATATAATATATTATATATATATATATATTATATATATATATATATTCCTGAACACAGCTTGCAGGATCGCACCCTCAGCTAAAATCGTGCTGGAGGGTGCAGTATCGGCCGTTAATATTGCAGAATCGCACCCCCAGCTGCTAAAATCGTGCTGGAGGGAGCAGTATCGGCCGCTAAGGGGTTAATGTCTCAGCATCCCCACGCCTGTGAAAGGCTACAAGAAAATATTCCTGCAGCACAGCTGCATTTGAATCGCACCCCCAGCTGTTAAAAATCGTGCTGGAGGGTTTTTTTTTTTTTTTGCAGCGTCGGCGGCGAAGAGGTTAACGCCGAACTCACCCGGCTGGAGCGGTGCCTTTGAGGAGAGGAGAGAGGGAGAGACAAACGAAATAATCGGCTCTCTGCCAGCAATGGCCGCCGAAGCTCCCCTGTCCTATCCAGCCCGTGCAGAGACCGAAAGTGAAAGTGCCGGGCCGGCTGCCTTAAAGCGCGCGCTCTGGGCGCGAAATTCAAATAAAAAAGGCGGGAGCAACTCTCCCCTCCATCTCCTAAGTCCCGCAGGGCATCTGCCTGCGGACAAAAAAGTACCAGTGGCTGTCCGCAGCAGCCACTGAAGGCACTAAGGTAATAGCGTTGCCTGCAGCAACGCTAAATCACACTGATATATAGTAAAAATGTACAGCACTGCCGTAGCAGAACGCTAAAGCACTCACATATATATAATAAAGATATGGAGTACTCACCAGCCAAAACGCCACAGGGACCCTCCACGGATATGTGACGCTGTGCCCATTGCTTCCCCATGAGGACAAGGAACGCAGTGACCCAGAACGTGGTGTGCGTCCTGTCAGGGATAGCCACCTCTTCCCCCGGGCCGGCAAGAAAATGCAATGACCACCATTTAGGGAATACATTTCTGCCAGGGGAGAGGATGGGGACCAGCAGCGCCGGTACCCCTGATCCTCTAGACATAAAGTCCAGGACCCTGTCCGAGTAAAATAATAAACTCTTCTGAGGTGTTTTCTGAGGAGCTGCATTAGCAGCCATCCTTCCTACTTGGACCTCAAGTCGAAACTGGAGTGTACGGCAGGAGGAGCCAGAGCCGGAGGGGCCGGACAACACCCATTTTTAGAACCTGAGGTTAGTCCTACTATCTGGCTCCGCCCTACCCAGAAGTAATGAAGTGTCCCCCTTGCTTCCATCTGCAGCTGAAAGAAAATTTTGATTTTTTTGGTGGAGCGTATTGGAGAACAAATCCGAAGATCCGACACCTATTGTCGCTTCTCAATTTCTCCGGCGGAGCGTCTCATGGTCACTATAAGGTAAGCTATATGTATTGGATCTGCTTGCTTGAGCACACTTGTAACTGGAATGTTGTTGCTGGTAGTTTTTAACCTTTTTTTATACTATCTCCAATTGTTATAGCTGAGTTTTGGTATGTAATGCTGTGATTTTGAAGTAATTTTTTTTTTTTGTTTTTTTTTTACAGATTCCTGGCAACAGGAGAATCGCTGTCATCGCTACATTTCCAGTATCGGCTGGGAATTTCAACGATATCAGGCATTATCAAGTACACTTGTCGTGCTCTGTGGGAGTCTTTGGTTGAATTTGTTCCAGAGCCAACTACAGACCGGTGGATTGAAATAGTGGACCAGTTTCTCCAGATCTGCCAGTTTCACAATTGCCTGGGCGCTGTTGACGGCAAACACATCCGCATTGTAAAGCCTGCAGGAACCGGATCGGAGTTCTTCAATTATAAAAAATATTTTCGGTCATCCTCATGGCTATTGCTGATGCGGAGTACAAATTCATTGCTGTGGACATTGGGGCTTATGGACGGTCCAATGACTCCCAAGTGTTCAAACTGTCTGCTATGGGTCAGAGACTGTACGGAAACACTTTTCAGTTCCCACCCCCTAGGCCGCTGCCTCAAATCTCTGGGCCACCTATGCCTTTTGTATGTGTAGGTGATGAAGCCTTCCAGCTGTCGGAACACCTCTTGAAACCTTACAGTAGCAGAGGATTGACACAAACCAAACGGATTTTCAATTACCGCCTCACAAGAGCCAGACGGATGGTTGAGTGCGCGTTTGAGATTATGACAGCCAAATGGCGTGTCCTATTGACTGCAATAAACCTAAAGACAGAGACTGTGGATGAGGTTATAAAAGCATGCATGGTCCTACACAATTTTGTTCTCAGCCAGGAACAGATTTCTATTGAGGACCACTATGAAGATACCACCTTGCAAGACTAAAACAACATAACTATTCGAAGTACACTGGCGGTTTCACGAATGAGGGACTATTTTGCCCAATACTTTATGTCACCTGAAGGTAGACTAGACTGGCAGGATGACAGAGTGTGATAAATTGTAAATTATGTTAAAACTCATGTACCTTCTGTACCCACAGTAAACCTTTAAAAGCAAACTTGTCTACCTTTTTGTGGGTTTCTACTGTATTTAACCTTTTGGCCACAGTTGTGTCCCTGGTTGGGTTTTTTTACCCAAAGTATTTCACCTTTTTTCAAAAATTGTGTACCTTGTTGGGGATTACCTAACAATGTACACAAGTTTGGGAAAAAGGTGAAATACTTTGGATACTACACAACCCGGGACACAACTTTGGCAAAAAAGTTAAATTTATGTACCTTTTACCCAAAGTTATGTTGGTGTTTTTGTGTACCCAAAAATTTTTACCTGTTTCACAACATTTTTTACGTTACATCTTACAAATAAATGACAGACAACAATTTGAATAAACCAATGTAACTTTTATTAAAAAATATATTTTTTAATATGTTTGTAAATTTTTGATTTTGTAATAAAATTTCTTGTTTAGAAAAAGTCTTTATTTTTTGAAAAAAAATAATTACAACTGAGTATAGTGTGGGGTGGAAATACTGCTGGAGGGGCTGAGGGACACTTCGACATTGGGAGTGTAGAGAGAGGACTGGGATGGTGGAGGGGAAGGAACAGTAAGAGGTGAAGGGGTGGAAAGAGTAAAAGAATGGGAGGACAAGTTGGAGGCAGAACAGGTGATGTTTGGTGGAGAGGAGGGTGGAGCAGGGACTGGAAGAGCAGGTGATATGGTAGGGAATTGGAATGTGGAAGGAGGTTGATAAGAGGCAGGAGTGTGGTACGGGACAGGTTGCTGGTACTGGGGAGGTTGCTGGTACTGGGGAGGTGACTGGAGTTGGGGAGGTGACTGGAGTTGGGGAGGTGCCTGGAACTGGGGAGGTGCCTGGAACTGGGGAGGTAGCTGGTACTGGGGAGGTGGCTGGTATTGAATAGGAGGGGGAGGAGGGACGGTGGCTGGAGGGTGGGCAGGTGGAGGAATGACTAGGGTGGGTGGAGGAGGTTGGCAGGTAGCCTGCACTAGAGCAGCGTGGCAAGTATGCATTACATACATCTGCTGGTCAGTAGATAGCGTATCCATGCGCTCGGCTACAGACCTGAAAAAGCTGTGATTTGGAAAAGTTCTTGCTTCCGAATGCATGGTTTGCAGAAGTGTCTTCAAATGTTGGTGTTTATCTGATTAATGCCTGCGGCAATTTGTTCAGATAATACTTTTAGACAGTTCTGGAAAGATGCATTGAGATGCAAGAACTCGGGCGCAAAGCTCCTTTCCTGACCCCTCTGCCGCCCAGTAGCCGCAGGTGTACTAGAGATTTCAGTGGCAGAAGGGTGGGGTAAAGGGAATGCTATGTCCTCACCAGCAGATTCATGTAATGCAGGCGGCCACGATGCTCCAGTGCTGGTGGAGGGGACAGAGGGCTCACGTGTCAGGGAAGGCTGGGAAGGTGCAGATGGGCCGGGGCGGTCGAAGTGTCCCTCGGTGCCGGTCTCCTGAGGGATCGCCCCAGAAGGGCCAACTCTGCGGGCGCCCGAGTGCTGGTCACCGTGCTGTGGAATAAAGAGAAAAAAATACAATTAATATAGAGATATGGAATGGCCCTGGCTGAAAAAAAAAATGTAGTTAGACATGTTAACATTTCCTTTTGAATATTTACCTTCTGGTGACCATTGTTGCCCGCAGGAACGCCAGGACTCTTGCATATTTTTATTTGCTCCGGCGTCCTGCAGATCCACTCAGGGCCCGCATCTCTTTGTTGAACTCCTTCTTGAAGCGATCCCTCACAGACCGCCACCGATTCACAATTCTCTCCCCTGAAACAAGAAAGCACAAATTGGTTAGTATACAACATCAGTGTTTCCCAAACCACAGTCCTCATGGCCCACACGGGTCATGTTTTCAGGATTTCCATAGTGCTGCACAAAAGGAAATCCTGAAAACCTGACCAGTGTGGGCCACAAGAACTGGAGTTTGGGAAACACTGCTTTACATCCAGCAACCTGAACTGTATATACTTACAGTGTCCAGTCTGGGCCCGAACATCGAGGTCCTCCCAGCGGTCCACCCTTATCGAAGTGACTTCCTCCCAGAGCCGATGGGTGATGATGAGATCAGCATGGCGGTGGTCCCCCATGTTCCCTTTCTCGGACCAGATCGATGAGGAGGTCCACATCTATCCCCTCCTCCTCACCGTCCGAGTCGGGAGCACGCTGTGAAGCCTGTTAAAGAAAATGAGGAAAAAAAAAAACATTTAGCCTCCACACTACAAGGTTTAAAAAATAAAAAATAAAAAAATAAATTATATACTTACACGATGGTGACCGCTGCGTCTCTCACGCCGACGTCTTTGGGAGGCACTGTGAGGACCTCTTTGACGAGCACCAGATTCGGGAGACTAAAATAAAAAATTGGGATGTAGGCATATGTGTTGGGTGCTGTGTGATGTATGTACTAAATGGTTTTCTATGTGTTGTGTGATGTTGTGTTGCTGCGATTGATGCAGGATACTTATGAATTGTGAGCCCACTCCGGGTATCTGTCCATCCCGTCCTTCTTCTGGGAGCTCCTCTTCCGCTTGCGATTCCTGTTATTAAAAAAAGACAATGAATACATATATCCCACAGATGGATTGTGAAAAAAAAAATATATAATAATTTTTTACCGCCAAATGCTGACGATGAGAGGGAGGGCTCCCAGAAGAAGATGTGTCATCGTGACGCTGCAGCTTCCTGGACTCCGGTTCTGCTGGTGGTGGAGCTGCTGCTGCTGTTTCTGCTGCTAACGCTGCTGCCGCTGCCTGGGTTTGGCGTTCTCTGCTGTGGAATAAAGAGACAAAAAGGGCCAGTGAATATATGTATATTCTATAGCCCTGGCTGAAAAAGAAAAAATTGGTTACATTTTTGGGGAATGGAGGATGTGATATTTACCGTCTGCTGTTGAATGACCTCTCCCGGGAGCGATGCTGCTCCATGGCTGCTGCCTGGGTTCGGCGTCCTCTGCTGTGGAAACAAAAACAGCCAGTGAATATATGGATATTCCATAGTTCTGGCTGAAAAAAAAAAAATGGTTAAATTTTTGGGGAATGGGGGATGTGATATTTACAGTCTGCTGTCGGATGAGCTGTCCAGTCGCTCCATTTCTGCTGCTGGTGCTGGAGGTCTTTGGCTGGCTCCTCTGCTCCTGGCTGGCTGCATGCTAATGGCTGAGCGTCCCACTGACATGCTTTATAAATGTTTGCTGTGGGCTGGGCTAAAAATTATAAAAACTGGATCCGGCTTTTGCCAGATCAGGCGCATTCCGGCGCTCAGAGTTTCATTGTAACCAAAAGCCGGAAGCGTCGGATCCGGCGCTTCCGGCTTTTTCGCCTGAGACAAAAAACATTAAAGTTGCCGTTTTTTCCAGACGCCGGAATGAAACCAGACACCGGATCCGGCAAAAACCGGACGCGCTAATGTTAGTCAATGCTAAAAAAACGGATCCGGCATTACATTTCGCCAAATCCAGTTTTATAAAAAAAGGCCGGATCGCGCCATCAGGCGCAAAACGGATGTGTGAAAGAGGCATACTCTCTTCCCCGAACGCCGCTCCCGTCTCCATGAAGGACTCAGGATTCACCTCCAGTCCCGCACCTTCGCGCAAGGTATGAGGGGTTCTTCAGGCTGGAGGCCTCTCTCAGCTCTTCAGCCTTATCTCCTATTCTCTGAGAGAGAAGTGCCTGTCTCCTACATGCTGGAACGCATCACCACGTTGCTTCCGGCATGTTGCACTGGAGCCAGCACGTCACTACAGTGACATCCGACCCCGGCCGGCAGGTTATGACGTCGCTTCCATATTTTTGCGTTTTAAGCTGGAATGCATGAGGAAATGTCGGATAATGGCACTGCCTGTGACTGCAGTCTCCTGGCTTTCACACATGGACGCCCACATAAGAGTCCTAGATAAGAAGGCACGTTAAAGTAAAACCAATCCTCTGTGTTAACATGGAGGGTTCAATTTCTTCCCTCTCTGCATCTGTAGAGCCCAGCGCTGTTCCAGACCCAGTAAGTTGTCTGGCACTAGGGGTCTGTCTCCATGGTACAGGTATGTTGTATTACAGCTTTTATCCCTCTTCCCTCTCTTCCAGGGGGACAAGGAACCTGCATTAGAGAGCAAATCTAAAGCCTCACACACGTGCAGTCTGTGCAAAGAAACTGGCTTCTTACCATAAGAGACCGTTTTGTAAAGAATGCACGGAGAAAATCATCAAGGAGGAACAACCTTCACTGATGGGAGAAATCAAAGGAAAAGTCTTGCCAGGAGATTAAATCTTCCCTGGCCTCTTTCTCCCAGCCCACACCCTCCCTCAGTAATTCCCCAGCAGCTAAAAGAAGGAAGAATAGCCTGGAGGAGGAAAGGGACGGTGAATCAAGAGGAGATGTCCATTCTGGAGGAAGGCGAGCTAGCCCTGGACCAATGATGCCTCTTAACATAAGAAATATTATTTTTCTTCAGAAAACAAGGAAGAGTGCCTTATGGAGGTAAGGAGAACCATGAAGTTAGAAGAAGAAAAGACTTCCCAGACAGTACAAAAATAGATGTTCAGTGGTTTCCATTCAAGAAAGAAACTAGTATTTCCCATATATAAGCATATTCGGGACCTAGTATTGGAGGAGTGGGATTCCCCAGAAAAGAGGTTGAATACTCCCGCCGGGATGAGAGACAGGTTCCCGGTGGACGATGAGACTACACAATGCTGGTCAGAGGTACCAAAGATAGATACACCGATTGTACGGGTGGCCAAGAAAACGACCTTGCTATTTGAAGATTCGTCCCAGCTGAAGGACCCTCTAGAGAGCAAAATAGATGGCCTTTTAAAAGGAAAACCTCAGAAGCACTGCTGAACACAAGTGCAGTCTCCACATGCATGATCAATGTCCCATTTGCTTATCCAGCTGGAAGAGCTATGGGTACTCCCAGAGATGACAATTCTGGAATCCTTACTTCTCCTCCAAAAACCAAAAGGATTTCTAGCAGACGCATCTGCAGAATCGATAAGAGTGGAAGAAAAGTCAGGCAGCTTATCAAACTGTAAGACATGCACTCTGGTTAAAATATTGGAGTGGGGACGTCACTTCAAAAATTAAGCTGTGCCCATTCCCTTTAAAAGGGAAATATATGATTGGGCTAGCACTTGACGACTTACTAGAGAAGGCCTCGGATAAGAAGAAAGCTCTACTTGAACCTAGAAGTTCTAAAAAAAAGACCCTTTCAACCATCTCAGGAGCAAACTCCTCAATACAGAGGGAAAGGAAAGTCAGGCTGGTGGAGCTATCTAAAAGGTGGGAAGGGCTCAAATCTTTTTCGTTCTTAAGGCCAGCATCAAAATAAACCATGAAGCTAAGACAGTAGTGGGAGGGGGGGGGGTCTTCGCAACTCAGGATTCCTTCCCCAGTGGCACAAGATGTGCACAGATCTATGGACTAGCACAGCCAAAGAGTAATAAAAATAGAATTTTCTTCCTATCCCCCACAGAGGGCAAGGAAAACAACAATCTTCTCCAGAGATGCAATCCACCTTAATAGCCGTCTAAAAAGCCAGCTATCCGCAGGTAATCTCCCTCATTCCAGAGAGGGAAAAAAAGGGACACTACTCCAGGCTCTTTCTCGTAAAGAACCCAAGTGGTTCTCATCGGATCATAAAACAACTTGAAATCCCTGAACCAGTAAATAGTATACAGGAAGTTCAAAATGGAATACATCAGATCAACAATTCCCTTGATAGGCCAGGACTTCGGTATACCTACGATCGATCTGTAGGACACATACTATCACAGTCCTATTCTCCTGACCTATCAAAAGTTTCTGAGGTTCACAGTTGTCCAGGAAGAACAAACAGTGCACTATCAGTTCAATGATATCCCAAACGGGAGAACACAGGCAACACAGGTCTTCACGAAAATCATGGCGGAGGTCATGGCATATATCAGAGGTCAGGATATTTTCATAATTCTGTACCTTGATGACTTTTGGCTGATTGCCCCCTCAATATCATTACTCCAGGAACATCTGCAGATAACAACCCAGATCCTGTCATCTATGGGTTGGTTAGTGAACCACACGAAATCAGATATGATTCCCGCCACAACAAAGATGTTTCTTGGGGTTCTATTGAATTCCCACGACCAGACATCTTTCTTATCCAAACAGAAACAGATTCAATTCATATCAAGAATAAGCATAGTGCAAAGCAGGAAATGGTTGTCAGGTAAGTCCTCGGTTCCATGACATCCTGCATCCAGATGGCAGCTTGGGCTAAGGCACATACCAGAGCTTTACAGACACACATTCTCGAAATTGGAATTCATCCTTAGAGTCCTTAAAACAATAAAATCCCAATACCACTGTGATGAACGGCATACGGAGGCCCGGGGAATCATGGTTTATGAACCCACCGCTGCCACCAATGTGATGAATAATGGCACACACAGGTCCGGGGGAGTCACGGATTATCATCCCACAGCTGCGACCAGTTTGTGACGATCTACAGGGATTTATAGTTATCCCACTTTCTAGTTCCGTTTAGGAACTTGCAGCTCTCCGGCGCCCCCTTACCCTCAAGTCAGTCAGGGAACTGCACCTAGGATAATTAGTCACCGGATGGGCCACTTGGACGTGTGCTGGCTATTGGGCATGCTGCAGTGAGGGAATTATAACTACTCCTAGCCGCAGCCAGGCAAAACGCTTATAAAACCCGCTGTCACTGCCAGCGATAGCCTAAGCCCCCAGCACACACACGCTCACTCAGTCAACATGACTATGGCAGCCCACTTGTTATGTTTCGGTAGCTGAGGAGTGCAGGTAAAAAAGGCAATACACCAGAGCAGTTGGAATCTATGAGATTGCAGTACCCTGACTAACCACCACAACTAGAGGCAGCCGTGGAGCGTTCCTACGTTGGTCCTAGACGCCTCGTCACAGCCTGAGAAACTAACTACACCTAAAGATAGAAATAGGAAAGCTATCTGCCCCGGAGCAGAACCCCAAAGATAACAGAAAGCCCCCAAACATGTAATGGCGGTTAGACAAGAGGAAATACTGACACAGAAAGAAAATAGTATGAGCAAACGCTGGGGCCCAAACTATCTAAATAGAAAAGGATAGGAAGGGTACTTACTGCAATCCCAGAAAACCCTGAAAAGAACCAACTCTACTAATTTCAAAATCACCTGAGATCACACGACCTCTACCACCTAAATTAGTTCTCTGGTGTAACAAATAAAAAACAGCAGCCACTGAAAAAACTGGAAAAAGCAAAAGAACAAAACTCAGTGGCTGAACTAAACTGAGAGGGCAGAAGCCCCCGGAGGGGACCCTGAAGGCCCCCAAAGAAGTACAGGACAAAATGCAAAAATATAGCACAAACACAAAAGAAGCAAAAGTCTTATCTGTAAGCAGGAGATGCAGACACGACACAGCAGGCTACAAGGGAAACTGGAATGAAGGATTCAGACCAGAACAATTGATCACCGGCAACCCTGATGGGAAAATGACTCCCTTATATAAGACCAGTCAGTAACACCTGATTCCCAGTCCTCACAATCTTCACTAGCACCGCTTGTAACCACCAGAGGGAGCCTCTGCTCAGAACTCATCTCAAACCCATTCACAACAGTACCCCCCTTGAGGAGGGGTCACCGAACCCTCATTTGAGCAACCAGGTCGGTCAGGATGAGTTCTATGATACGCACGGATAAGTCTCCTAGCATGGATGTCCGAAGCAAACACCCAAGAATTGTCTTCCTGACCATAACCTCTCCATTTAACCAAATACTGGAGTTTCCGTCTAGAAAAACGAGAATCCAATATTTTCTCAACCACATACTCCAGATTGCCCTCAACCAAAACAGGGTCAGGAGGCACAGCAGCAGGAACCACTGGCTCAACAAACCTCTTCAACAAGGACTTGTGGAACACGTTATGGATCTTAAATGTCCCTGGAAGAAGCAAACGAAAAGAAACAGGATTAATAATCTCCATGTTCTTATAAGGTCCAATGAACCTAGGCTTAAATTTAGGAGATGCTACTCTCATAGGAATATTCTTTGAGGACAACCAGACCAAGTCCCCCACTTTAAACCGAGGACCATCAGTCCTATGCCGGTTAGCAAACCGCTGGGCCTTCTCCTGAGAGAGGGACAACCTCTCCACTATCTGGTCCCAAATCTGTTGCATACGCTCCACAACAGAGTCAACACCTGGACAGACAGAAGCCTCCGTCTGTCCTGAAGAAAATCGAGGGTGAAACCCAGAATTACAGAAAAACGGAGACATCAAAGTGGCAGAGCTAGCCCTATTATTAAGAGCAAACTCAGCCAAAGGCAAAAAAGAGACCCAGTCATCCTGATCAGCAGACACAAAGCATCTTAGATAAGTCTCCAATGTCTGGTTTGTTCTCTCAGTTTGACCATTGGTCTGAGGATGAAATGCCGAGGAGAAAGACAATTGAACACCCAGTTTAGAACAAAAAGTCCTCCAAAATCTGGAAACAAACTGGACTCCTCTGTCAGACACAATGTTCTCAGGAATGCCGTGTAAACGAACCACGTGCTGAAGGAACAACGGCACCAATTCAGAGGAGGAAGGCAACTTAGGTAATGGCACAAGATGTATCATTTTGGAAAACCTATCACAAATTACCCAGATGGTGGTCATTCTCTGAGAAACAGGAAGATCGGAAATGAAATCCATAGAGATATGGGTCCATGGTCTCTTGGGCACAGGCAATGGCATCAACAAACCACTAGAGCGAGAGCAAGGCTTGGAGCGAGAGCAAGTCCCGCAGGACTGCACAAATTCCCTGACATCACGAGACAAGGTAGGCCACCAAAAGGACCGACTAACCAAGTCTCTGGTACCAAAAATTCCGGGATGCCCAGCCAATGCGGAACAATGAATCTCAGACATCACACTCTTTTTCCATTGGTCCGGGACGAACAATTTTCCAACAGGGCAGCGCTCGGGCCTATCCTCCTGACACCCCTCCAGAGCAAGTCTCAAATTGGGCGAGATGGCAGAAAGAACTACACCCTCTTTCAAAATAACAGAAGGATCAGATAACTCAGGAGAGTCCGCAAGGAAACTCCTCGAGAGGGCATCCGCCTTAACATTCTTAGTGCCAGGAAGAAAGGAAACCACAAAATTAAAACGTGTGAAAAACAAGGCCCACCTGGCCTGTCTAGGATTGAGTCGCTTGGCAGATTCCAGATAGACCAGATTCTTATGGTCCGTAAGGACCACCACCTGATGTTTGGCTCCCTCCAGCCAATGTCTCCACTCTTCAAAAGCCCACTTCATGGCCAATAACTCCCGATTACCTACGTCATAATTACGTTCAGTAGGAGAAAATTTTCGAGAGAAAAAGGCACAAGGGTTACTTTTAGAGGTCTCTGGATCTTTTTGGGACAAAACGGCACCTGCCCCAATTTCAGAGGCATCAACCTCCACCTGAAATGGCAGAGAAACATCAGGCTGCCGTAGAACAGGAGCAGAAGTGAATCTCTGCTTAAGTTCCTGAAATGCAGAGACTGCCTCAGGAGGCCAATTCACCACATCAGAACCCTTTCTGGTCAAATCAGTTAATGGTTTAACAATAACCGAGAAATTACCAATAAATTTACGATAAAAATTGGCAAAACCCAAAAATCTCTGAAGATCCTTTAATGAAGTAGGTTGGACCCAATCACAGATGGCCTGAACCTTGACCGGGTCCATTTCAATAACAGATGGGGACAAAATGAATCCCAGAAATGAGATCCTCTGTATGCCAAAAAGACACTTTGATCCCTTCACATACAGAGCATTCTCTCTCAAAATCTGGAATACAGTTCAAACATGTTTCACATGAGAGTCCCAGTCATTAGAAAAAATCAAGATATCATCCAAATAAACAATCAGAAATTTGTCCACAAAATCCCTGAAAATGTCATTCATGAAGGACTGGAAGACGGAAGGAGCATTAGTGAGCCCAAAGGGCATCACTAGGTACTCAAAATGCCCTTCAGGGGTATTGAATGCCGTCTTCCATTCATCCCCGTGCTTAATGCGAATAAGGTTATACGCCCCCCTGAGGTCAAGCTTGGTAAACCAAGTAGCGTTTTTCACCCTGGAAAACAGGTCAGAAATCAAGGGTAACGGGTATTGATATTTCACAGTAATATTGTTCAAGAGACGATAATCAATACACGGCCTTAATGAACCATCTTTTTTGGCCACAAAGAAAAAACCGGCACCTAAGGGTGAAGAGGATGGTCTGATATGACCCTTCTCCAATGATTCCTTGATATAAGACCGCATAGCGTCATGTTCAGGTACAGACAAGTTAAAAAGGCGACCTTTAGGGAATTTACTACCCGGCACTAATTCAATAGCGCAGTCATAGCTCCCATGGGGAGGCAAGGATGCAGATTTACTTTCGCTAAACACATCAGAAAAATCAAACAAAAAGTCAGGAACATCCTGAGCCTGGGGGGAGGCAGAAAAAACAGGTGTAAGGTTCTATGTATATATTCCTGAAACTCAGTTTGTTCGTCAGCCATTTTACTTTCTGTCTTGCTGCAGCTATCTTGCCCTCAGTCAAAATGGAGTTTCCAGCTTGCATGTTCCCGCCCTGATTCTCTCCTTTGCTTCTTAAGCAGCCACAGCTGAGCAACAGTGCTTCAGAATCTAGCCTGCAGTGAACCTGTGACTTGACTCCTGTAAGCCTTGGACCTTGTACTCCAGCTATTCCTACTGAGGAACTCTGAAGCACTTGTGGACTCTGAACCCTGCTCTTTGAAAGACCCACGTTTGCATGGACTTACGGTAACAGAGAAGAAGATCCTGAATCTGTATTGGAGAGTGATTGCTGAGCTTGGATTACTCTGGCCTGCTGTGTCTCCTGTTTCTGTGTCTGCAAACTGTGTGACTATTTCTGCCAACTTGTATGAAGTAATACAGGACTTTTCTATATCAAACCTGTGACTCCTGTGTTTTCATCGCACCCAAGCACAAGACGCTATATGAACTGTACTACATACATTACAAGATTCTGAAGCCAAATGTTAGTGTCTGCTGGGTCTGGACGATACCAGGATTTGCGAGCAGGATTGAGGTTCTAGAGGGGCGGTCCAGGCTCCTGCCGTAGCCCCGAGTGTGGGATCCCAAGTTCCCCCCCTTTTCGTTTTGGCGGTTGAAGTGAGAAATTCAGGGGATTTATTAATCAATGCATCTTTTTTTTTCTGCACATGCTTCACAATTTCCCACTGAACGATCTAAGGTGCTTACTATAATTTATGTTGCTTACCAACAAGGCTTTAATGTGGGCAAACCCTCTGTTTGAGACTGAGGATGATTGTTTGAATCACCTTGATGATTTTATTTCAGCCATGGGGCAGGTGTTTGATGACCCCAATCGAGGTGTGCAAACAGCTGAAGCAGCCATGTTAGCTTTGCGCCAAGGTAAGCACTCGGTGCTGAATATGCCTTGGATTCAGGGATGGGCCCTTGATACCACTGGGACGTTCCGCCAAAAAATCATTTTTCGAAAGGGGTTATCTCACTGATTAAGGATGAACTTGCTCGTGCCGACCCCCACTGCGTTAGGTGACTTTATTAACTACTGCATCCGTATTGATACTCGTCTGACTGAACGCAGGCAGAGAGATGGTTCGAAAGCAATCGTACTAACCTTTTCCTACCTTCCTCTCAGCTAGGAACCTTTGAGTCGGATTACACGGGAATCTGAACCTGAAACCCATGCAGTAGACTCTTTTACAACGACGGGGTTAGTGATGCACGCAAGGAACATCGTTTTAAGGAGAATCTATGTTTCTATTGTGGTAAGTCAGGGCACTTCATTATAAACTGCCCCGCCGTTCTGTAAGACTATGCAGCACTCATTCATTGTGAGTGTTGCGAGAGGGGATCTGTCAGGTCCGAGCCTCAGGCTCCAGAGAGATCTGCAGCAACAGATCTTGATTTCTGGACTTAAACTCCGTTACCTCCTGAGGACGTTGACTGTGTAAACGCTGCCATTTTTCAAGTTTCCTCAGCGGTTGTCCCAGCTGAGTTGTAGAAAAACAATTCTCATTGCTTTCTTTCATCAAACTTGGGTTGACTCAGCTTGGGGTGTCTAGCTCTGCTTGATCGACTCAGGGGCAAGTGGAAATTTTATGGATGTCTCCTTTGCTCTGAAACAGGGAATCGTCAGTGAAGAAGGCTACTCAGTACAGATGGAAAACTGTGGTGGCTCCCTGCTGACCTCGGACCAGTGGATCAGGAAACAGAGCCTTGAGGGTTCTTATGGGTAAAGATCATCAAGAGAAACTGTCCTTTATGCTTATTCTTCTCCCCACTTTCCATTATTCTAGGGCTACCATGGCTGCAGCTCAGAATCCTACATTACTGGGAGGACCAAGGAATTACACTTTTCCAGGAAAAAGATGAGTCCAAAAGTTTCGCTTGCTCTGTTCCTAAAGGAATCATGTCAGTCCCTGAACTACCAGCTGTATACCAGGATATTGTGGATTTATGTGACAAGAAGAACGCTGACCAGCTTCCTCCTCACGTCCATATGATTGTCCAATTGAATTATTGCCTGGAGCGAGATACCTTTGGTAAGTTCTACCCCCTGGCGGGCCGAGTAAAGGCTTTAAAGGATTACATAGATGAAAATTAGCAAGGGCTTCATACGCCCCTCTTCATCTCCTGCAGGTGCACCCTCTTCTTTGTAAAGAAGAAAGAGGATCTCTGAGACCATGCGTAGACTATAGGGAACTCAATAAGGTTACTATTAGAAACCGTTATCCATTGCCTTTAATCCCTGAGTTATTGGAGAGAGTGCGACAAGCCAAAATTTTTTCTAAACTAGATCTTCGTGGGGCCTATAACTTAGTCCGTATTAGACCTGGGGATGAATGGAAGACTGCATTCAGGTCACGCTATGGACACTTTGAATATCTAGTTATTGCCTTTTGGTTGAGTACGCCCCAGCCACTTTCCAACATTGGTGAATGACATCTTCAGGGATCTCTAGATACATTCGTGGTAATTTATTTGGATGATATTCTAATTTTTTCTAACTCCACAGAGGAACATCATGGACATGTGAGAATGGTCTTGGAAGTCTACGACAAATCATTTTACAATCAAACTTGAAAAGTGTGATTCCATAGGACCGAAATTCAATTTTGGGTTTTACTGTCTACACAAGGAATTAGTATGGATGGAAGCAAAAACCCAAGCCATCAAGGATTGGCAAGTCCTAGAAATGTGAAGGAGGTACAGCGCTTCATCGGGTTTGCCAACTTCTATAGAGTTTCATTAGAAATTTCTCTGAGGTAGTGTCACCTATCACTCAACTTACCCGGAAAGAGTCTAGGTTTTCTGGACTCCCCAAGCCCGGAAGCATTTTCCCGTCTAAAAGATAAATTTACCACTTGCACCTATCCTAGTACATCCCAACCCCGAGCTTGCCTTCATAATAGAGGTGGATGCTTCGACTGTGCGTTGGAGCTATACTTCTCAGAGAACAGGTGGAGAGAAATGTCTTGCTCCTGTGCCTTCTTTTCCCAGCAGTTGTCTTCTGGCTGAGAGGAACTACGATGTGGGCAATAGAGAGGTTGTTGGCCTTATTGCCGCTTCAAAGAATGGAGACACTTCTTCAGGGAGCTGCACAGCAAAATAGTCGTCCTGACAGACCATAATAACCTGAGTTTATCAGGTCGGCTAAGTGCCTGACTCCTCGCCAGGCTCGCTGGATCTTTTTTAAACCAATTTAATTTTATCATCTCTTAAGACCAGGAATCGCGCATGGAAAGGCTGATGCACTCTAGGATTTCTCAGCAGAGACACCCAATTACTCCTCCTAAGACTTTCTTCCTGACTCTAGTTCCTAGGGTAATTCATAATCAAGACTACTTAAGGACATAAGGAAGCATACATGCGGATTCCTTTTTGGCACAACCCCAGGGACGAGTCTTGTCTTTAAGAATGGTGTGTGGATTCAGGGACAACGTTGTTTATTCCTGAAACAGTCGATTAAGGTATTGCAAAATCATTCCGATTCCAAGATGCTGGGCATAGGGAATTCTAAAGACACAGGAATTTCTTTCGTTTCTTTTGGTGGCCCACTTGCAGGAAGGATGTTTTGAATTATGTCACTTCATGTGAGGTCTGTGAAGATGCAAAAACCCTCGCCCCCTCCCAATGGGTTTACGCCTCTTACCCCGTCCCGCCCGTGGGGATCCTTTCTTGGACTTCTTGTGGAGTTACCAACCTTTCAGGGGAAAGAACACCTTCTAGTGGTGGTTTGACCGTTCTAAAAAAGGCAGCTCTTTTATCCCTTGTGTGGCTTACCCACTGAAAAAACAAAACAGTTGATGATTAAAGATTGTTTCGTTAAAGGAGTACGGATGAGGTTATTGGACGAGGGGTTGCAATTCACTTCTAGGTTTTGGCAAAAATTTCTGTGCAGCATTGGGACATTAAAGTAAACCTTTTTCTGCTTTTCATCCCCGACTAATGGACAGACCGAACAACCAATCAAACCCTGGAGCGTTCTCCGTGCTTTATCTGCCACCACAGGTGATTGGGTGGTCTACTTCCTTAGTGAGTTCTGTATAAAAAAAACCTCTGAGTGCCCCATAAACAGTCTCCTTTTACCTAATTAGGTTATCATCCTAACATTTACCACGATTTCCCATAGAAACGCCTTTCCAGCATGGCTGAAAAGAATTCACGTCTTTAAGAAGAATATGGTCTTCTAAAGGAAAATTGGTCGGTCAAGAAAGGTAAAGAAAGAGCGATAAATTTCGTAAACTGCCCAGTTTCAAGGTAGGAAAAACTTGGTCTGGCTGTCAACCAGAAATCTTAAGTTAAGGATTCCATCGTCTAAGTTGGGACAAAGTAATTGGACCCTTTAAAATCAGTAAAATTATAAGTGCCGTTGCTTGTGTCTTCAATGCCGAACTATGAGAATCCACCTGTCTTTCATGTATCCTATAAAGGCGCGCACCCAAAACGTTTCCTGGCGTTTTCCTTGCCCTGACCCAGTGTGGATGGTCAGGAAGAATTTGGGTGGAAAGGATTTTAGATTCCAGGTTGATAGAAATCAGTTACAATATTGATTAAATGGAGGGCTACCAGTGGAGGACAATCATGGGAACGGTCAATAACATTAATGCTCCTGTTGTCCGTCATTTATAGAGGTACCCACACAAGCGGTCTGAGGTCATCGGAGGTTGTCTTAAGGGGGGGGTAAGTAAGGTTCTTGTATATATTCCTGAAACTCAGTTTGTTGTCAGCATTTTACTTTCTGTTTGTGAGTATCTTGGCCTTCAAAGGGTTTCCAGTTGCAGTTCCGCCCTGTCTCTTTTGCTTCTTAAGCAGCACGTGAGCAAAGTGCTTCAGAATCACCCCGCAGGAACCTGTGAATGACTCCTGTAAGCCTTGGACCTTTTACTCCAGCTATTCCTACGGGAAACTGAAGCATTGTGGACTCGAACCCTGCTTTTGAAAGACCCCGTTTGTGGATTCGGTAACAGAGAAGAAGATCCGAATTGTATTGGGAGTGATTGCTGAGTTGGTTACTTGGCCTGCGTTTCCTGTTTGTGTCTGCAAACTGTGTGCTATTTCTGCAATTGATGAAGTAATACGGACTTTTTCTTTTCAAACCTGTGACTCCTGGTTTTCACGCCCCAAGCACAAGAGTTTAAATGAACTGTACTAAACATTCAACGGGTGTGGTATTAACCATTGGAGCCCCAATGGTTACGAAACAACCAACCAAAAACAGGATTTGAACTTTAACCAAGGGAAACCCGCCGTTTTGTCATGCAGTTATATGAACCAAAATTTTGCAGATCCTGGTGATCAGGTTCAACCTCATTATCACCTGAGTAGAAAATGGGGTTTTATTTCAGCCAAAGGGGAGATCGATCCCCAGTAGGGGAATAGATTCTGTGGGTATCAAGGGAAACCCCAAGTTTAGCAAAATTAATCCATCGGTTAATAGTGCTCCAGAATCAACGAAAGCTGAGCGAAAATAGGACAGGGCATATCAGGTGAAGTTAATAAAAATTGTTGAACATACCCAAGCAATGAGGTGGCAAAAAGTCTTCCCCGTTAGGGCAGACTGAAATAGTGAGAGGCATCCCACAGTAGAAACATTTTAAACCCATGGCATTCGAAACTATGCGCTGTGCCCCAGACACACTCTATCACCAATGGGGTTAGAAGCTGGTTCACAAGGCAAACCATTCCACGCATACTTCCCGCTAGCAAACGTCTGTCAATTTGAATCGTATTGACAAGAATCATTGAGACCAGAGGGGACGGGAATCCACCATAACTCCTTTACTTATCTGACGACCCTTCCGGAAAAGGGCCCCAAACGTCGTCTTCCATTTGTCAGGACGCCCCTACGGAACTTGACAGTTAACTCGCGTCTCAAGCCCTGATTTAATGCCAACAAGGTTTTTTCAGCTTTATCAGTGGACTTAGGTCATCGTAAAAATAACCCCAAAGCCTGAAAAAAGCATCAACATCATCAAAAAAAGGATCCCAGGTTAGGGAAAAAGCCCAATCCTGAGGATCGCCGGCAGGAGAGGTGATAATTTGAAATGCTGCGCTGCGTTTTTCCCGAGGACTTAGATTTTAAGGCAAAAAAAAAATTTCAATTATTTTTGAATTCTGGAAAAATTAGCTCATCCCCTAAAAACAAATTCTGGCATGGGGATCCTAGGTCCACAAAGGCAACCTAGAAGATTGCGCAATACTTGAACCTCAGTGGCAAGCTGATCCCACCGGCCAGCCAATGTGCAAACTCCATTGGGAGAGAGATCCTCCCCAAACCCCGAAGTTCAGGGAAAAAAAAAAAAAAAATGCAACAAACGAAAAATTCTCTGACAACTTGACAATTTTTTTTTTTTTACAATATTTTTTTTCCTTCTGTGGTACCCTACAATTTCAATTTTTAGGCGGTGAATGTATTTTCGGTTGTGAGGAGTGCAGGTAAAAAAAGGCAATCACCGAGCAGTTGGAATTATGAGTTGCAGACCCTGAAACCACCACAAAAGAGGAGGTGGAGCGTTCCTACGTTGGTCCTAGAGCCTGTCACGCCTGAGAAACTAACTAACCAAGTAAATAGGAAAGCATCTGCCCGGAGCAGAACCCCAAAGATAACAGAAAGCCCCCAAAAGTAATGGCGGTTGACAAGGGAAATACGACACGAAAGAAAAAAAGTATGAGAAAGCTGGGGGGCCAAACTATCTAAATAGAAAAGGATAGGAAGGGTATTACTGCAATCCCAGAAAACCCTGAAAAGAACCAACCTACTTTAATTTCAAAACACCTGAGATCCACGACCTCTACCCCTAAATTAGTTCTTGGTGTAACAAAATAAAAACAGCAGCCTGAAAAAACTGGAAAAGCAAAGAACAAAATCGTGGCTGAATAAACTGGAGGGAGAAGCCCCCGGAGGGGACCGAAGGCCCCAAAGAAGTGCAGGACAAAATGCAAAAATAGCACAAACAAAAAAGCAAAGTTTTATTGTAAGCGGAGATGCAGCACGACACAGAGGCTACAAGGGGAAACTGGAATGAAGGATTCAGACCAGAACAATTGATCCCGGCAACCCTGAGGGAAAATGACTCCCTTATATAAGACCAGTCGTAACACCTGATTCCCAGTCTACAATCTTCACTGCACCTTGTAACCCCAGAGGGAGCCTCTGCTCAGAATTCATCTAAACCCATTCACAACACCCACCTCCAATCAGGGAAGCGAGAAGAGGATTAAAATCAATCTCGGTAAGAATATTTCTTGGGTCAAAGAAAAATTCTCTCCCGTCAGCCTCCCACATAAAAGGTTGGTCAATGTACAGCCAATTTCCTCGAGGGAGAGATTGACGCGGTGGAATAAAGTTTAAATTCCAAAGTTTCCAGAACTAACAAAAAAGTGGGGCCACCAGAGATAGATCTTTTCGCAGGAACAGAACGGGGAAAAGTAGCTCTGTTCTTTTCCTTAACCCAAACGATGCCTGCCTGGTGTGGACGCGTTTTTGCCATCAAAGGAGATAAGCTGGCTTCCCGCCTTCCCTGGGTTCGAATTTACCAAGAATCCCGAAAAAAAAAAGATGAAAAAGGGCCCCGAGTTCTGTGGCAGAAAAGGAGCTGGTCGCACCTTAACCAGCCTGGATTGATGGCCCCCGATCCTTCCCCGTAAGAGACCTCCTCGCACCCAAGGGCCAATTCATCTCCGCCCCCAAAAAGCTACACTGGCAGCCTGGTTCTGATTTCTTAATTTTGAAAACTAAGGGTTTTCCAGAAAGGTATGAAAACTCTACAAAAAAATAGGAAATGGACGAATGACAAAAAGAAGATATGGAGGAACTTTTTGGACGTGGCCGAACATCAAAACCCACATCAACGAATCGCTCAGTCCGGATTTTTTGCAGGAAAATCTAGAAAAGGTCTCAAAACCAGTACCCTCGGGTTAAGTGGCAGCACGAGTTCCTATTTTGACCATAGCTGTACGAGCATCGTGGGTGAAGCATTTTAACAGCAGTTCTTGTTTGTCCTGAATAGTGAACCTGGCCCCTCCTGGGAACTTAACTTTCCCTTAAGGAATTTGTCACCTTTTTTTGTATGAGAAAAAGATATCCTAATAGTGAGTCCATAAGTAATCTAGTAGTATTTCATAGCCCCTGACACCCAGGTTGATACAAAAAACCTTTGTAATGTGCCTCTAGCTGTATGCAACAAGCCCAGCCGAGGGACCTGGAGCGGCGATACGCAAAGCTAGAACCATTACAAAGGTATTTTTTCTCAAAGCTGGGGGGTGTCGAGGTATGAAAGGTATACTAGATTATTATGTGACCACTATGAGTGATATCTATCTCATTTCCAAAAAGGGGTTGACCGATTTCCCTTTTACCCCTTCACCCCAGGGGGTTTGCCGTTAATGACCGGGCCAATTTTTTCAATTTGACCCTGTCTCTTTATGAGAATATAACTCTGGAACGCTTCAAGGATTTTCGCGATTTGAGTTGTTTTTCGGACATATTGTACTTAATTAGAAGTAAAAATTTCTTCAATATAATTGGTTATTTTTGAAAAAAAAAGAAATAGGCGAAAATTTTTAAAATTTTGCAATTTTCAAACTTTGAATTTTTATTCCCTTAAAACAAGAGAAATATGCACATAAAATATTAAAAATAACATTTCCAACTGTTACTTTATAACAGCACAATTTTGGAACCAAAAATTTTTTTTTTTAGGAAGTTATAAGGGTTAAAATTTGACCAGCGATTTTCTTTTTACAAACAAAATTTACAAAGCCTTTTTTTTTAGGGACCCCTCATTTGAAGTCCTTTGAGGGGTTTATGGAGAAAATCCCAAAGTGACACCATTCTAAAAAACTGCACCCTCAAGGTACTCAAAACACATTCAAGAAGTTTATTAACCTTCAGGTGCTACACAGGAACTAAAGCAGTGGAAGGAAAAAATGAATTTTAAACTTTTTAGCCACAAAAAGTCTTTTAAAACTTTTTTTTTTTTTTTTCAAAGGGTAAAGGAGAAAATGGAGTAAGGTTGTTATGCAATTTCTCCTGATAGCCAAACCCAAAGTGGGGGGAAAAACCCTGTTTGGGTAACGGCGAGTCTTAAGGGAAGGAGCGCCGTTTGCTTTTTCAAACTAAAATTGGTGGAATTGGATTGGACGCCTGTCGTGTTTGGAGAACCTCTGGATGCGCCCCTAAAAGTGGAAAAACCCCCACAAGTGAACCATTTTGGAAACTGACCCTAAGGTATTATCAGATTGTTGGAGCATTTGAACCCCCAAGTGTTTCACAAGTTATAAGCGTGGGGTGAAAAAAAAAAAAAAAATTTTCCACAAAAATGATTTTTTTGTCCCAAATTTTTTAATTTTCCCAAGGAAAATTTGGACCCAAAAGTTGTTGTCCAATTTGTCGAGTCGCTGAACCCCTATGGGGGGGAGGGGGGGAGGTTTGGAGGGGGGGGGGGACCTTTCGGCAGGGTTGGAAAGGAAGTAGTAAGTTTTGGAATGCAGACGTTGAGGGGGTCATGTTTGTTTGCAGTGCCCAGAGAGCCTAAAAAGGGAAAACCCCCACAAGTGACCCCATTTTGGAAACAGCCCCCTAAGGAATTATCTGATCTTTGGTGAGACTTTGACCCCCAAGTGTTCACAAGTAAATGCCCGGGCATGAAAATAAAAAATCCTATTTTTTTCCACAAAAATTATCTTTTAATCATATTTTTTATTTTCCAATGGTAACAAGAATTGGCCACTAAGTTGTTGACAATTTGTCCTGGTACGGATACCCATTGTGGGGGGGAACCCTGTTTGGGCGCACGGCAGAGTCGGAATGGAAGGAGCACCATTTGATTTTTCCCCCAAAATTGGCGGAATTGAGTTGGATGCCTGTTGATTGGAGAGCCCCTGTGTCCTAAACGGGAAACCCCCCCAAATGACCCATTTGGGAAATGCCCTTAAGGAACTTATCTAGATTTTGGTGAGCAATTTGAACCCCAAGTGTTCCAAAGTTTATAACGTAGAGCCGAAAAAATTTTAAAAATCATATTTTTTCCACAAAAATGATTTTTTTCCCCCCAATTTTATTTTTCCAAGAGAAACAAGACTCCAAAAGTTTTATCAATTTGTCCTGAGTGCGCTATACCCCTATGGGGGCGGAAAACTACTGATGGGCACACGTCGGGGCTGGAAGGGAAGTGTGACGTTTTGGATTGCAGTTTTGATTTGGTTGGGCGTCATGTCCATTTGGGAGCCCCGATGCACCAAACGGGAAATCCCCCAAGGGGACCCCCATTTTGGAAAAGACCCCAAAGGGATTATTAGATGTGTGGTGAGCGCTATGAACCCCAGGCTTCCCGAAGTTTATAAGTACAGCCGTTTAAAAAAAAAAAAAAAATATTTTTTTTGTACAAAAATGATTTTTCGCCCCGTTTTTTATTTTCCCAAGGGTAACAGAAGAAATGGACAAATTGCACAATAACTCTTGGGGCCAGAGTACCTGTACCCCTATGTGGGGAAAACTACGTTTGGACCAATGGCAGAGTCAGAAGGAAGGTGCACCGTTTGATTTTTAACGCAGAATTGGTGGAATTGGATCAGCGCCATGTCACATTTGGAGAGCCCCCTGATGTGCCTAAACAGCGGAAACCCCCATTCTAACCCAAAACCCTAACCCAAACACCCCTAACCTAGTCCCAACCCAACACAAACCTAACCCAACCCTCCCTAATTCCAACCCTAACCCTAATCCTAACTTTAGCGCCAAATAACCCTAACTTTAGCCCCCAACCCTAATTTAACCCTAATGGGAAAATGGAAATAAATACTTTTTTTTTTTTTTATTTTTCCCTAATAAGGGGGTGATAAGTGGGGTTTGATTTACTATTATAGCGGGTTTTCTGATTGGGTGTCACGTAAAGACGCTTTTTATTGCAAAAAATATTTTTTTGCATCGCCACATTTTGGAGCTTTTAAAATTTTTTCATATTTTGGCCCAGGAGTCTTGAGGTCTTATTTTTTGCGGTCGAGTGACGTTTTTTTGGTAATTTTTGGGCCGTGTATTTTTTGATGTTTTTATTTCGATTTTTGGGAGGTTGAATGAACAAAACAGCAATTATGAATTTCTTTGGGGGGAGCGTTTTTTTGTTCGCTTGTGGAAATTGATAAAAAGTTTTATTCTTCGGGTCAGTACGATTTGGGATACTCATTATATAATTTTTTTATGTTTTTGGGTTTTATAGAATTAAAAAAATTTTATATAAAAATAATTATTTTTGCATCGCTTTTTCTCGAAGCTTAACTTTTTTATTTTTTT
>JARQOD010000001.1:542486478-542559665 GCA_033576555.1 Oophaga sylvatica
TCCAATTACTCCTCCTAAGACTATTCTTCCTGACTCTAGATTCCTAGGAGTAATTCATAATCAAGACCTACTTAAGGACATCAAGGAAGCATACCATGCGGATTCCTTTTTGGCACAACCCCCAAGGGACGTAAGTCTTGTCTTTAAGAATGGTGTGTGGATTCAGGGACAACGTCTGTATATTCCTGAAACAGTCAGATTAAGAGTATTGCAACTCATTCACGATTCCAAGATAGCTGGGCATAGAGGAATTCTAAAGACACAGGAATTTCTTTCTCGTTTCTTTTGGTGGCCCACTTGCAGGAAGGATGTTTTGAATTATGTCACTTCATGTGAGGTCTGTGCAAGATGCAAAACACCTCGCTCCTCACCAACTGGTCTGTTACAGCCTCTTCCCACCCCGTCCCGCCCGTGGGGATCCATTTCTATGGACTTCATTGTGGAGTTACCAACCTCTCAGGGGAAGAACACCATTCTAGTGGTGGTTGACCGTCTAACAAAGGCAGCTCATTTTATCCCTTGTGTCGGCTTACCCACTGCAAAACAGACATCAGATTTGATGATTAAAGATGTGTTTCGCTTACATGGAGTACCGGATGAGGTTATTTCGGATCGAGGGGTGCAATTCACTTCTAGGTTTTGGCAAAATTTCTGTGCAGCATTGGACATTAAAGTAAACCTTTCTTCTGCTTTTCATCCCCAGACTAATGGACAGACCGAACGAACCAATCAAACCCTGGAGCAGTATCTCCGCTGCTTTATCTGCCACCTACAGGATGATTGGGTGGATCTACTTCCATTAGCTGAGTTCTCGTATAACAACTCTCAGAGTGCCTCCACTAAACAGTCTCCTTTTTACTCTAATCTAGGTTATCATCCTAACATTCTACCACGATTTCCCATAGAAACGCCTTTACCAGCAGTGGCTGAAAGAATCACGTCTTTACAGAAGAATATGGATCTTCTAAAGGAAAATCTGGAATCGGCTCAAGAAAGGTACAAGAAAGCAGCAGATAAATTTCGTAAACCTGCACCAGCTTTCAAGGTAGGAGACTTGGTCTGGCTGTCAACCAGAAATCTTAAGTTAAGGATTCCATCGTCTAAGTTGGGACATAAGTACATTGGACCCTATAAAATCAGTAAAATTATAAGTGCCGTTGCTTGTCGTCTTCAACTGCCCAGAACTATGAGAATCCACCCTGTCTTTCATGTATCCCTACTAAAGGCTGCGACACCCAATACGTTTCCTGGACGTTCCTCTCCTTGCCCTGACCCAGTGCTAGTCGATGGTCAGGAAGAATTTGTGGTGGAAAGGATTTTAGATTCCAGGTTGTATAGAAATCAGTTACAATATCTGATTAAATGGCAGGGCTACCCAGTGGAGGACAACTCATGGGAACCGGTCAATAACATTAATGCTCCTCGCTTGCTCCGTCAGTTTCATCAGAGGTACCCACACAAGCCTGGTCTGAGGTCATCCGGAGGTTGTCCTTAAGGGGGGAGTAATGTAAGGTTCTATGTATATATTCCTGAAACTCAGTTTGTTCGTCAGCCATTTTACTTTCTGTCTTGCTGCAGCTATCTTGCCCTCAGTCAAAATGGAGTTTCCAGCTTGCATGTTCCCGCCCTGATTCTCTCCTTTGCTTCTTAAGCAGCCACAGCTGAGCAATCAGTGCTTCAGAATCTAGCCTGCAGTGAACCTGTGACTTGACTCCTGTAAGCCTTGGACCTTGTACTCCAGCTATTCCTACTGAGGAACTCTGAAGCACTTGTGGACTCTGAACCCTGCTCTTTGAAAGACCCACGTTTGCATGGACTTACGGTAACAGAGAAGAAGATCCTGAATCTGTATTGGAGAGTGATTGCTGAGCTTGGATTACTCTGGCCTGCTGTGTCTCCTGTTTCTGTGTCTGCAAACTGTGTGACTATTTCTGCCAACTTGTATGAAGTAATACAGGACTTTTCTATATCAAACCTGTGACTCCTGTGTTTTCATCGCACCCAAGCACAAGACGCTATATGAACTGTACTACATACATTACAACAGGAGTGTTGGTATTAACACATTGGCAGCCCCAACTGGTTACAGACACAGATTTCCAATCCAAAACAGGATTATGAGACTGTAACCAAGGGAAACCCAGCACGATAATGTCATGCAGATTATATAGAACCAAAAATTTGCAGCACTCCTGGTGATCAGGTTCAACCCTCATTATCACCTGAGTAGAAAACTGGGGTTTATTCTCAGCCAAAGGGGTAGAATCGATCCCCAGTAGGGGAATAGACTTCTGTAGGGGTATCAAGGGAAACCCACAACGTTTAGCAAAATCATAATCCATCAGGTTAATAGCTGCTCCAGAATCAACGAAAGCCTGAGCAGAAAATGAGGACAGAGAGCATATCAGAGTGACAGTTAATAAAAACTTAGTCTGAACACTACCCAAGACAACTGAGCGTGCAAAACGTCTTCCCCGCTTAGGGCAGACTGAAATAGCATGAGAGGCATCACCACAGTAGAAACATAACCCATTGCGCATTCGAAACTCATGACGCTGTGCCCCAGACACCACTCTATCACACTGCATGGGTTCAGAAGCTGGTTCACAAGGCAACACCATTCCACGCATACTTCTCCGCTCACGCAAACGTCTGTCAATTTGAATCGCTAATGACATAGAATCATTGAGACCAGAGGGGACAGGGAATCCCACCATAACATCCTTTACATTATCTGACAGACCCTTCCGGAAAAGGGCCGCCAAAGCGTCGTCATTCCATTTGGTCAGGACTGCCCACCTACGGAATCTCTGACAGTATAACTCAGCGTCATCAAGCCCCTGATTTAATGCCAACAAGGTTTTTTCAGCTTGATCAGTGACATTAGGCTCATCGTACAATAACCCCAAAGCCTGAAAAAACGCATCAACATCACTCAAAACAGGATCCCCAGGTATCAGGGAAAAAGCCCAATCCTGAGGATCGCCGCGCAGGAGAGAGATGATAATTTGAACCTGCTGCGCTGCGTTTCCTGAGGACTTAGATTTTAAGGCAAAAAACAATTTACAATTATTTTTGAAATTCTGAAACTTAGCTCGATCCCCTAAAAACAAATCTGGCATGGGGATCCTAGGTTCCACAACAGGCAACCTAGCAAGATATGCAGCAATACTCTGAACCTCAGTGGCAAGCTGATCCACACGGCCAGACAACTGTGCAAACTCCATTGGGAGAGAAGATCCTCCCCAGCACCCAGAGATACAGAGGAAAAAAAAAAAAAAAAATGCAACAAACAGAAAAATATCTCTGACAACTCTGACAACTTTTTTTTTTTTCACAATATTTTTTTTCCTTCTGTGAGTACCATACAATTTCAATTTTTAGGCCGGTGATACTGTTATGTTTCGGTAGCTGAGGAGTGCAGGTAAAAAAGGCAATACACCAGAGCAGTTGGAATCTATGAGATTGCAGTACCCTGACTAACCACCACAACTAGAGGCAGCCGTGGAGCGTTCCTACGTTGGTCCTAGACGCCTCGTCACAGCCTGAGAAACTAACTACACCTAAAGATAGAAATAGGAAAGCTATCTGCCCCGGAGCAGAACCCCAAAGATAACAGAAAGCCCCCAAACATGTAATGGCGGTTAGACAAGAGGAAATACTGACACAGAAAGAAAATAGTATGAGCAAATGCTGGGGCCAAACTATCTAAATAGAAAAGGATAGGAAGGGTACTTACTGCAATCCCAGAAAACCCTGAAAAGAACCAACTCTACTAATTTCAAAATCACCTGAGATCACACGACCTCTACCACCTAAATTAGTTCTCTGGTGTAACAAAATAAAAAACAGCAGCCACTGAAAAAACTGGAAAAAGCAAAAGAACAAAACTCAGTGGCTGAACTAAACTGAGAGGGCAGAAGCCCCCGGAGGGGACCCTGAAGGCCCCCAAAGAAGTGCAGGACAAAATGCAAAAATATAGCACAAACACAAAAGAAGCAAAAGTTTTATCTGTAAGCAGGAGATGCAGACACGACACAGCAGGCTACAAGGGAAACTGGAATGAAGGATTCAGACCAGAACAATTGATCACCGGCAACCCTGATGGGAAAATGACTCCCTTATATAAGACCAGTCAGTAACACCTGATTCCCAGTCCTCACAATCTTCACTAGCACCGCTTGTAACCACCAGAGGGAGCCTCTGCTCAGAATTCATCTCAAACCCATTCACAACACCCACCTCCATCATCAGGGAAGCATGAGACATGAGGACTTAAAATCAATCTCGGTAAGAATATTCTCTTGGGTCAAAGAACACCTTCTCTCCTCGTCAGCCCTCCACATAAAAGGTTTGGTCAATGTACAGGCCAATTTCCTCAGCAGGAGAGAGATTGACGCGGTGGAATAAAGTTTAAATTCCAAAGTCTTCCAGATACTAACAAAAAGATGGGGCCACCAAGAGATAGATCTTTTCGCAGGATATCAGAACGCGAAAGTAGCTCTGTTCTTTTCCTTAAACCCAAACGATGCCTGCCTAGGTGTGGACGCGTTTGCCCATCAAAGGAGATTCAAGCTGGCTTACGCCTTCCCTCGGGTTCGAATCTTACCAAGAATCCCGCAAAAAATAAGATGCAAAAGAGCCAAGATGATTCTAGTGGCAGAAAAGGAGCTGGTTCAGCACCTTAACCAGCCTGAGATTAGATGGCCCCCTGATCCTTCCTCCAGTAAGAGACCTCCCTCGCACCAAGGGCCAATTCATCATCCAGACCCCAAAAAGCTACACCTGGCAGCCTGGCTTCTGATTTCTTAATTTTGAAAACTAAGGGTCTATCAGAAAGAGTCATGAAAACTCTACAAAAAAGTAGGAAACTGGTAACGAATGACAAATCAGAAGATATGGAGGAACTTTATGTTGTGACGTGCGCCTGAACATCCAAACCCACATCAACGAACATCGCTCAGATCCTGGATTTTTTGCAGGAAAATCTAGAAAAGGTCTCAAAACCCAGTACCCTCAGGGTATAAGTGGCAGCACAGAGTTCCTATTTTGACCATAGCCTGTACGAGCATCGCTGGGTGAAGACATTTATAACAGCAGCTTCTTGCATTTGTCCTAGAATAGTGAACCTGGTCCCCTCCTGGGAACTTAAACTTGTCCTTAAAGGGAATTTGTCACCCCTTTTTTGTGATATGAGATAAAGATATCACTCAATAGTGAGTCCCATAAGTAATCTAGTAGTACCTTTCATAGCCCCTGACACCCCAGCGTTGATACAAAAAAACCTTTGTAATGTGCCTCTAGCTGTATGCAACAAGCCCAGCCGAGCGGACCTGGACGCGGCGATACGCATACAGCTAGACACACATTACAAAGGTATTTTTTCATCAAAGCTGGGGTGTCAGAGGCTATGAAAGGTACTACTAGATTACTTATGTGACACACTATTGAGTGATATCTATCTCATATCACAAAAAAGGGGTGACCGATTCCCTTTTACCCCTTCACCCCCAAGGGTGGTTTGCACGTTAATGACCGGGCCAATTTTTACAATTCTGACCACTGTCTCTTTATGAGAATATAACTCTGGAACGCTTCAACGGATATTCGCGATTCTGAGATTGTTTTCTCGTGACATATTGTACTTCACATTAGAAGTAAAATTTCTTCAATATAACTTGCGTTTATTTTTGAAAAAAACGCAAATATGGCGAAAATTTTTAAAATTTTGCAATTTTCAAACTTTGAATTTTTATTCCCTTAAAACAGAGAAATATGTCACATAAAATAGTTAAGAAATAACATTTCCCACATGTCTACTTTATATCAGCACAATTTTGGAACCAAAATTTTTTTTTTTAGGAAGTTATAAGGGTTAAAATTTGACCAGCGATTTCTCATTTTTACAACAAAATTTACAAAGCCATTTTTTTTTTAGGGACCACCTCACATTTGAAGTCACTTTGAGGGGTCTATATGGCAGAAAATACCCAAAAGTGACACCATTCTAAAAACTGCACCCCTCAAGGTACTCAAAACCACATTCAAGAAGTTTTAACCTTAGGGTAACAGGACAAACTTGGAAGAAAACAATGAATATTTAACTATTAAGCCACAAAAATACTTTTACAAACTTTTTTTTTTATTCTTTCAACAAAGGGTAAAAGGAGAAAATGGACAGATAAGGTTGTTATGCAATTTCTCCTGAGTATGCCAATACCCAATATGTGGGGGAAAACCACTGTTTGGGTACACGGCAGAGCTCGTAAGGGAAGGAGCGCCGTTTGACTTTTTCAAACTAAAATTGGCTGGAATTGAGATTGGACGCCATGTCGTGTTTGGAGAACCTCTGATGCGCCTAAACAGTGGAAACCCCCACAAGTGACACCATTTTGGAAACTAGACCCCCTAAGGTACTTATCTAGATCTGTTGTGAGCACTTTGAACCCCCAAGTGTTTCACAAAAGTTTATAATGCGTGGGTGTGAAAAAAAAAAAACAATTTTCCACAAAAATGATTTTTTAGTCCCAAATTTTTTAATTTTCCCAAGGAAATTGGACTCCAAAAGTTGTTGTCCAATTTGTCCTGAGTACGCTGATACCCCATATGTGGGGGGAGGGGGGGACTGTTTGGACGGGGGGGGGAACCTTTCCGGCAGGGCTTGGAAAGGAAGTAGTAACGTTTTGGAATGCAGACGTTGATGGGGGTCATGTTCTGTTTGCAGTGCCCCAGATGAGCCTAAACAGTGGAAACCCCCCACAAGTGACCCCATTTTGGAAACTAGACCCCCTAAGGAACTTATCTAGATCTTTGGTGAGCACTTTGAACCCCCAAGTGCTTCACACAAGTTCATAATGCCCGGGCATGAAAATAAAAAATCCTATTTTTTTCCCACAAAAATTATCTTTTAATCACTAATTTTTTATTTTCCCAATGGTAACAGGAGAAATTGGACCACATAAGTTGTTGTACAATTTGTCCTGAGTACGCTGATACCCCATATGTGGGGGGGAACCACTGTTTGGGCGCACGGCAGAGCTCGGAATGGAAGGAGCACCATTTGACTTTTTCCACCCAAAATTGGCTGGAATTGAGATTGGATGCCATGTTGCATTTGGAGAGCCCCTGATGTGCCTAAACAGTGGAAACCCCCCACAAATGACCCCATTTGGGAAACTAGACCCCTTAAGGAACTTATCTAGATCTTTGGTGAGCAATTTGAACCCCAAGTGCTTCACACAAGTTTATAACGTAGAGCCGTAAAATTTAAAAATCATATTTTTTCCACAAAAATGATCTTTTCACCCCAATTTTTATTTTTCCAAGAGAAACAAGACTCCAAAAGTTATTATGCAATTTGTCCTGAGTGCGCTGATACCCCATATGGGGGCGAAAACTACTGTATGGGCACACGTCGGGGCTCGGAAGGGAAGTAGTGACGTTTTGGATTGCAGACTTTGATGGAATGGTCTGGGGGCGTCATGTCACATTTGGAGAGCCCCTGATGCACCTAAACAGTGGAAATCCCCAACAAGTGACCCCATTTTGGAAAATAGACCCCACAAGGAACTTATCTAGATGTGTGGTGAGCGCTATGAAGCCCCAAGTGCTTCACAGAAGTTTATAATGTACAGCCGTAAAAACAAAAAAATATTTTTTTTTGTACAAAAATGATATTTTCGCCCCCAGTTTTTTATTTTCCCAAGGGTAACAGAAGAAATAGGACAAATTGCACAATAACTCTTGGGGTCCAGAGTACGCTGATACCCCATATGTGGGGATAAACTACTGTTTGGACACATGGCAGAGCTCAGAAGTGAAGGAGCACCGTTTGACTTTTTAACGCAGAATTGGCTGGAATTGAGATCAGACGCCATGTCACATTTGGAGAGCCCCTGATGTGCCTAAACAGCGGAAACCCCCCAATTCTAACTCCAACCCTAACCTCAACACACCCCTAACCCTAGTCCCAACCCTAACCACAAACCTAACCCTAACCCATCCCTAATCCCAACCCTAACCCTAATCCTAACTTTAGCGCCAACCCTAACCCTAACTTTAGCCGCAACCCTAATTCTAACCCTAATGGGAAAATGGAAATAAATACTTTTTTTTAATTTTATTATTTTTCCCTAACTAAGGGGGTGATAAAGTGGGGTTTGATTTACTATTTATAGCGGGTTTTCATGATTGGCAGCTGTCACGCTAAAAGACGCTTTTTATTGCAAAAATATTTTTTTGCATCGCCACATTTTGAGAGCTATAATTTTTGCATATTTTGGCCCACAGAGTCATGTGAGGTCTTATTTTTTGCGGTACGAGTTGACGTTTTTATTGGTACCATTTTTGAGCACGTGTCATTTTTTGATCGCTTTTTATTTCGATTTTTGGGAGGTTAGAATGAACAAAAATCAGCAATTCATGAATTTCTTTGGGGGAGGCGTTTTTATTGTTCCGCGTGTGGTAAAATTGATAAAGCAGTTTTATTCTTCGGGTCAGTACGATTATGGCGATACCTCATTTATATAATTTTTTTATGTTTTGGCGCTTTTATAGAATAAAAACAATTTTATATAAAAAATAATTATTTTTGCATCGCTTTATTCTGCGAGCTATAACTTTTTTATTTTTTCGCTGATGATGCTGTATGGAGGCTCGTTTTTTGCAGGACAAGATGACGTTTTCAGCGGTACCATGTTTTTTTATATCGGTCTTTTTGATCGCGTGTTATTCCACTTTTTGTTCGGCGGTATGATGATAAAGCATTGATTTTTTGCTTTGTTTTTTTTTTTTTTTTTAAGGGGTTCACTAAAGGAGTTAACTAGTGGGACAGTTTTATAGGGGGGGTCGTTACGGACGCGGCGATACCAAATATGTGTACTTTTATTGTTTTGTTTTTTTTATTTACAGGAAGAAATGAATTTATTGGGGAATATTTTTTTTTTTTTTTTTTATTTATTTTGGATTTTTTTTTAAAACATGTTTATTTTTTTAACTTTTTTACTTTGTCCCAGGGTGGGACATCACTGTATTTTATCAGATCGCTGGTGTGACAGTGTGCACAGCACTCTGTCACACCAGCGATCGCTCAGGCAGTGCAGCAGGCTTCTCAGTGCCTGCTCTCAGCAGGCACTGAGGAAGCCGCCTCCCTCCAGGACCCCGGCGCCATCTTGGATCCGAGTCCTGGGAGGGAGGAAGCCCTCAGAACAGCGCGATCACATCGCGCTGGTCTGAGGGTCTCAGGGGGGCGCGCAGGGAGCCCCCTCCCTGCACGATGCTTCCCTGTGCCCCCAGTACACCGCGATCATGTTTGATCGCGGTGTGCAAGGGGTTAATGACCGCTCCTGACACACAGTCACGGGTGTCAGCTGTGATAATCAGCTAACACCCAGCGGCGATTAGCTGCGCTCCCTCCGGGAGCGCAGCTGATCGCCTATGACGTACTATCCCGTCCATGGTCAGATTGTCACAGGTTTTATGGACGGGATAGTACGTCTAATGTCAGAGAGGGGTTAAAGGGCTGACACTTAGGGTCTCGTTTCACTTAGCGACGCACCAGCGATTCCCGACAACGATACGACCTGGAAAGGCTCGCTGGTGCGTCGATCCAGCGATCCGTATAACGACCACGGCAGTCGTTGGTACCTTGTTACACAGCAGCTTTTCTGATGATTCCCGCTTGCGTCCCTGAGTTCTGAGTCGCCAACGAGGTCGCTCGTCGGGGTCAAACACAGCGATGCGCGCAGGCCAGCGGGACACCAACGATAAAAAAATGGTCAAGGAAATTCGAGGACGATCAGAGATATCCAGTAGGGGGGCCGGTCGCCACTGCGTGTCACATGTAGCGAGATCTCTGGGTAGGTCGCTGTTGCGTCATAAAATCGGTGACGCTTCAGCGATCTCGCTATGTGAGATGGGGGGGCTTTACTCCATTTGAGCCCTTATCTATAAATCTTGACAGACTCTCTTGGAAGACAGCCTTCCTTGTAGCCATAACTACAGCCAGAAGGGTGGGCAAACTACAGGTTTTCTTAGTTAACAAACCATACTTGCAAATCCTAGAGGACCAAATCATTCTTTGGTCTGGGGACAATCGTTTCTACCCAAGGTGGTCTTGGAGTTCCACAGATTGCAAGAGATACAGGTTGAGCAGCTCACTGCTGAAGTTCGGAGAATTTCTCCCTATCTTGCTCAGTTGTCTACTGTAGAACCTAAGATCCCTATTCCTGATTTATTTTCTGGGGATCGGTCTAAATTTTTGAACTTTAAGAATAATTGTAAATTGTTTTTTGTCTCGAAACCTAATTCCTCGGGGAATTCGGTGCACAGGTTAAAATTGTCATCTCCTTGTTGCGCGGCGACCTTCAGGACTGGACTTTTTCCCTGACACCTGGGGATCCTATTTTGGCTAATGTGGATGCATTTTTTCAGGCTCTGGGGTTGTTGTATGATGAACCTAATGTTACTGATCAAGCTGAGAAAACCTTACTGGCATTGAACCAGGGTCAGGAAGCGGCAGAGTTATATTGTCAGAAATTCCGAAAGTGGGCAGTCCTTACTAAGTGGAACGATGATGCCCTAGCGGCTCTTTTTCGGAAAGTTCTGGCAGAGTCCGTAAAAGATGTTATGGTGGGATTTTCTGTTCTCTCTGGTCAACGACTCTGTCATTAGCCATTCAAATTGACAGACGTTTATGTGAACGTAAAACTATGCGAGAGACGGTGTTGCCTTTCGAACAAACCTCTGAGCCCATGCAGTGTGATAGGGTTGATTCTAGGGCTCAACGTCAAGAATTTAGAAGGCATAATAAGTTGTGCTTCTATTGTGGGGACGCTTCTCATACTATTTCCATCTGCCCTAAGCGGGAAAAAACGTTTTGCTCACTCGTTTGTTTTGGGCAATATACAGCCTAAATTTCTTTTGACGGTTACCTTGATCTGCTCCTTATCTTCATTTTCTGCTAAGGCTTTTGTTGATTCAGGAGCAGCCATGCACCTGATGGATTTTGAGTTTTTCAAACATTGTGGTTTACCCATGGTACCCCAGTGGACTCTGATTCCTCTGAGGGGTATTGATGCTACCCCTTTGGCGGAGAATAAACCCCAGTTTTGGACCCAGGTGATAATGCGGGTAGCCCCGGACCACCAAGAGAATTGTAAATTGTTAGTGTTACATAATTTACATGACATTATTGTACTGGGTTTTCCTTGGTTGCAGACCCATAATCCTGTTTTGGATTGGAAGTCTGTGTCTGTGGTTAGTTGGGGTTGTCAATGTGTTCGTAGTGACACTCCTGTTTTCTCTACCTCTCCCCAGTCTCAGGATGTCCCCGACTATTTGGCTGATTTTTCTGATGTGTTTAGTGAGAGTAAGTCTGCGTCCTTGCCTCCCCACAGGAGTTATAATTGCGCGATTGAGTTAGTGCCCGATTCTAAATTTCCCAAATGTCAGAACTTCAATTTCTTTGTACCTTAGCATGATGCTATGCAATCTTATATCAAAGAGTCATTGGAGAAGGGTCATATTAGACTGTTCTCTTCACCTTTAGGTGCCGGCTTTTTCTTTGTGGCCAAGAAGGATGGCTCATTGAGGCCATGTATTGACTATCATCGCCTTAACAAGATCACTTTTAAATATCAGTATCCGTTACCCCTGATTTCCGATTTATTCTCCAGAGTGAAAGGTGCTAGTTGGTTTACAAAGCTTGACCTTAGGGGGGCGTATAATCTTATTCGCATTAAGCACGGTGATGAATGGAAGACGGCGTTTAATACCCGAGGGGCATTTTGAGTATCTAGTGATGCCTTTTGGGCTCACTAATGCCCCTTCAGTCTTCCAATCGTTCATGAACGATATTTTCCGGGATTTTGTGGACAAGTTTTTGATCATTTATATGGACAATATTTAGATTTTTTCCAATGACTGGGATTCTCATATGGAACATGTTTGGATTGTATTCCGGATTTGAAAGAAAATGCTTTGTATGCTAAGGGATCAAAATGTCTCTTTGGCATACAAAAAATCTCATTTTTGGGATTCATTTTGTCTCCGTCCGCTATTGAAATGGACCCAGTCTAGGTTAAGGCCATTTATGATTGGGTTCAGCCCACTTCCTTGAAGGCTCTTCAGAAATTTTTAGGTTTTACTAATTTTTAGCATAAATTTATAAGTAATTTTTCTGGTATTGTGAAACCACTGACGGATTTGACCAAAAAGGGCTCTGATGTGGTGAATTGGACTCCAAAGGCAGTTTCGGCATATCAGGAGCTTAAGCGGAGATTCACTTCTGCTCCTGTTCTACGGCAACCTGATGTCTCTCTTTCATTTCAGGTGGAGATAGATGCTTCCGGGATTGGTGCAGGAGCCGTTTTGTCCCAAAGGGATCCTGTAACCTCTAAGAGTAACCCATGTGCCTTCTTCTCTCGAAAATTTTCCCCAGCTGAACATAATTATGATGTGGGACTTATTGGCTATGAATTGGGCGTTTGAAGAGTGGAGACATTGGTTGGAGGGAGCCAAACATCAAGTTGTGGTCCTCATTGACCACAAGAACTTGATCTATCTTGAATCAGCCAAGCGATTAAATCCTAGACAGGCTAGGTGGGCCTTGTTTTTCACGTGTTTTAATTTTGTGGTCTCCTTTCTTCCGGGCACTAAGAATGTTAAGGCAGATGCCTTCTCTAGGAGTGTCTTTGCGGATTCTCTTGATGTGACTGAGCCTACTACCATTCTAAATGAGGGTGTGGTTCTTTCCGCTATCTCACCCTATTTGAGATTTACCCTAGAGGAATTTCAGGGGGATAAACCTAAACGGTGCCCTATAGGGAAATTGTATGTCCCCGACCAATGGAGGAGGAAAGTAATGCTTGAAATTCATTGCTCCGCGTTGGCTGGTCATCCCGGTATTTTTGGTACCAGAGATTTGGTGAGTCTGTCTTTTTGGTGGCCTGCTTTATCTCGTGATATCAGGAATTTTGCGCAGTTCTGTGGAACTTGTTCTCGGACCAAACCCTGTTCTCGTTCTAGTGGATTGTTAGTGCCACTGCCTGTGCCAAGGAGGCCATGGACCCATATCTCAATAGATTTCATTTCCGACCTCCCTGTCTCTCAGAGAATGACTGTTATCTGGGTGATCTGTGATAATTTTCCAAGATGGTCCATCTTGTACCACTGCCAATGTTGCCATCCTCTTCCGAGTGGGTGCCCTTGTTTTTTCAGCAGGTGGTTTGTTTGCACGGCATTCTGGAGAACATTGTGTCTCACAGAGGAGTCCAATTTGTTTCCAGATTTTGGAGAGCCTTTTGTTCTAAACTGGGAATTCAGTTTTCTTTCTCCTCTGCGTTTCACCCACAGACCAATGGGCAGACAGAGAGCAAACCAGACTTTGGAAACTTATTTGAGATGTTTTGTGTCTGCTGATCAAGATGACTGGGTCTCTTTTTTGCCCTTGGCTGAATTCTCTCTAAATAATAGGGCTAGTTCTGCCACTTTGATGTCCCCTTTTTTCTGCAACTTCGGGTTTCATCCTCGGTTTTCTTCAGGGCAGGTGGAGGCTTCTGCCTGTCCAGATGTTGATTCTATGGTAGAGAGAATGCAGCAGATTTGGAATCAAGTAGTGGAAAAGTTGTCTCACTCTCAGGAGAGGGCCCAACGATTTGCCAACCGGCATAGCACTGATGGTTCCCAGTTAAAAGTAGGTGACATGGTTTGGCTGTCCTCAAAAAATATTCCTATGAAGGTTGCGTCTCCAAAATTTAAGCCAAGGTTCATTGGACCTTATAAGATTTTGGAAATCCTTAATCCCGTTTCTTTCCGTTTGGCTCTTCCAGGAATGTTCAAGATTCACGTTTTTCATAAATCTTTGTTAAAAAGGTTTGTTGAGCCAGTAGTTCCTATGGCTGCGCCCCTGAGCCTGTATTGGTTAAGGGCAAGTAGAGAAGGTATGGGATTCTCGTCTGGCTAAATGGAGACTTCAGTACTTGGTCAAGTGGAAAGGTTTGGTCAGGAGGATAATTCTTGGGTGTTTGTTTCTGACATTCATGCCGAGAGATTGGTTCGCGCCTTTCACCGGGCCCATCCTGATCAGCCTGGTGGCTTAGGTGAGGGTTCGGTGACCCCTCCTCAACGGGGGGTACTGTTGTGAACACTTTTAATCTGGCTTCTGAGTTTGGGCTCCCTCTGGTGGTTGCTGCTGGTAATGAAGCTGCTTTGGCTGACAGAAGTCAATCACCTGAGGGGGATGATTGGAGATTAGGTGTTACTGACTGGGGAGATTTAAGTGAGCAGCCTTCCCATGGTTCTTGCCGGTGGTTTGTTTTCTTCCTCAGCATTTTGGAAGTCTGCTTGCTCCCTGCTGTGTCCTGCATCTTTCAGATAAGTTATTTGGCAGTTTATTTCTGTGGCATTTGCTTACCCTTTGCTTTTCTCAAGTTTCTGCCTTTCTGGAGTTAGTTCAGCCAGGTTCCCTGCGGGGACCTGTGCTGGACTCTGTTTCTCATTTGCCTCAGCTTATGTATTTGTAGTTCCCTGTTATTTCAGTATCTGTTGATTTGCGTCCAGTTCACACCAGAGTTCTGATTTAGCGGTGGAGAGGTAGTGTGGCCTCAGTATTTTTGCATATCAGACGTGTTGGAATTTTTCTTAGAGTTTTTGCTGGATTGCAGACAGTATCCTTTTCTGTCCTATTCTATCTTGACACTTTGGGCCCCAGCATTTGCTTACTCTATTTTCTGTCTGTGTTTGTGCTTCATCTTTCTCACCGGCAATATTTGTTTGGGGACTATCTATTCCTTTGGGACTCTACACCGGGGCTGTTAGCTTTCCCCTTTCTCGCTTAGTTAACTCTTTGGGTGTGTCGAGGCGTCTAGGGCATCGTAGGTACGTCCCATGGCTAATTCTAGTTGTGTTGTCAGTTTAGGGGTCTGCAAACTACTAAGTTACCAACCTCTCTGGCTGTATGGTTGCCTAGCCTATTTTTCCTACTGTCCTCCTCGGTTACCGAATCATAATAGACATGAGCTACAAGTGTCGCATACCTTGTGTCAAGCCACTCATGACTAATAGACAATGCCAGAAGCGTCTCACCTGGGTTTCTTTGCAGCCTTTAGGTAAATGCAGAAAAGGTCTTTTATTTCTCATTAATGTACACTCGCACCCCATCTGCACTGATAAAAACCAGAAATAGACATTTTTGCAAATTTACTAAAAAAGAAAAACTGAAATATGACATGGTCATACGTATTCAGACCCTTTGCTCAGACACTCATATTTAAGTCACATGCTGCCATTTCCTTGTGATCCTCCTTGAGATGGTTCTACTCCTTCATTGGAGTCCAGCTGTGTTTAATTAAACTGATAAGACTTGATTTATAAAGACACACACCTGTCTGTATAAGACCTCACAGCTCACAGTGCATGTCAGATCAAATGAGAATCATGAGGTCAAAGGAACTGGCCAGGGAGCTCAGAGACAGAATTGTACAAGGCACAGATCTGTCCAAGGTTACAAAATAATTTCTGCAGTACTCAAGGTTCCTAAGAGCACAGTGGCCTCCATAATCCTTAAATGGAAGAAGTTTTGGACCACCAGAAGCATTCCTAGACCTGGCTGTCCAGCCAAAGTGAGCAATCGTGGGAGAAGAGCCTTTGTGAGAGAGGTAGAGAAGAACCCCAAGATCACTGTGGCTGAGCTCCACAGATGCAGTAGGGAGATGGGAGAAAGTTTCACAAAGTCAACTATCACTGCAGCCCTCCACCAGTTGAGCCTTTATGGCAGAGTGGCCCGACAGAAGCCTCTCCTCTGTCCCAGACATATGAAAGCCCGCATAGAGTTTGCTAAAAAAAAAAATCACACAAAGGACCCCCAGACTATGAGAAATAAGATTCTCTGGTCTGATGAGACGAAGATAGAACTTTTTGGTGATAATTCTAAGCCGTATGTGTGGAGAATACCAGGCAGTGCTCATCACTTGCCCAATACAATCCCAACAGTGTAACATGGTGGTGGCAGCATCATTCTATGGGGGTGTTTCAGCTTTTCAGCTGCAGGGACAGGACAATTGGTTGCAATTGAAGTAAACATGAATGCGGCCAAGTACAGAAATATCCTGGATGAAAAACTCTTCTAAAGTGCTCTGTACCTCACACTTGGCCAAAGGTTCACCTTCCAAAAAAACAATGACCCTAAGCACACAACTAAAATAACAAAGGTTTGGCTTCAGAACTCTGTGACCTAAACCCAACTGAGCATCTCTGGAGAGACCTGAAAATGGCTGTCCATCAATGTTCACCATCCCACCTGACAGAACTTGAGAGCATTTGCAAGAATGGCAGAGGATCCCCAAATCCAGGTGTGAAAAACTTGTTGCATCATTCCCAAGAAGACTCATGGCTGTACTAGCTCAAAAGGGAGCTTCTACTCCATACTGAGCAAAGGTTCTGAATACTTATGACCATGCGATATTTCATTTTGTCTTGTTTAATAAATTTGCAAAAATTTCTACATTTCTGTTTTTTTCAGTAAAGATTGGGTGCAGAGTGTACATTAATGAGAAAAAAATGAACTTTTTTGCATTTACCAAATGGCTGCAATGAAACAAAGTGAAAAATGTAAAGGGGTCTGAATACTTTCCGAACCCACTGTACATTTCTGTATGCCACCATTTCAGATTTCAAAATCATTTTTCAAGATGGCGTTAAAAGAATTCTAATTTAAGGAGACACTGACTTTTGGGTTTTCATTGTCTGTAAGCCATAATCATTAGCAGAAATCATTAACAGAAATAAACACTTGAAATAGATCACTCTGTAATGACTCTAATATATGAGTTTCACTTTTTGTATTGAAGAACTGAAATAAATTAACTTTATGATGATATTCTAATTTTGTGAGATTTATCTGTAATTCTTCCCTCTTTCTGACAGAATCCGATGAATGAGAAAGAAGAATTCCACACTCTGGACATACGGAGAATGGTCCTTCATTATCTCCAAAAAACTCAGAAGTGTAGAATGGGCCAGAGTCTGTTTGTCCAGCTTCAGGGACAGAATAAAGGGAAGAAGACTTCCAAATCTACTATCACCAACTGGATCAAGGGAGCAATTACTGAAGTATACCAGATCCAGGGCCTTCCACCACCAAAGAAGCTCATGGCTCACTCCACTAGTGCTGTATCAGTCTCCTGAAATGAGAAAGCCAGTGCTTCCATCGACCAGATTAGCAGAATTGCTACCTGGTCCTCTGTCCATACTTTCTCCAGACATTACAGGCTAGATCTAATGTCTGTTAAAGATATAGCCTTTGTGAGGAAAGATCTCTAGGCCATTGTCCCTCCCTAAAAATTACTCTTGGGTATTTCTCCAGTGTGCTGTTGTGGGGGGTTATTAAAGAAAACAGAATTATACTTACTGGCAACTCGATTTCTAATAACCCACCACGAAAGTAAGAGTAAATCCCTCCTCCTTTTGGGTTTTCTGTCCCTATTAGGGAGGGGTTACATCCCCCGGTGTGCTGTCATGGTGGGTTATTAGAAACCGAATAACCGGTAAGTCTAAGTCTATTTTCAGCCTGGACGGTGCCAAGATGCAACCTTCCAGGCTGAAAACCATGGGAGTATGAGCTGCCACAGCTAAGCATCTGTGACGTCATCGAGGTTACCACAGGTCACTGCGGATCTTTTCCCAGCCAGGCCAATTAACTGTGGTGACTAGTGATGAGCAAGTACACTCGTTGCTCGGGTTTTCCCGAGCATCCTCGGGTGATCTCCGTGTATTTTTAAGTGCTCGGAGATTTAGTTTCTGTTGCTGCAGCTGCATGATTTATGGCTGCTGGACAGCTTGTATACATGTGAGGAATGCCTGTTTGTTAAGGAATCCCCACATGTATTCAAGCTGTCAAATAGCCGCAAATCATGCAGCTACGGCAACAGAAACTAAATCTCCGAGCACTTCCAAATACTCGGAGATCACCTGAGCAACAAGTATAGTCAAAATTGAAGGCATACTGAACCAGCATGGCTACCACAGCATCTTGCAGCAGCATGCTATTCCATCCAGTTTGCGTTTAGTTGGACCATCATTTATTTTTCAACAGGACAATGACCCCAAACACATCTCCAGGCTGCATAAGGGCTATTTGACCAAGAAGGAGAGTGTTGGGGTGCTACGCCAGAGGACCGGGCCTCCACAGCCACCAGACCTGAACCCAATCAAGATGGTTTGGGTGAGCTGGACCGCTCACCACTTCAATTTTGAATAAATCCCCAACAGTATCACCAGCAAAGCACCCCCACACCATCACACCACCTCCTCCATGCTTCACGGTGGGAACCAGGCATGTAGAGTCCAGCCGTTCACCTTTTCTGCGTGCAGAATCAAAGCAAAAGCAAAAGATGGCTACTTTGAATAACCTAGAATATAAGACATATTTTCAGTTGTTTCACACTTTTTGTAAGTGTAATGTATAATTCCACATGTGTTAATTCATAGTTTTGATGCCTTCAGTGTGATTCTACAATTTTCACAGAAAAATCTTTGAATGAGAAGGTGTGTCCAAACTTTTGGTCTGTACTATATATATATATATATATAAATATATATATATATATATTATATATATATATATTTATTTATTTATTTATTTATTTTTTATGATTTTATTTATAGCATCAATTAACTGAATTATAGCCACATTTTAAATGTGGATCATGCTACACCGCTGCCTGCTGAAGGTGTTTTTTTTTCTTTTTTTTACACTAAATAGAATATTAATAATGTAAAATACTAATGAATAGCTAAGCAAAGCAACCCATGTAGACACCCCCCACACGCTCAGGCCCGCCTCGGAGCACAAGCATATCATTAACTGAAAACTGAAAATAAAGATTAAACAACAACCATAAGACAGATTTCATCAACTAAGGCATCAATTTAATCAGTATAACAGCACCAACATGACACAGTCTGTAGGTTACTCAGCACAATCCTGCTGACAGGTTCCATTTAACGCCGCTGGAATCAGACAAAATCTGGGGAACGGCGTAAGCAAGGTAGAAATCCCATCTGATCTGAACGCCGTCCACCGCTCAAGGGTTTTCTCTTGGGTTCAAGGAACAGTACTTCTTTAGTTTGCTGTTCCGTCGGTTTGAGAAAAGGTCGATATCTGGACAACCCCACATGGCCACGATCTGTTTGAACATCAAATTTTTGAGGGACCACTCTCCCTGTAGCAGTTGCTTGAGGTTCAGGAAGTCTGCCTTGATTTTGTCTTTTCCTTTGATATGTAGAGAGGACATTGATAGGATGTTTGCTTCTGCCAGCATGAATATCTGCTTTGTAATTTGAATTAGGCTTCTGGAGTGAATGCCCCATGATGGTTTAAGTATGAGACCGTGACCTGGTGGTCAGAGAATTTTTACATGGTGGCCTCTTAGGAAGTGTTTAGTGGGTTCTACACTGCAAGAAGCTCCACCTCTGACCATGCCCCCTGGACACCATAGCCTCCAGGTGAGCCCCTATCCCATGGGACTGGCATCTGTGGTGACTACCTTGGTGATGAGGGGAACCCATAGTACGCCCTCCCAGACGGATTCTATCCTCTACCACTAATCGAGCGAATGTATCACCTCGAGGGAGCATCGGTCTGCCTTCAACATAGCCCTGTAAGGATCGCTTGCTATCTAGTATGTGCCATTGTAACTCGCTTGTGTGGCTTTTTGGGCCATTTTACTGCCGGGATATGGGATGTGAGGGACTCTAGTAGGGACATTGCTATCCAGAAGGTAATTACCAGATCCTGTATTGTCATAGACATCAGATTGACTAACTTCTCTTTTTTACAATCCAGTAGACGACATTCTTGTTGGTCTGAGTCCACCATGAGACCCAAAAAGATGTGTGTCCTTTGTGGGTCCAATCTTGATTTTGATCTAGGTTTAAACACCATCCTAAGCTCTTTAAAATGGGTCATATTTCCTCCACCTGACTGACAATATGACCGTATGAGCTTCCTGCTATTAGAAAATCGTCTACGTAGGGAATGATCAACCCGTATTCTTCCCTGAGGTGGGCCGTAACTTCTGCTATTAGCTTTGTAAACACACGGGGAGCTACGGCTAGGCCGAAGGGGAGGGCCTTGTACTGAAAGTGCCTCCTGATGCCTCCTATTGTTACTGCTACTCAGACATTTCTGGCATGTTGCATGTATTGGCACATGGTAATACACATCCCTTTAGATCTAAGACAGCCATACAACATCCAGGAAAGAGCAACTGTACTGCTGACATTATTGACTCCATCTTGAAAGAGGTGATTTTTAAGAACTTGTTAACCCCTTTATGACCGGAGGTATTTTCATTTTTTGCTCCCCTTCCCAGAGAAATAACTTTTATTTTTCCGTCAGTATTGCCATGTGAGGGCTTGTTTTTTGCGGGACGTGTTGTACTTTCAAACGACACCATTCGTTTTAACATATATTCTACTGGAAAAAGGGAAAACAATTTCAAGTGTGGTGAAATTGCAAAAAAGTGCAATCCCACACTTGTTTTTTGCTTTGCTTTTTCACTACGTTCGCTAAATGCTGAAATTGACCTGCCATTATGATTCTCCAGGTCATTACGAGTTCATAGTTACCTAACATGTCTAGGTTCTTTGTTATCCAAGTGGTGAAAAAAAATCCAAATTTTGTTTAAAAAAAAAAAATAAAATTGCGACATTTTTCGATACCCGTAGAGTCTCTATTTTTCGTGATCTCGGGTTGGGTGAGGACTTATTTTTTTGCGTGCCGAGATGACATTTTTATTGATACCATTTTGGTGCAGATATGCTCTTTTGATCGCCCGTGATTGCATTTTAATGCAATGTCGCGGCGAGCAGAAAAACTTAATTCTGGCATGTTGACTTTTTTCTCATTACGCCGTTTAGCGATCAGGTTAATCCTTTTTTTATTGATAGATTGGACGATTCTGAAAGCGGCAATTTTATTTTGAATGTGGTGAAAGGGGGGCGATTTGAACTTATATACTTTTTGGATATATATTTTTAAATATTTGTCTGTAGCAAAATTCTTCACTTGCTATGAGCGCCGACCACCGGGCAGCGCTCATAGCAAGCTGGCATTGACAACCATAGAGGTCTGCAGGAGACCTCTGGTTGTCATGCCAACCCATCGGTGACCCACGATCACATGACGGGAATCACCGATGGGCGGATTTCCGGTGCGATTGCGGAAGCGCATGTTAAATGCTGCTGTCAGCGTTTGACAGCGTCATTTAATGGGTTAATAGCTGCGGGTAGATCGCGATTTCACCCGTGGCTGTTCCAGGCACCTGTCAGCTGTTCAAAACAGCTGACGTGCCGGGAAAGATATGGGCTCACCGCCAGAGCCCACATCAAAGGGATGGAGTCCGACGTGGGCGCGCTATTATGCCCAACATCGGAAAGTTAACGTTTTTCAAGTTGATTGATTATTATTCATCATGTATGTTCAATCTGTTTTTTTTTGTTTTTTTTTTTATGAGAAACAAAGGAATAAAATCCTCTCCCCTTTTCCTTTGGTGGCGCTTCCAGTAAACCGTTCTTTTCTAAGAGGTTCAACACCTCTGTTTCTAATGCGCATTGCTCTGGGAGAGATACCAGTGTGGCAGTCACGACAAATCTCTCTGGCGGATGCTTTAGGCCGGAGTCACACACAACCACAAAAAATCGGTCCGTTTTAGACAGTCGACAATCGGATCAAAATAAAAACATCACACATCCTTCTGGCATCCGATTTTCCTTCAAAGATGCGATTTAATCGCATGTGTGTGTACCTTGTAACATCCGATTTTCATCCGACTTGCGAGATTTTCTCGCAGGCTTGCAAAACTGACATATAATGGATCCAAAAGAATAGTATTTAAATGCCACAAGAAAGAATAGATATATACACATAGAGCACATATATATATATATATATATATATATATATATATATGTCATTGTGACATATATATATATATATACATATATTTATAATTCTTACACTTCTACATACTGTTATAGCCGCTAATTCAATTGCCGGCTTCAGTGAAATCACAGAAGCCGACATGAAATGATACATTGTTTCCACACATTTAACCATGTAATTTCATGTATTTTTATATATGTTTGAAACATACAATTACATGAGTATATGTGTGCTAAATTTCAGACATGTAGGGGTTAATTAAAGGTGTAAATTCGTTGAAAAAAAATGCGTGGGCTCCCGCTGTATTTTCTCCACCAGACAGACAAAGCAAGCGAGTGGGGGCAGATAATAATAGCCTAGGGAGGGTACATTTTTTTTGTGCCCCCCTGGCTACTAACATCTGCCCCAGACACCCCAGAAAGGGCAAATCTATAATTAGATTCGCCCTTTCTGGCACTTTGCCCGTCTATTCCCATTGCCCTGTAGCGGTGGCGAATGGGTTAATAATCTGGCGTTATTGTCACCTTAGTATTGAAAGGTGACCTTAAGGCAGGTTAATAATTGATAGCTGTCAATTAGACAACTATCAATTATTAATCCTATTGTATGAAAGAAAAATCAAACACACACAGTTTAATAAAAAATAAGTTTAATTAAATAATCACACAGTTTTTGACCATATTTTATTTTCCTGCTAAAACCATTTCCTGTAATAAAAATAAAATAAAAAAGCAAAATTATACTTACCAATCCGATGTACAGTCAGGTCCCACGCTGTAATCCATCAGAAAGGGTTAACAGGTTACAGGTCGCAGAGAGCTAATAATGCTGTCTCAGACCTGTATTCCCCTGAATGAATAAGTTCCTCTCCCAGCGAAAGTAGAGGAATAGATTCATGAATGGAGCTTAATTGATTTATTGGCAATTTAACTTTAGTGACCTGACCTAAAGGGAAAGTGGACACAATCAATTAAGCTTCATTCATGAAACACATCCTCTCCTGTCGCCAGGAGAGGAACTTATTCATTCATGAGCTTTGAGCTGAGCATGCAGGATTACTTGCACTGCTTGGCTCAAAGCTAGTTAACCCTTTGTGAAGGATTACAGCGTGGGACGTGACAGATCGGCGGAATAGGTAAGAATAATGTTGTTTTATTTTTTTTTCTTTATTTTAGGAGATCAATGGCTTCGCACGGATTAAGAGTAAAATAAAATATGGTCAAAAAAATGTGTTTTTATTTCATTAAAATTATTTATTCTTAAAGTGTGTGTGTTTTTTTATTTACTTCAATAGGATTAATAATTGATAGTTGTCTAATTGACAGCTATCAATTATTAACCTGCCTTAAGGTCACCTTTCAATTGCAAGGTGACAGTAAGGTGAGATTAACCCATTCGCCACCGCTACAGGGCAATGGGAATAGACGGGCAAAGTGCCAGAAAGGGCGAATCTAATTATAGATTTGCCCTTTCTGGGGTGTCTGGGGGCAGATGTTAGTAGCCAGGGGGGGCACAAAAAAAATGTACCCTCCCTAGGCTATTATTATCTGCCCCCACTCGCTTTGCTTTGTCTGTCTGGTGGAGAAAATACAGCGGGAGCCCACGCATTTTTTTTCAACGAAATTACACCTTTAATTAACCCCTACATGTCTGAAATTTTGCACAAATACACTCATGTAATTGTATGTTTCAAACATATATAAAAATACATGAAATTACATGGTTAAATGTGTGGAAACAATGTATCATTTCATGTCGGCTTCTGTGATTTCACAAAACCCGGCAATTGAATTAGCGGCTATTACAGTATGTAGAAGTCTAGGAACTATAAATATATATATATATATATACACATGTCACAATGACATGTATATATATATATATATATATATGTGTTCTATGTGTATATATCTATTCTTTCTAGTCTTTATTAAAGCTGTCAGTGTGATTTTACAGTATAGCCGGGGATGAATTGCCGGCTTTTCTAAAGGACACCGATGCGATTTCATCGCAAGTCACACAGTGTGGTCCGTTTGTAATCCGATTTTTCATCGCTCCCATAGACTTGCATTGGCGATTGTCGACCGACAATCGGTGACAATCGCAGCATGCTGCGATTGTACACGGACGTTTAAAACGGACCACAAAAAATCTGATACTGGGAGCTGCTCCATAGATTAACATAGGTCCGACTGCAATGCGATATTTCATCGCATTGCAGTCGTCCGATTTTGTCGCCAGTGTGACTCCGGCCTTAGGAACTCGAGCCTCAATCCTGATTTTATCAGACTGAGGATCCATGTGCTGCAGGAAATTCTCTTCCAGGCTTGAAAGAAGATAGAAAGTCATCCCCCCCCCCACTTGGGGAAAAAGTCATTAGGAGGTCTGCTATCCTGGGAGGGAACTCCAAAAAGGAATGCTTTATTTTTCCTGGGGCGATCGTCCCACCTATTCTGTTCTGTGACTGGTCTCCTTAGGTTGAACTTTCTCCTCCGAAAGAACTGTTTGAAGGACGAAAAGAGATTTTGGAAACTCCTTTTTACCCGCTTCCTTTTAAAGGATATCGTCCAGGGCTGTGCCAAATAAGTACTGTCCTTCACAAGGGAGAGAACACAACTTCCCATTTGCATACATGTCCCTTGGCCAGCACATACAGATCGCTCTAGGGCTAGCATTATATGGTGCTGCAGATCTCGCTGCCAATCTAGTGAAATCTGCCGAGCCATCTGACAGGAAAACCGCTGCTCCCTTGGAAGTGTGGCCAAGATGGAGCCTTGGGGTGAGTCATCTCTCAGCTGGTCTTCTAACCTACTTAGCCAGACCATAAGTGATCTGGCTGTACAAGTTGCCGCTATAGCTGGTCACATGCCCCAGTCGACGACTCCCAGGTACCTTTCAGAAAAGCATCACCCTTCCTGTCTAGGGATCTTTTAATAACCTAGAATCCTAAAAAGGGAAGAGATAATTTCCTTGAGACTTGTTGTCTCTTCAAAGGGGTATTTCCTTTTAAAGAAAGATGGTAGGGGGCCCTTCTCCTCTGGTCTTTCCCATTCCTTCTTTTATGAATCCTTGTAATTTCTCATTAATAGGGAAGGTTTTTCGCTTCTTCTGATTCAGAGTCCCAAACTTAAATCCTGAACTGATTTTTTTTTATTTTTTTTATTTCTGGTTGTCCAAGAACATTGTGGACCTAACAGCCTTTACCAGATGGTCTATTTCCTCCAGGGGAAAACAGTAACCCATCCCTGAGTCACTTTCAGATGACGATGAACCTGAAGAATCATACAAAACTCCTCGTTTGAATCTGAGGTTGTGGTCCTGTGCCCGGGAGGTGCTTCCCCTGAGTGGGCTAGGGATCTCAATGAATTCTCCACTCTGTCTTAATGAGGGATTTTAGGCTGGAGGAAAAATATGTGGTCTCTTCCGCTACTGTCTTGTCAGTACTGGATTGGCACAATTTATAGGCCATACCCTGGCTAACACCTGACCACACAAAATCCTGTGATTAGTTTTCTCTAAACACTTCTTAAGGGGCTCCGAAACGCGAGGCAAAATGAAATCCGAAATCTCTCCTTTACAGACTGCAGAATCTTCCAATCTACTAGAGCTGTGCCAACTTGACCTGGAAACCCTGGTCCTGCGTACTCCGCTTGTGCGTCCAGCACTCCTATCCTATTGTGGCTGTTGTTTCTTCTGAGAACTCTTCTGACAACGGAGCTGGAGACGTCATAGCTGCTCTGGCTCCAAGTGCTGCTGTTGCCGATATGGAATGGCTGCTGTGTTTCCATGATGGAAAAGCACACATGCCCCTGCCTGGCCAGCGATCCACCCTTAAGTACGGTAACTCTAGGGGATCTGTCAACCGGCATGCTCCTGCAGCTTCCAGTACCTGCCCCGGAAGTACTAACCTGGGTGAAATGTCGCGGCTGCGTCATAAGGGCGCAACTTCCGGTCCGTGATTTCCACCCATGCCTTGTGACAGGACACGTGGCATCACCATGCCGTGATGGAACAGCAAACCACCACCCATCCAACGGACGAGACCTCATCGGGCCCCCCGCGGTGCTTTCAGTTCTACCGGCGCTGGCCAAAGCAGAGACAGTGCCCTGCTCTGAAAGACCAGCCCAGGTCTGAGAACTTGTCTTCTTTGAATATTCTGCCAACGAGCAAGAAAGGTTCCTCCGTCAAGGACAGGAAACCACTGATGCGTAGAGAGGCTCCCCCCTTTTTATCTTGAAGGGTGGATCCCCTCTCTTTCATGGTTTTTATGCTTTCATGGGTGACAGAAAAAAAAAAAAAGACAGTAATGTGTAGTTCACATGAACAATGAAATTGTTATATAGTTGATTTACTATTGGACCACGTGAGTATCATAATATCATTGTGACAGCCACAAAAGCGAAGTTTCGGGGGTACATGAACTTTTTCCAAAATAAGTAATGCACGATTTAAACAGAAAATAACACTTTTAAAACAGAATTTTTTTGTTACAAAGTATAATTAGATCACGCGCACCCACACAAGCCTATGAGTGAGTATGAAACATCGGACTGTACTGGGATCTCATCCTGGTGAAGTCAAACATACGCAGACTCACAGAATGGGGAAGACTGAGAAATTAAGTTCTCCATATGTGTGCTGCAATTTTCTCATGCAAGAGCATCGGATCACACTAAGGTGACACTTGCTAAAACTCCCGACAGTTTGATTCAAGTGACATTAGCATAATCGGTCCGATTGATGACTCCAGCCTTATACGGAGTCTTTTCTCAGAAAAGTTATTTTCCTTCACTCCCCATGCTCAATATCATGATGCCTGTATATTGCACTGCATTTTCATGGTGATAGGTTCCCTTTAATTTCCTTTTGTCAAACATGAGAATACCCCTTTCTTCTTACAAGTGAAGTAGAGGTTACCATGCAAGACTAGGGGAGTGTACAGAGAAAACGTACAAAGGACTGCAGCGGTTAAAAGCCGCACCAGAACTACTGCATGTAAATGTTGCCTAAATATACAGGGCGAGTATTACATAAATGACAGACAATAATAGTAGAAAGTCCTAGCTTTATATTGTCTCAAGCAATAATATATATATATTATTTTTTTTTTTTTTTTTTTTTTAAGCTATTTTTACAAGTAAGAAGTTGGTGCTTGTAAAAGAAAATAAGTAGCAGTGCTTACTTGTCATCTCGCCGGAGAAAAATGCCGGCATAGGGTTGGGAAAGCCTTACTTTACGTCTCAGAATTGCCACCAAGTTAGGATTCTTGACCTTCGTTGGAAAAAGAATACAAAAATTAAAGTGTTATTGCCAAAATCATAAAGCAGTCTCAGTTTTCTGTACATACAGAATCAATCATGTGTGTCAATAAATCCCATTTTAAAATTTGTAGCTCTTGTACTGCAATTCTGACCTGCTGACTCATCAGCGCTCTCATTACCTACCTAATCCCACTAGATCCATTCTCTAGTAGTTCTAATGCGGTCTGTCAAATACACTCTAATCACCTAATGACCCTACAAAATAAAAACATGACAGTCGGGGTATGCCACAGCTCAGCAAATCTATGCTGAAGAGCCCCTATTTAATGAAAAACATGAACCTATGAATATGCAAATAAAACACTCCTAGAATATTTCTACATTCTCCGTGTCCCAACTGCAGGGCTGAAGTAAAGCTTAGCTATTCGATGCTCTGCTCTATAGCTCCCCATGAACCACCATTGAAATGTGGAGTTTGTCAACAGTAATGTATACCCGTCAAATAGTGGCCCAATCACTACATCCAAATAAATAAAAATTACACATGTTGAGATCTGAGACTTTATTTACCCGTTGATAAAGCTGTGTAGGGTTTTTTTTATGTCCTGGGCTGACTTTTTATTAGATTTTTGAGGGGAGCTGTGTGACTTAAAAACGGAAATCTGGTATTTTATTTTGTTTTCAGCAATCAGCATACGGTTTAACCCTTTCACCCCAAAGCCTGTTTTCACCTTCCTGACCAGGCCAATTTTTTCAATTCTCACCACTGTCGCATTATGAGGTATCAACTCTGGAACGCTTCAACAGCTCCCACAGATTCTGAGCCGCGACTGGGTGCAGGTGTCAGTTCTATGTGAGAGCTGACACCCTGAAGCAACGACCACAATCGGTGCTAGCACTGATCATGGGCGTTTAAGCCCTTAACGTCCAGTAACTGAGCCATCCAACATTGGACGCCTCCTCGTTTGGTGCGGGGTCCAGATATGAGCCCGTTCCTTTTCCAGCCCATGATAGCTGATCTGATCACACCCGCGGTTGTTAACATGTTAAATAGCTGCCGTCAAGCTCTGACAGTGGCATTTAACATGAACGTGCAGGAAGTGCGTCATTAACCCCGCCCATGTCACATGACCACGGATTGCCGATGAGTTGGCATGACAACACGGGGTCTGCAGGGTTGTGCGTCGCCCAGCTGTTATGCTTCCAGCAAGTTTCTGCTACATAAAGCAGGGCTGCAGGCTGCGTTTTTTTGGTCACTGCAACATTGCAATAAAATGCAATAACAGGCGATCAAAAAGTCGTATCTACACCAAAATGGTATCAATAAAAAAGTAAGATCGGCGCTCAAAAAATAAGCACTCACCTGGCCCCAGATCCTAAAAAATGGAGATGCTTCAGGTGTCAGAAAATGGCAACTTTATTTTTTTTAACAAATTTAATTTTTTTCCACCACTTAACCCCTTCACGTGGTTTGCACGTTAATGACCGGGCCAATTTTTACAATTCTGACCACTGTCTCTTTATGAGGTTATAACTCTGGAACGCTTCAACGGATTTTCGCGATTCTGAGATTGTTTTCTCGTGACATATTGTACTTTATGTTAGTGGTAAAATTTCTTCCATATAACTTGCGTTTATTTATGAAAAAAACGCAAATATGGTGAAAATTTGGAAAATTTAGCAATTTTCAAACTTTGAATTTTTATTCCCTTAAAACAGAGAAATATGTCACAAAAAATAGTTAACAAATAGCATTTCCCACATGTCTACTTTACATCAGCACAATTTTGGAACCAAAATTTTTTTTTGTTACGAAGTTATAAGGGTTAAAAGTTGACCAGCGATTTCTGATTTTTACATCAAAATGTACAAAGCCATTTTTTTTAGGGACCACCTCATATTTGAAGTCACTTTGAGGGGTCTATATAGCAGAAAATACCCAAAAGTGACACCATTGTAAAAACTACACCCCTCAAGGTACTCAAAACCACATTCAAAAAGTTTATTAACCCTTCAGGGCTTCACAGGAGCTGAAGCAACGTGGAAGGAAAAAATGAACATTTTACTTTTTAGTCACAAAAACTGTCTTTTACAAACATTTTTTTATATTCACAAGGGAAAAAGGAGAAAATGGACCGATAAAGTTGTTGTGCAATTTCTCCTGAGTACGCCGATACCCCATATGTGAGGGAAAACCACTGTTTGGGCGCACGGCAGGGCTCGAAAGGGAAGGAGCGCCGTTTGACTTTTCCAAACCAAAATTGGCTGGAATTGCGAACGAACGCCATGTCGCGTTTGGAGGGTCCCTGATGTGCCTAAACAGTGGAAACCCCCCACATGTGACCCCATTTTGGAAACTAGAACCCTAAGGAACTTATCTAGATGTGTGGTGAGCACTTTGAACCCCCAAGTGCTTCACGCAAGTTTGTAATGTAGAGCCGTGAAGAAAAAACATCATATTTTTTCAACAAGCATGATGTTTTAGTCCCCAATTTTTTATTTTCCCAAGGGTAAGAGGAGAAATTGGACCACAAAAGTTGTTGTCCAACTTGTCCTGAGTACGCTGATACCCCATATGTGGGGGGGAACCACTGTTTGGGCGCACGGCAGGGCTCGAAAGGGAAGGAGCGCCGTTTGACTTTTCCAAACCAAAATTGGCTGGAATTGCGAACGAACGCCATGTCGCATTTGGAGGGCCCCTGATGTGCCTAAACAGTGGAAACCCCCCACATGTGACCCCATTTTGGAAACTAGACCCCCTAAGGAACTTATCTAGATGTGTGGTTAGCACTTAGAACCCCCAAGTGCTTCACACAAGTTTGTAATGTAGAGCCATGAAGAAAAAAAATCATATTTTTTCCACAAGCATGATGTTTTAGTCCCCAATTTTTTATTTTCCCAAGGGTAAGAGGAGAAATTGGACCACAAAAGTTGTTGTCCAACTTGTCCTGAGTACGCTGATACCCCATATGTGGGGGGGAACCACTGTTTGGGCGCACGGCAGGGCTCGAAAGGGAAGGAGCGCCGTTTGACTTTTCCAAACCAAAATTGGCTGGAATTGGGAACGAACGCCATGTCGCGTTTGGAGGGCCCCTGATGTGCCTAAACAGTGGAAACCCCCCACATGTGACCCCATTTTGGAAACTAGACCCCCTAAGGAACTTATCTAGGTGTGTGGTGAGCACTTTGAACCCCCAAGTGTTTCACTAAAGTTTATAATGCCCTGGCGTGAAAAAAAAAAAAAAAAAAAATTTTTCCCACAAGTGTGATTTTTTTAGTCCCCAATTTTTTATTTTCCCAAGGGTAACAGGAGAAATTGGACCCCAAAAGTTGTTGTCCAATTTGTCCTGAGTACGCTGATACCCCATATGTTGGGGGGAACCACTGTTTGGGCGCACGGCAGGGCTCGGGAGGGAAGTAGTGATGTTTTGAAATGCAGACTTTGATGGAATGGTCTGCGGGCGTCATGTTCCGTTAGCAGAGCCCCTGATGTGCCTAAACAGTGGAAACCCCCACAAGTAACCCCATTTTGGAAACTAGACCCCCTAAAGAACTTATCTAGGTGTGTGGTGAGCACTTTGAACCCCCAAGTGTTTCACTAAAGTTTATAATGCCCTGGCGTGAAAAAAAAAATATTTTTTTTCCCACAAAAGTGATTTTTTTTAGCCCCCAATTTTTTATTTTCCCAAGGGTAACAGGAGAAATTGGACCCCAAAAGTTGTTGTCCAATTTGTCCTGAGAACGCTGGTACCCCACATGTGGGAAAAAACTGTTTAGGCACACGTCGGGACTCGGAAGGGAAGTAGTGACGTTTTGGAATGCAGACTTTGATGGAATGGTCTGCGGGTGTCATGTTCCATTTGCAGAGCCCCTGATGTGCCTAAACAGGAAAAAAAAACCACAAGTGACAATTTTAGAAATTAGACCAAGAAGCTTCTCTAGATGTGCCCCCCTTCTGGAACTAATCTTTCCTGTAAAGTAAATTAGTAGTGCATGGAGGTGTGGTACAATTTGAAGCAATCCTTCATACACAGGCCAGGTTTTTCGGGGCAGGTGTTACACTGATAAATGGTGTCCTTGCGTATTCCCCTTTTATAACACACTCGGCACCTTTTTTGCAACTTACCTTTTTTTGCAGTTTGCGGGACCTCCCCCGGGAAATGCTGGCCTGGTACAATACGAGCACCTTCAGTTCCAGAAGTACTGGGCCCTCTCCTTCCTGAGCGCCAAACATCAGGGCCTTGATCACTACCTCCTGGAACTGAAGGTACGACGTATTGGTATGGCGTGCACATCGTGACAGCAGGAAAGCGTTGAGCATTGCCATTTGGACGATGTGCACGGACAGCTTCTTGTACCACACCTTGGCCTTTCTCAAAGCACTGCATGGTTGGAGGAGTTGATCAGAGAGATCAACACCCCCCATGTATTGTTGTACCCAAGTACACAGTCCGGTTTGCGGACCTGTGTAGAGGTACCCCGTACAGTGCTGAGGGCGCTGCCATCACCGTGTATGGTGGTCAAGAGAAGGACATCCCTCTTGTCCTTGTACTTGACCACCAGAAGGTGGTCGCTACATTGGGCTCTGCTCTCACCCTTTCTGAGCATCTGCCCAAGCAGCGTCTTCGGGAGGCCCCTCTGATTTTTGCGGACGGTACCGCAGGCTGCGGTACCACGCGCATAGAGGGATTTGTGGAGTGGGATGCTGGTATAAAAGTTATCAGTGTAGAGGTGATAACCTTTATCCAGCAGTGGGTGAACCAAATCCCACACAATTTTCCCACTCACTCCCAGGACAGGAGGACACTCAGGGGGTTCAATCCTGGTGTCCTTTCCTTCGTAAACTCTAAAACGGTGAGTGTACCCTGAGGTACTCTCACACAGTTTGTAGAGTTTGATTCCGTACTGACGGAATCCGAGCCGTCCCTTAAAATGAACCAAGGACTCATCCACGCAAATGTCCCTTTTGGGCACGTACACTTCAGCAAACTTTTTGTTGAAGTGTTCGATGACCGGCCGAACTTTGAACAGACGGTCAAAGTTGGGGTCATCTCGTGCGGGACACTGTGCATTATCGTTATAATGCAAGAATTTCTGGATGGCCTCAAAACGCGTCCGAGCCATGACCATTCGGAACACTGGAGCGTTATATAAAATATCAACACTCCAATATTGCCGAAGTTCTGGCTTTTTCAGGATCCCCGTGTGAAGGACCAGGCCCCAAAACTAAATCAATTTAACTGCGTCTACAGGAGACCAGTTAGGATATGATGAACGGGGTTTTGCTCCAAAAATTGACGAGCGTACAAATTTGTTTGCTCCACCATGTGGTTAATAAAATCCTCAGAGAAAAAGACTTTGAAAAAGTCTATTTCTGTGAGGCCAGTGGTGTCAAACCTGATTCCTGATTCTGCCACAAAATCAGGAATCAGTGGCTCGTAATTTTCGGGGGGCGAGGTCCACACGGGATCCGCAGTGGGTTGCGCTGGTTCGGCTTCATCTTCGTCTTCTGGAATGGCGGCAGATGCCTCATCTTCTGTCCTGGGGCGTCTGCGTGGTGGTTCCGCAGGACCCGAGGAGGAAGATGAGGAGGGGGAAGAGGAAGAGGAGGAGGAAGAGGAATCTGAAAAATAAAGAAATGTGGGATCCTCTCCCTCGCTATCCGTGTCGGAGGCAAGAAAAGCGTATGCCTCCTCCAATGAATAGCGCTGTTGGGACGAACGGGATGGGTGGGACATTTTTTTTGTAAATGTGGTGCTTGGGTGTACTTTATTGATAACTGTGTATGTGTGGGGGGGGGATAGTGCTTGGTGTAAACTATGCTGAATAGAAAAATCTAAAAGAAAAAAAAAATGGGGAGAAAAAAATGCCTGTGAAAAGAAAAGTCTAAAACAGCAGGCCCTAGCTCTGATAAGTGAACTGCGTCACTTATCAAAGTTCGGCGGCTGCTAGATGTGGCGCAAGGAGGGGGTGAAAAAAAAAAAAAGAAGGGAAAACAGCCGGCACGAGATCTGATAAGTGAACTGCGTCACTTATCAAAATTCGGCGGCTGCTAAATGTGGAAACGGAGGCGGCGCAAAGGCGGGTGAAAAAAAAAAGGAATAAAAAAAAAAGAAAAGGAAAACAGCCGGTGCGAGCTCTGATAAGTGAACTGTGTCACTTGTCAAAGTTCGGCGGCTGCTAGATGTGGCGCAAAGGGAGTGGCGCAGGGAGGGGGTGAAAAAAAAAAAACAGGAAAACAGCCGGCACGAGATCTGATAAGTGAACTGAGTCACTTATCAAAATTCGGCGGCTGCTAAATGTGAAAACGGAGGCGGCGCAAAGGCGGGAGAAAAAAAAAAAAGGTAAAAAAAAGGAAAACAGCCGGCGCGAGCTCTGATAAGTGAACTGCGTCACTTATCAAAGTTCGCCGGCTGCAGGGTGTGCGCACGGAGGTGGCGCAAAGGGGGCTGAGAGCACGAGTGTTGATCGGTGAAATGCGTCACCAATCAACGCTCGGCGGCTGGGTGTGCGCACGGAGGCGGCACAAAGGGGGGGTGAAAAAAAGGAAACCCGCCGGACGCGAGCTCTGATAAGTGAACTGCGTCACTTATCAAAGTTCGCCGGCTGCAGGGTGTGCGCACGGAGGTGGCGCAAAGGGGGCTGAGAGCACGAGTGTTGATCGGTGAAATGCGTCACCAATCAACGCTCGGCGGCTGGGTGTGCGCACGGAGGCGGCGCAAAGGGCGGGTAGAGGGGGTAAAAAGAGGGGGAAGGGGGATGGGGAGGGAGGAAGAGAGGGATCAACACTTACGGTTGTAGTCTCTCTTCTTTTCTTCTGTCTTCTTTTCTTCTGTCTTCTTCTGTCTTCTTTTCTTCTGTCTTCTGTCTTCTTTCTTCTGTCTTTTTTCTTCTGTCTTCTTTTCTTCTGTCTTCTTTTCTTCTGTCTTCTTTTCTTCTGTCTTCTTTCTTCTGTCTTCTTTTCTTCTGTCTTCTTTTCTTCTGTCTTCTTTTCTTCTGTCTTCTTTTCTTCTGTCTTCTTTTCTTCTGTCTTCTTTTCTTCTGTCTTCTTTTCTTCTGTCTTCTTTTCTTCTGTCTTCTTTTCTTCTGTCTTCTTTTCTTCTGTCTTCTTTTCTTCTGTCTTCTTTTCTTCTGTCTTCTTCACTACAAGGCCCAGCACAGGAGAGATCTGTTGTATGACCGCTCTGCAGGAATCCTCAAGCAAGTGTGAGGACCCCTGCAGAACGGTCACTCACAGGTCAGAGCCAGGTGGGACAGGTCACAGAGCGGTCAATTCGCTTCTGTGACCTGTGATTGGTGGGATCCATCATAACAAGATCCCACCAATCAGAGCTCTCCTGGTTACCCAGGCAACCTGCCCAGGATCGGAGCTCACAGCTCCGATCCTAGGCAGGTCACAGCCAGGGCAGCAGCCAGGTCACCTGCAGGGCACAGCGCGGTCACACAGCGATCAGACCGCTGCTGTGCCCTGTGATTGGCGCGATCGACGATGTCATCGATCGCGCTAATCAGCTCCTGCAGGCCCTGCTGGGCCTGTCCTGAGCCTCCACAGCATGATCGGTGCTTTTACAGCACCGATCCAGCCAGGATCGGTGCTATTACAGCACCAATTCGGCAGGTCAGCAGCAAGGCACAGCGCTCCTGCGCCGCGACTGTGCCTTGCGATTGGCGCGATCGACGATAACATCGATCGCGCCAATCAGCTCCTGCAGGCCCTGCTAGGCCTGTCCTACGTTCCGGCCTAGGATCGGTGCTTTTATAGCACTGATCCAGCAGGAACCGGCAGGGCACAGCGCGGTAATACCACTTCTGTGCCCTGCGATTGGCGCGATCGATATGATCGGCGATCGCGCCAATCCGGGGGGGTCTGCATAGTGCTAGACCCAGGCCTAGGATCGAGTACATCGGTACTCGATCCTAGCCTGGGTTCTCACTGTTTCAGCCCATCTGATTGGCTGAAACAGTGAGAAAGGCTGCGATTGGCTGTTCAGAATCGAACAGCCAATCACAGCGATCGGGAGGCCGGAGAGGGGAGGACGCAGCCCGGGATGCCGACGTCATCTTCCTAGAGGTAAGATGGCGTCGGAATTTTAATGCGATCACCGCGACTTAAGTCGCCATGTCGCATTAAAGGGCATGACGTACTATTCCGTCCATGGGAATTAGGTCCAGGGTCACATGGACGGAATAGTACATCTGATGGCAGAGAGGGGTTAAAAGTTGACCAGCGATTTCTCATTTTTACAACAAAATTTACAAAGCCATTTTTTTTTAGGGACCACCTCTCATTTGAAGTCACTTTGAGGGGTCTATATGGCAGAAAATACCCAAAAGTGACACCATTCTAAAAACTGCACCCCTCAAGGTACTCAAAACTACATTCAAGAAGTTTATTAACCCTTCAGGTGCTTCACAGGAACTAAAGCAACGTGGAAGGAAAAAATGAATATTTAACTTTTTAGCCACAAAAATGATCTTTTACAAACTTTTTTTTTTTATTTTCACAAGGGTAAAAGGAGAAAATGGACAGATGAGGTTGTTATGCAATTTCTCCTGAGTACGCTAATACCCAATATGTGGGGGAAAACCACTGTTTGGGCACACGGCAGAGCACGTACGGGAAGGAGCGCCGTTTGACTTTTCCAAACTAAAATTGGCTGGAATTGAGATTGGACGCCATGTCGTGTTTGGAGTGCCCCTGATGCGCCTAAACAGTGGAAACCCCCACAAGTGACACCATTTTGGAAACTAGACCCCCTAAGGTACTTATCTAGATCTGTTGTGAGTACTTTGAACCCCCAAGTGTTGCACAAAAGTTTATAATGCCTGGGTGTGAAAAAAAAAAAATTTCCACAAAAATATTTTTTTAGTCCCAAATTTTTGAATTTTCCCAAGGAAATTGGACCCCAAAAGTTGTTGTCCAATTTGTCCTGAGTACGCTGATACCCCATATGGGGGGGGGGGGAACTGTTTGGGCGCACGACAGGGCTTGGAAAGGAAGTAGTAACGTTTTGGAATGCAGACGTTGATGGGGGTCATGTTCCGTTTGCAGTGCCCCAGATGTGCCTAAACAGTGGAAACCCCCCACAAGTGACCCCATTTGGGAAACTAGACCCCCTAAGGAACTTATCTAGATCTTTGGTGAGCACTTTGAACCCCTAAGTGCTTCACACAAGTTTATAATGCCGGGCATGAAAATAAAAAATCCTATTTTTTTCCCACAAAAATTATCTTTTAGTCACTAATTTTTTATTTTCCCAAGGGTAACAGGAGAAATTGGACCACGTAAGTTGTTGTACAATTTGTCCTGAGTACGCTGATACCCCATATGTGGGGGGGTACCACTGTTTGGGCGCACGGCAGAGCTCGGAATGGAAGGAGCACCATTTGACTTTTTCCAACCAAAATTGGCTGGAATTGAGATTGGATGCCATGTTGCATTTGGAGAGCCCCTGATGTGCCTAAACAGTGGAAACCCCCCCCACAAATGACTCCATTTGGGAAACTAGACCCCCTAAGGAACTTATCTAGATCTTTGGTGAGCAATTTGAACCCCCAAGCGCTTCACACAAGTTTATAACGTAGAGCCGTAAAATTTAAAAATCATATTTTTTCCACAAAAATGATCTTTTCACCCCAATTTTTATTTTTCCAAGGGTAATAAGACTCCAAAAGTTATTGTGCAATTTGTCCTGAGTGCGCTGATACCCCATATGTGGGGGTAAACCACTGTTTGGGTGCATGGCAGAGTTTGGAAGGGAAGGAGCGCCGTCTGACTGTTATGATCTGCTACAAGCACTAAGGAAAGACGGGAATTCTGTCCCTACAATAGAACTAAGCTGAATCCTACGATGTAACGGGGAACCTGATCCTGCGACCAGACCCGCTAAAGTCCTCAGCTAGTCTGAACGAAGACCTATAGTTGCGAGGGAGGAATCCCTACATCTAGATCTAGGGACTGGGAGAAAAGGTGGACACCTCCTAACAGAAATTGTAGCAGGGAAAAATAAAACAGAAAACAAATTACTAAGAGATCCTAAGATCAAGCAAAACTGACAGAGTAAGGCACCTAAACACCCGGCTAGCTTAAAAGTAGGTAATACAATGAAGTCCAGCAAAGCCAGAAGGGCGGAGCCAGACTAAATAGGGTAAAAAGGTCATGTGACCAGCAAACTGAAACAAAACCTAACAAGAGGGTTGTAACACTGACTTTTTCAACGCAGAATTGGCTGGACGCCATGTCATGTTTGGAGAGCTCCTGATCTGCCTAAACAGTGGAAACCCCCATAAATGACACCATATTGGAAACTAGACCCCTCAAGGAACTTATCTAGATGTGTGGTGAGAACTTTGAACCCCCAGGTGTTTCACTAAAGTTTATAACGTACAGCCGTAAAATAAAAAATCTTTTTTTTTTTTTTTTTTTTTTTTTTTACAAAAATGATTTTTTCGCCCCCAATATTTTATTTTCACAAGGGTAACAGAAGAAATTGGAACCCAAAAGTTGTTGTCCAATTTGTCCTGAGTACGCTGATACCCAATATGTGGGCGAAAACTACTGTATGGGCACACGTCGGGGCTCGGAAGGGAAGTAGTGACGTTTTGGATTGCAGACTTTGATGGAATGGTCTGGGGGCGTCATGTCACATTTGGAGAGCCCCTGATGCACCTAAACAGTGGAAATCCCCAACAAGTGACCCCATTTTGGAAAATAGACTCCACAAGGAACTTATCTAGATGTGTGGTGAGCGCTATGAAGCCCCAAGTGCTTCACAGAAGTTTATAATGTACAGCCATAAAAACAAAAAACACGGATTTTGGTAAGAACTTACCTGTAAAATCCTTTTCAGCGAAGGAAGGGAGGGAGACACAGGAATTCATTACTGATGGGTAGGCGGAGCCCCAGATCAGGATGTCACCTCAGATCAAAAGAGTGCTGACTGGCTGGCCCCTCCAGCTCGGGCTCCTCCTACTCAGCTCCAGTCGTACCAAAGCTTTTAGGAAAGAACCAAGATCACCAGCGGAGCAACATAACCCCTTCTGAAGGAACTTCAGAGAAAAAACACAAGGATACAGGTTATGCATGCAAAGAAAGCCAAAAACACAGAGTTCCAGGTACTACTCACGGAACCTGACTACTGCGATGAGCTGGCGATGCTGGAACAGAGCCTTAGCGCGCTGACCTCAGCCCAGATAATCGCTATCAGATAAGGGTCGCGCTGCATCTGAAAACATCAACACACTTCTGCCTTGGGAGGGTGCTGTGTCTCCCTCCCTTCCTTCGCTGAAAAGGATTTTACAGGTAAGTTCTTACCAAAATCCGTGTTTCAGCTGCAGATGGAAGGGAGGGAGACACAGGAATTCATTACTGATGGGACGTCCCAAAGCAGTTCAAAAATAAGGGTGGGAAAAAACCAACAAAAGGCAGAAAGCCAACAACCTTAACAGAAAAAATCCGCAAACAGAGCTAAACACAAGTTCATCTAGAACTTTAAACTACAGCTGCCTGCAGGACCCTACGTCCGAGGGCTGCATCAGCGGAAGCACTGACGTCCACTTTATAAAACTTTGTAAACGTGTGGACAGAGTGCCAAGTTGCCGCCCGGCAGAGCTGCACTGCCGAAGCACCTTGATGAAAAGCCCACGATGAAGCCACAGCTCTCGTGGAATGGGCTCGAAACTTAATCGGGCAAAATTCACCCTGAAGACGGTAAGCTTCCAATATAGCTGACCGGATCCAACGAGCTATGGAATCCTTGGAAGCTCGTTGACCACATCGAAGACCAGCTGGAACCACAAATAGGGAGTCCGTCTTACGAAAACCTTGAGTAATAGATAGATAAAACTTCAAGGCCCGCACTAAATCTAATGTGTGCAAAGCTCGCTCTTTCGCATTCTTCGGATCCGGACAGAATGAGGGCAACACAATATCCTGGTTAACATGAAAATGTGACACCACTTTAGGTAAAAAATCACCCCGTGTGCGAAGCACTACACGATCCGGAAAAAACCCCAGAAAAGGAGGTGAACAAGAGCTGCCAACTCAGAAACTCTCCTCAAAGAGGTGACTGCTACAAGGAAGGCCACCTTCCAAGAAAGCAAAGAAAGGCTAGCAGAACCCATAGGCTCAAAAGGTTTATGCTGAAAAGCTGCCAAAACAAGGTTGAGCCGCCAAGGAGACACGGGTGCCTTCCGCGGCGGAAACTTACGAGCTATACCGCGGAAAAAGGAGAGCACGTCCCTATTCGAAGCAATGGTTCTCCGGAACAATAAGGACAGAGCAGAAATCTGACCTTTCAGGGTGCTAACTGCCAAACCCTTGTCTAGCCCATGCTGCAGAAAAACCAACAGATTGGGAATGGAAAATTTTCTCGGGTTCCGAGAGGACCCCAAACACCACGAAAAGAAGGTTTCCCAAGTTTTGTGGTAAATCCTAGTAGTAGCCGGACTTCTCGCAGCACGAAGAGTAGCAATGACCTCGGCTGAAAAACCTCTACGGGTTAAAATTTCGGTCTCAAGAGCCACGCCGTCAAACGCAGAGACATCAAGTCCGGATGACAAACGGGCCCCTGAGTCAACAAGTCCGGTTGAAGAGGAAGCGGAAAAGGAGGTGCCGCCAACCGCGACATTATTGTCGAGAACCACACCCTCCTTGGCCAATCTGGAGCTATCAAAATAGCTGAAATTCTCTCTAGTCTGATCCGACGCAGTACTAGAGGAAGTAAGGATATCGGCGGGAATACATAGATCAGCTCGAACTGATCCCACTGAGCCACTAGAGCATCCACCGCCACAGCCTTCGGGTCCTTGTACCTGGACATGAACGTCGGTAACTTGGCATTGGACCTGGATGCCATCAAACCACTTGGGGAGTCCCCCAACGGGAGCACAGTAGTGCAAAAAACTTCCGGGTGGAGGCTCCATTCCCCGGGATCCATCTTCCTGCGACTGAGAAAGTCCACTGTAATATTCTGAACCCCTGGAATGTGAATCGCCGAAATGGCTGGTAAACTGCCCTCGGCCCAAATCAGAATTCGGGACACCTCCACCATGAGTCTGGAACTCCTTGTCCCGCCTTGGTGATTGATAAACGCGACAGCCGTCGCATTGTCTGTCTGCAGTCGGACCAGCAGACCGCTCAAAAGGACCGTCCAATGCTGGAGGCAAAGGAAAATCGCCCTCAATTCCAGGATGTTGATCGAAAGGACAGACTCTTCCGATGACCATACCCCCTAAATCCAGAGATTGTTCCAAACACCCCCCCAGCCCGTCAGGCTGGCATTGGTGGTTATGACCGACCACTTCGGAGGGAGGAAAGGCTTTCCCAGGGATAACGCTCCTGGACATAACCACCATCCTCGGGATTCTCGCACCCTGTGAAAGATGGTGACGCTGCAATCCAGCGAACCTTGCGATTGATCCCAACGACTCAGAATGAGCCTATGGAGAGCTCTGGAATGAAATTGGACAAACGGAAAAAACCTCATGGACGCCACCGTCAGACCCAGAAGGCGCATACCTTCCGAAGGGACACTGCTGTCGCAGACTTCATAGTCTGTACATGCTGGAGCAGACATGCCTGCTTGTCTGGAGGTAGGGACAACACCGCCCGTACCGTGTCGAAATGCATCCTCAAAAACAGGATTGCCTGCGACGATTCCAGAGACGACTTCTCCTTTGAGGCCACAACCGAAAGGCCGTCCCAAAATAAGGGACTGAATCGTGTAAAGTTCCCCAGTCCTTCGAAAAGAACTATTTGGCCAATTGAGATGTTTAAGGGCGTAACAGAAATCGTTGTGAGAAAATTCTTGGCCGTTAAGTCCAAGCCGAATTGTCGAGACCACACCTGGTTAATGGTTGATTTCTTTGGAAAAAAAAACGAAGAAGCGCTGTGAGGTCTTCGACGGGAACATGCAAAAGCGTCGCGAATGTCGATTGAATCGTTCTGCGACAGGCTGCCATAAACTCTGAGCGGGAAGCGACTTCATTGCTTTGGCTCTGCGGAATGTCAAATCAGCTCCCCTTTAAGCGGATTTGCACTTTTTTTTGCGCACTTGCACTGCCTTAACGTAAGTTGCTGTTTCCACGGTATGCGGATATTTCTGAGAAGTCCCCCTCTCTCTTTTTTTTTTTTTTTAAAAGAGAGAGACAACACAACCCCCAGAGGGTTGGTCGATCATCCTGAACCGAAAGGACTGCGATAACTATCGGCACTAGTCCTGCAGACGCAGAAGTCACAGCTCTGCGCTGCGGTAAAGTGCTTCTTTTGCCTTTGCCTTGCATCAGCTCCGTGGGTCAGTCAAATAGCTGACCACTTCTAAGCTAAAGATAGCAAACCCTGTGGAAAACTGCGTTCCATCCAAGTCACAGTGCTCTTCTGACTGTAATGCGGGATTGCCCGGATGCAGTGAGCATTATCCTTCAACTAGAAAAGCCATCTACCTTGATAGAGGGAAACTTGCCACGCCGTCCTTAGACGGTCCAACGGCTCAGGGGAACTTAACAAGTACACCTAGATCCTTATACGAATCTATATCCACGGCTACACAGATGGAAAATTGTTGCATCTCGTTTTCTGTCCAGCGTGTCTGCAGACTCGTCTTCCCTTTTACAGGAGATTTGCTAAGCTGGAATAAAGGGACATTCACTTCAGGAGAAGGGTCCAATTAACAAATAACTCCGTAGAAAACGGATACAGTTTGTAATGTCGTCGCGACCCATGCGACCCTTGCAACATCCGGGCCGACTTACCAGGACGACTAGTTACCTCCTCCGGTAACTGTAACGTCCACATGGCTTCCACAGAAATTTTAGTACGGCCCCTGAGAGGCAGGGTGTCCCTGCCGATCCTCCTTGTCCGAATCGGACTTCTTCGCTAAGCGAGAAGGAAAGCACCGATTTGTGTCGCTTCCTTGAGAGGATCTAGTTGACACTCCATAACCTAAAAGGTCATCAATAGAAACCAGTGAAGGCCTCCATTTTGACACCACTGGAACCTCTGATCGTGCATGAGTCGAGGTCTGCGTGTCAGATACGCGAGGCTGATCCGTAGCGGATCTGGGAGAGGGTCTCTGACATGCCCTTGCATAGTATATGGCAGGATAAACCTGTCAGTAACCAGAGCAGTACTTAAATAAAAAACAAACGCTGAAGGGTTAAAGCTCTAAAGCGAGAGCTACCCCAGCTGTCTCCCATTAAGAGTTAACCTCCTAAGAAGGGGTTAAAGTAGCTGACTCCCCACAACCTTGATAATGAAAAAGGGTGTGCGAATCTCAGGCGCCTCTTATAAAGGTCGCAGCTGCAGGACAGCCATGCCACACTAAACAGAAAACGTTCCACAAGTTAGCTAAAAAATTGCGCTGTTTTTTATAACGCAATGACCGCCAAAGTTGTCAAGGAGATCGCTAATCGCCTATGCGATTGCCCAGATTGGCAGCCACCAGCGACACTAAAAATGACACACAAACGATCGCAATATTATGCGACGCCATCAGGATAGTCAGCGGAAACGTATAGTGGCAGCATTAATGTCGCAGACTCCCCACAGCCTCTTTATTAATATTAAAAGAGTGTGCGAGCCCCTTATGCGAGAACAGCCGCAGGACAGCTCAATCTGTCACTCAGAAGTGCCCCAGACGGCGCCCGCGCTGTGGAGGTGAAGGGGTTAAGCTTCTGCCCGGCGGGCTAGAAGCGACTCACCAAGCTGGTCACGTATTCTTGCCGGGAGGGGAGGAGAACGATCCGGGGAGCTTTCAGCCTGCAGCGCTTTATCAGCAATGGCCGCCGCGCTCTGCCTCCGTGTGCTCCATGTAGAGGAGCCGGAAATGGAGGCTGCAGTAAAGCGCGCGCTCAGAAGCGGCGCGAAATTCAAAAAGTAAAAAGAGCGCGTACTCCCCTCCTTTCCCTCGTCCTGCAGGCATCCTCCTGCGGACATAGAAAAACTAGTCACCGGCATATATATGTACAGCGGCTGCCGCAGCAGTCGCTAAAACACTCACACACATTTTACCAAAATGTGGAGTACTCACCAGCCGAAACGCCACAGGGACCCCCAGGGGATTCTGGCGCTATGCCCATGCTTCCCCCCAGGGCGGGAAGCGCAGTGACCCCAGTGTGTGGTTTGCGCCCCCGCCAGGGAAACTCTCCTCATCCCCCAGGGCCGGCAAGATTCTGCAGGGACCATTATGTAGTTACAGATCCGCCAAGGGAGAGGCTGGTGAAATACACTGATAAACATGTAATAGCGCTGTCACCGCAGCGCTGAAGCATACTGATATACATGTAATAGCGCTGCCATCAGACGCTAAAGCACTCACACATTAATAATAAAATTTTGTGTGGAGTACTCACCAGCTTAGCGCCACAGGGACCCCTCAGGATTTGTGGCGCTTGTGCCCATGCTTCCCCCAGGGCGAGGAACGCAGTGACCGCACGTGTGGTTTGCGTCCCCGCCAGGGAAGCTCTCCTCATCCCCCAGGGCCGGCAAGGATTCTGCAGGGACTATTGAGTAAATACAGATCCGCCAAGGGAGAGGTTGGGGTACAGCAGCGCTGGTACACCTGAGACCTCTAGACCAACTGGTGATCCAAGTCTCCTGTCCGAATATAAAATAATAAAATCTTCTGAGGAGCTGCATTAGCAGCGACCATCCTCTGGGACCTCAAATCTTAGACTGGAGCTGAGTAGGAGGAGCCCGAGCTGGAGGGGCCAGCCAGTCAGCACTCTTTTGATCTGAGGTGACATCCTGATCTGGGGCTCCGCCTACCCATCAGTAATGAATTCCTGTGTCTCCCTCCCTTCCATCTGCAGCTGAAAATATTTTTTTTGTACAAAAATATTTTCGCCCCAGTTTTTTATTTTCCCAAGGGTAACAGAAGAAATAGGACAAATTGCACAATAACTCTTGGGGTCCAGAGTACGCTGATACCCCATATGTGGGGATAAACTACTGTTTGGACACATGGCAGAGCTCAGAAGTGAAGGAGCACCGTTTGACTTTTTCAACGCAGAATTGGCTGGAATTGAGATCAGACGCCATGTCACATTTGGAGAGCCCCTGATGTGCCTAAACAGCGGAAACCCCCCAATTCTAACTCCAACCCTAACCCCAACACACCCCTAACCCTAGTCCCAACCCTAACCACAAACCTAACCCTAAGACACCCCTAATCCCAACCCTAATCCTAACTTTAGCGCCAACCCTAACCCTAACTTTAGCCGCAACCCTAACCCTAACCCTAATGGGAAAATGGAAATAAATACTTTTTTTTAATTTTATTATTTTTCCCTAACTAAGGGGGTGATAAAGGGGGGTTTGATTTACTATTTATAGCGGGTTTTCATGATTGGCTGCTGTCACGCTAAAAGACGCTTTTTATTGCAAAAAATAGTTTTTTGCATCGCCACATTTTGAGAGCTATAATTTTTGCATACTTTGGCCCACAGAGTCATGTGAGGTCTTATTTTTTGCGGTACGAGTTGACGTTTTTATTGGTACCATTTTTGAGCACGTGACATTTTTTTGATCGCTTTTTATTTCGATTTTTGGGAGGTTAGAATGAACAAAAATCAGCAATTCATGAATTTCTTTTGGGGGAGGCGTTTATACCGTTCCGCGTGTGGTAAAATTGATAAAGCGGTTTTATTCTTCGGGTCAGTACGATTATCGCGATACCTCATTTATATAATTTTTTTATGTTTTGGTGCTTTTATAGAAAAAAAAACAATTTTATATAAAAAATAATTATTTTTGCATCGCTTTATTCTGCGAGCTATAACGTTTTTATTTTTTTCGCTGATGATGCTGCATGACGGCTCGTTTTTTGCGGGACAAGATGACGTTTTCAGCAGTACCATGTTTTTTTATATCGATCTTTTTGATCGCGTGTTATTCCACTTTTTGTTCGGCGGTATGATGATAAAGCATTGATTTTTTGCTTTGTTTTTTTTTTTTTTTTAAGGGGTTCATTAAAGGGGTTAACTAGTGGGACAGTTTTATAGGTGGAGTCGTTACGGACGCGGCGATACCAAATATGTGTACTTTTATTCCTTTGTTTTTTTTAATTACAGGAAGAATTGAATTTATTGGGGAATATTTTTTTTTTTTTTATTTATTTTGGATTTTTTTTATTTATTTTGGATTTTTTTTTAAAACATGTTTATTTTTATTTTTTTTAACTTTTTTACTTTGTCCTAGGGTGGGACATCACTGTATTTTATCAGATCGCTGGTGTGACAGTGTGCACAGCACTCTGTCACACCAGCGATCGCTCAGGCAGTGCAGCAGGCTTCTCAGTGCCTGCTCTCAGCAGGCACTGAGGAAGCCGCCTCCCTCCAGGACCCCGGCGCCATCTTGGATCCGGGTCCTGGGAGGGAGGAAGCCCTCAGAACAGCGCGATCATATCGCGCTGGTCTGAGGGTCTCAGGGGGGCGTGCAGGGAGCCCCAACCCTGCGCGATCCTCCCCTGTGCCCCCAGTACACCGCGATCATGTTTGATCGCGGTGTGCAAGGGGTTAATGTGCCGGGAGCGGTCCGTGACCGCTCCTGACACACAGTCACGGGAGCGCAGCTGATCGCCTATAATGTACTATCCCGTCCATGGTCAGATTGTCACGGGTTTTATGGACGGGATAGTACGTCTAATGTCAGAGAGGGGTTAAATAAATAAGAACCTAGACATGTTTTGTATCTACAAACTCGTAATGACCTGGAGATTCATAACAGCAGGTCAGTTTTAGCATTTAGTGAACAAAGTAAAAAAAATTCCAAAGAAACAATTGGGGAATTGCACTTTTTTTGAAATTTCACTGCACTTTAAATTTGTTGCTGTTTTCCAGTACACAATATGCTAAAATCGATGGTGCCGTTCAAAAGTAAAACTCATCCCACAAAAACCAAGCCTTCACATGGGCATATTAACAAAAAAATAAAAAAAGTTATGGCTCTGGGAAGAAGGGGAGCAAAAAAAAAAAAAAAAAAAGTTAATACCCATGGTCCTTAAGGGGTTAATCCCTCTGATGCCGCTCCTTGTCTGCTCCCATCAGCAAAATGTCCAACTGGGGTCTGTATGTGGGGGAAACAGGGCAAAAACTGAGAACAAGGATGAATTCTCATCGCCACACAATAAGAGAAAAGAGAATGGATCTACCTGTGGCAAAACACTTTTGTTCCCCTGGTCATAGCATGTTGGACATGAAATTACTTGTACTGAAAGGTAGCTTCACATCTCAGAGACACAGAAGAGTTTGCGAATACAAATTGATGGTGACCTTTGACACTCTTAATGCTGGAATGAACCTGTCACATGGATTTATGACGTTTTACATCAATTAAGGAATTTACTCCAAAGACCCTGTGAGAGCATCACAAAACATTACCAGACCCCAATCAGAGGGCAATAAAACTTTCACTCCTTATCTATGAACTGTTCCAATATTTATGTTCATCCCTCTGCCATAATGACTATTCTGCTTCACGTCACTTGTCTTACCTATTGCATTATTTCTGTGCGATGTTGTGTATAAATATGTGATTCTTCAGATTTTGTATTAGTCAAGCCTGATGAAGAGACCTGAGTAGTCTCGAAAGCTTGCAATTTGTTACCATCTTTTCAGTTAGCCATTAAAAGGTATCAACCACTGAGGACTCTCAATTCTAAATATAGTGAATGTACTGATTCGTCTGATGGGACTAGTACTCCTATGCGGCTATGTCTGCTGTCACATATAACAGAGACAGCATGAGACGATGATGGGAGAGTAGTCCCATCAGTCGACGCCCGAGTTCAATTGTAAAAAAAAAAAAATCAAAACATTGACAATCACATACAATATACATACTCACCGAACACTTTATCCCCGACGCCCGCGTCTCCTGCAAACAATCAAAAATAATAAACAAAAATAAACTACCTGCCCGCCGTAGTCCATTTAATAGAGTCTCCCACGTCGATGTCACCCGGCCGCCAGCGATACACTTAAAGGAGGTAATCGCTTCGGCAGTGTATCACTCAGCCGTTGTAGCGTTCACCGGAGTGCATCAGCTCCGATGCTCTCACTTATGGCCCCGCTACGTGAGAAAGATCTCACGCAGCGGTAGTGCCGTAAGTGAGAGCACCGGAGCTGATGAATTCTGACGCTATCACTTATGGCACTACCGCAGCGTGAGAACTTCCTCATGCAGCAGTGCCGTAAGTGAGAGCACAAGAGCTGATGAACTCCGGTGAACTCTCATGGTGGCACATTGATACACTGTGGGAGCAATCACCTCCTGTCAGTGTATCACCGGAGGCCGGGTAGACACTCGGTAAATGGACTACGTCGGACAGGATAGTATTATATGTTGGTTTATTATTTTATTTTTGTTGCAGGAGATGAGGGCGTCGGAGATTAGGCATTCAGTATGTATGGTAAATTTAGATTCAATAAAGGAGTCTATGTGGATATTTCAAATAAAGGACTTTATTCTGGCTGTGTCATTATTTAACATGTAACTATAGGATTAGTAATGAATAGTTGCCTTATAGACGGCTCTCCATTACTAACCTTTGGGCATGATGTCACCGAATACAAAGGTGACATCAGCCCCACAAATATGAACCGCACTTGCCACCGCTACAGGGCAAGTGGGAAGAGCGAGGCTAAGTGCCAGACTTGGCACATCTATAAGATGCGTCATTTCTGGGGCAACTGAGAGCTGATGTTTTAAGCCTAGAGGGGCAATATCCATGGCTCCTGCCCAGGCTATTAAATCAGCCCACAGCTGTCTGACTAGCCTTTGCTGGTTCGATTTTAAAGGGGGACTCCATGTCAATTTTTTTCTGGGGTTCCCCTGTAAACTATCCAGTAAAGGCTAAGCAAACATCTGTGAGCTGATATTAATAGCCTGGGAACCTTTATCGCTATTGGCTCCTTCCCAGAATATTAACCCCTTCATGACCTTGCCATTTTTTGAAATTCTGACCAGTGTCCCTTTATGAGGTAATAACTCAGGAACGCTTCAACGGATCCTAGCGATTCTGACATTGTTTTTTCGTGACATATTGTGCTTCATGTTAGTGGTAAATTTAGGTCGATAATTTTTGCATTTGTGAAAAAAACGGAAATTTGGCGAAAATTTTGAAAATTTCGCAATTTTCAAATTTTGAATTTTTATTCTGTTAAACCAGAGAGTTCTGTGACACAAAATAGTTAATAAATAACATTTCCCACTTGTCTTCTTTGCATCAGCACAATTTTGGAAGTAAATTTTTTTTTTTTTTAGGAACTTATAAGGGTTAAAAGTTGATCAGCGATTTCTCATTTTTACAGCAAAATTTACAAAACCATATTTTTAGGGACCACCTCACATTTGAAGACACTTTGAGGGGTCTATATGGTAGAAAATACCCAAAAGTGACACCATTATAAAAACTGCACCCCTCAAGCTACTCAAAACTACATTCAAGAAGATTTTTAACCCTTCAGGTGCTTCACAGGAACTAAAGCAACAAACAAAAATTTTATTTTAGAATCAATTTTTTCATTTTTGCATGGGTAACAGGATAAAATGGATCCTAAAATTTGTTGGGCAATTTCTCCTGAGTACACAGATACCTCATATGTGGTCATAAACCACTGTTTGGGCGTACGGCAGGGCTCAGAAGGGAAGGAGCGCCATTTGACTTTTTGAATGGAAAATTAGCTCCAATCATTAGCGGACACCATGACATGTTTGGAGAGCCCTTGTGTGCCTAAACAATGAAAAAAACCCACATGTGACACCATTTTGGAAACTAGACCTCTTATGGAACTTATCTAGATGTGTTGTGAGCACTCTGAACCCCCAAGTGCTTCACAGAAGTTTATAACGCAGAGCAGTGAAAATAAAAAAATCATTTTTTTCCTCAAAAATGATTTTTTAGCCCGCTATTTTTTATTTTCACAAGGGTAACAGGAGAAATTGGACCACAAAAGTTGTTGTGCAATTTGTCCTGAGTACACCAATACCCCATATGTGGGGGGAACCACTGTTTTGGCGCATGGGAGAGCTCAGAAGGGAAGGAGCGCCATTTTGGAATGCAGACTTGATGGAATGTTCTGCGGGCGTCATGTTGCGGTTTGCAGAGACCCTGATGTGCCTAAACAGTAGAAACCCCCCACAAGTGACCCCATTTTGGAAACTAGACCCCCCAAGGAGCTTATCTAGATGTGTAGTGAGCACTTTGAACCCCCAAGTGCTTCACAGAAGTTTATAAACGCAGAGCAGTGAAAATAAATCATTTTTGTTTCTCAAAAATGATTTTTTAGCCTATTTTTTTTATTTTCCCAAGGGTAACAGGATAAATTGGACACCAAAAGTTGTTGTCCAGTTTTTCCTGAGTACGCTGGTGTCCCATATGAGGGGGGAACCACTGTTTGGGTGCCCAGCAGGGCTCAGAAGGGAAAGAGCGCCATTTGACTTTAATGGAAAATTAGCTCCAATCGTTAGCAGACACCATGTAGTGTTTGGAGAGCCCCTGTGTGCCTGAACTTTGGAGCTCCCCCACAAATGACCCCATTTTGGAAACAAGACCCCCTAAGGAACTTATTTAGATGCACAGTGAGCACTTTGAACCCCCAGGTGCTATACAGAAGTTTATAACGCACAGCCCTGAAAATAAAAAGTCATTTTTTTTCTCAAAAAATGATTTTTTTAGCCCCCTATTTTTTATTTTCTCAATGGTTACAGGAGAAATTGGACCCCAAAAGTTGTTGTCCAGTTTGTCCTGAGTACGCTGGTACCCCATATGTGGGGGGTAACCACTGTTTGGGCACATGTCAGTGCTCGGAAGGGATGTAGTGATGCTTTGAAATGCCGACTTGATGGAATGGTGTGCGGGCATCTTGTTACGTTTGCAGAGCCCCTGATGTGCCCAAACAGTAGAAACCAACCATAAGTGACCCCATTTTGTAAAATAGACCCCCCAAGGAACTTATCCAGATGTGTGGTGAGCACCTTGAACCCCCACGTGCTTCACAGAAGTTTATAATGCAGAGCTGTAAAAACAAAAAATCATTTTTTTCCTCAAAAACTGATTTTTTTAACCCACAATTTTTTATTTTCACAACGGTAACAGGAGAAATTGGACCCCAAAAGTTGTTGTACAGTTTGTCCTGAGTACACTGGTACCCATATGTGGGAGAAAACTACTGTATGGGCACACGTCGGGGCTCGGAAGGGAAGTAGTGACGTTTTGAAATGCCGACTTGATGGAATGGTCTGCGGGAGTCATGTTACGTTTGCAGAGCCCATGATGTGCCTAAACAGTAGAAACCCCCCAAGTGACCCATTTTGGAAACTAGATCCCCAAGGAACTCCTCTAGACGTGTGGTGAGCACTTTGACTCTCCAAGTTCTTCACAGAAGTTTATAACGCAGAGCTGTGAAATTAAAAAATCATTTTTTTTCCACAAAAATTATTTTTTTCCCAAGAGTAACAGGAGAAATTAGACCCCAAAGTTGTTGTGCAATTTTTACTGAGTACGCTGATACCCCATATGTGGGGGTAAACCACTGTTTGGGCACACGTCGGGGCTCGGAATAAAGGGAGCACTGTTTCACTTTTAACAGACAATCAGAGCGATCGTAGCCACGTAGGGGTTAAGCCAACCCCCCTGTGGTGAAGCACAAAGGGTCTTGTGCCTGCGTGTTGGGTGACCTTTCAGTGACCCCGGTCACCCAACCCGCAGGAACGCGATCCTTTCATGACACATACGCTGTGTCACAGGTCATTAAGGGGTTAACATCAGCCCTCAGCATTCCCTCTGTTGGTAATGAAAATTATGCTGGAGCCCGCGTAATTTATTATTTTTTTTTTTTTAAAAACAAACAAATATTGCGCTTCACGCAGACTTCTGACAGTTGCTGTTTTGTTACAGCATATGCAGGTTAATTATGTTAATGCTCCTACATAGGTGTGTGTGGTTTTTACTCTTTATGTACTGCTTTATTAATGAGGGTATCTGGCTGACACCTGTTTATTACTAAACCTCGCGCTTATATATATATATATATATATATATATATATATATATATATATATATTATATATATATATAATACACAGTGAAGATCAAAAGTTTTGACATACCTCATTCAAAGATTTTTCTGTATTTTCATGACTATGAAAATTGTACATTCACACTGCAGGCATCAAAGCTATGAATTGACACATGTGGAATTATATACTTAACAAAAAAGTGTAAAACTGAAAATATGTCATATATTCTAGGTTCATCAAAGTAGCCACCTTTTGCTTTGATTACTGCTTTGCACACTCTTGGCATTCTCTTGATGAGCTTCAAGAGGTAGTCACCGGAGATGGTTTTCACTTCACAGGTGTGCCCTGTCAGGTTTAATAAGTGTGATTTATTGCCTTATAAATGGGGTTGGGACCATCAGTTGTGTTGTGCAGCTCAGATTAGAGTCCAGGTCAATGCCACACAGAGTTCTAGCAGCAGACACATCTCTACAACAACTGTTAAGAGGAGACTTTGTGCAGCAGGCCTTCATGGTAAAATAGCTGCTAGGAAACCACTGCTAAGGACAGGCAACAAGCAGAAGAAACTTGTTTGGGTTAAAGAACACAAGGAATGGACATTAGACCAGTGGAAATCTGTGCTTTGGTCTGATGAGTCCAAATTTGAGATATTTGGTTCCAACCACCGGGTCTTTGTGCGACGCAGAAAAGGTGAACGGATGGACTCTACATGCCTGGTTCCCACTGTAAAGCATGGAGGAGGAGGTATGATGGTGTGGGGGTGCTTTGCTGGTGACACTGTTGGGGATTTATTAAAAATTGAAGGCATACTGAACCAGCATGGATACCACAGTATCTTGCAGCGGCATGCTATTCCATCCGGTTTGCGTTTAGTTGGACCATCATTTTTTTTTCAACAGGACAATGACCCCAAACACACCTCCAGGCTGTGTAAGGGCTATTTGACCAAGAAGGAGAGTGATGGGGTGCTACACCAGATGACCTGGCCTCCACAGTCACCAGACCTGAACCCAATCGAGATGGTTTGGGGTGAGCTGGACCGCAGAGTGAAGGCAAAAGGGCCAACAAGTGCTAATCATCTCTGGAAACTCCTTCAAGACTGTTGGAAGACCATTTCAGGTGACTACCTCTTGAAGCTCATCAAGAGAATGCCAAAAGTGTGCAAAGCAGTAATCAAAGCAAAAGGTGACTACTTTGAAGAACCTAGAATATAAGACATATTATAGGTTGTTTCACACTTTTTTGTTAAGGCTATGTGCACACGTTGCGGAATTGCCATGGAAATTGCCGCGGCAATTCCGCACCTCCCTGCTGCGGGAAATCCGCATATTATAGGTATGCGTATTCCCGCTAAACACTAGCGTTTTGCAAGCTTAATTAGCTTGCAGAATGCTAGCGTTTTACAAGCGATCTGACAGGTTGGTCACATGAGTCAAACAAGTGTTTGACTCGTGTGACCAACTTTTTACTATTGAAGCTGCCTATGCCGCATCAATAGTAAAAGATCTAATGTAAAAATAATAAAAAAAATAATAAACAATGATATTCTCACCTTCCGGCGGCCCCTGCAGCTTTCCCGCCTTCAGCGACGCTCCCGGCAAGTTCCGTTCCCAGGAGTCCTTTGCGACAATCATCCCGATGACATAGCATCACGCGAGACCGCTACGTCATATGGGTGATCTCGCAAAGCATCACTGGGAACGGGATTGGCGGGAGCGTCGCTGAGAGGCGGGAAAGCTGCAGGGGACGCCGGAAGGTGAGAATATCATTATTTTTTATTTTAATTATTGTTTTTACATGGATATGGTACCCAGGGCTTGGAGGAGAGTCTCCTGTCCTTCAGACTCTGGGTACCATCCGCACATGAACCGCTTATTTTCCGCATGGTGGGCACAGCCACATGCGGAAAGTAATTGGTTCAATGCATTCCTATGGCGGCGGAATCGCCGCGGTTCTGCAAAAAAGAATGAGCATGCTGCGGATTCTCCCGCGATGCGATTCCGAGGTGGAAAAACCCGAAGCATGTGCACAGCATGCCGCGGCAAAACCGCTAAGAATCAGCAACGTGTGTACATAGTCTAAGCATATAATTCCTCATGTGTTAATTCATAGTTTTGATGCCTTCAGTGTGAATGTACAATTTTCTTAGTCATGAAAATACAGAAAAATCTTTGAATGAGAAGGTGTGTCCAAACTTTTGAACTGTACTGTATATATATATATATATATATATATATATTTATATATATATATATATATATATGTGTTTGAGTTCTCGGAAGTTTAATTTACGTGGAGCTATATTCTGTTATTTTAAGTGTTTCCCCCCTTTATTTTTTTGAGCAGTGTATTATATAATATATATGTATGTAGAGGTTCCAGGGAGTGCTCTTGGAGGTGGATACTGAAAAGTATCGCCATATAAGCGACGTCCCATAGGCGAATTCTTGAACACCTGGGAGTCGTTTGAACGCCCATATGCACCTATATCCACAGCAATAAACTTGCATTTGGCGTCAGCAATGCCCATAAGTACTATAGAGAAAAACTTCTTAAATTGAAGAATAGAGATCCGGATCCAGTGGGTTTCACTATTCTAATGTGCTTGCCATCAACGGCACCAAGACAGTTGGGGAACTGGCAGATATCCATGAAATTATCTGCAATTTCTAGCCATCTCTACTGTGTTGGCTCTGGGAGGAATTCATCGTGCAAACTATCCCACAATGCCTTACAGGTTTCTTTCACAATCCCGGATATTGTTGATATTCCAAGCCGGTACTGGAAATGCAAAGAGGAAAAGGATTCCTGTAATGTATGTGGTACAGTTCATATAGCGTCTTGTGCTTGGGTGCGATGAAAATACATGAGACACAGGTTTGATATAGAAAGTCTTGTATTACTTCATACAAGTTGGCAAAAATAGTCACACAGTTTGCAGACACAGAAGCAGGAGACACAGCAGGCCAGAGTAATCTAAGCTCAGCAATCACTCTCCACAACAGGTTCAGGATCTTCTTCTCTGTTACCGTAAGTCCATGCAAACGTGGGTCTTTGAAAGAGCAGGGTTCAGAGTCCACAAGTGCTTCAGAGTTCCTCAGTAGGAATAGCTGGAGTACAAGGTCCAAGGCTTTAGGAGTCAGGTCACAGGTTCACTGCAGGCTAGATTCTGAAGCACTGATTGCTCAGCTGTGGCTGCTTAAGAAGCAAAAGGAGAGAATCAGGGCGGGAACATGCAAGCTGGAAACTCCATTTTGACTGAGGGCAAGATAGCTGCAGCAAGACAGAAAGTAAAATGGCTGACGAACAAACTGAGTTTCAGGAACATGTACACAGAACCTTACATTACTCCCCCTTAGGGACAACCTCCGGATGACCTCAGGCCAGGCTTGTGTGGGTACCTCTGATGAAACTGACGGAGCAAGCGAGGAGCATTAACGTTATTGACTGGTTCCCATGAGTTGTCCTCCACTGGGTAGCCCTGCCATTTAATCAGATATTGTAACTGATTCTACAACAACCTGGAATCTAAAATCCTTTCCACCACAAATTCTTCCTGACCATCGACTAGCACTGGGTCAGGGCAAGGAGAAGAACGTCCAGGAAACGTATTGGGTGTCGCAGCCTTTAGTAGGGATACATGAAAGACAGGGTGAATTCTCATAGTTCTGGGCAGTTGAAGACGACAAGCAACGGCACTTATAATTTTACTGATTTTATAGGGTCCAATGTACTTATGTCCCAACTTAGACGATGGAATCCTTAACTCAAGATTTCTGGTTGACAGCCAGACCAAGTCTCCTACCTTGAAAGCTGGTGCAGGTTTACGAAATTTATCTGCTGCTTTCTTGTACCTTTCCTGAGCCGATTCCAGATTCTCCTTTAGAAGATCCATATTCTTCTGTAAAGACGTGATTCTTTCAGCCACTGCTGGTAAAGGCGTTTCTATGGGAAATCGTGGTAGAATGTTAGGATGATAACCTAGATTAGAGTAAAAAGGAGACTGTTTAGTGGAGGCACTCTGAGAGTTGTTATACGAGAACTCAGCTAATGGAAGTAGATCCACCCAATCATCCTGTAGGTGGCAGATAAAGCAGCGGAGATACTGCTCCAGGGTTTGATTGGTTCGTTCGGTCTGTCCATTAGTCTGAGGATGAAAAGCAGAAGAAAGGTTTACTTTAATGTCCAATGCTGCACAGAAATTTTGCCAAAACCTAGAAGTGAATTGCACCCCTCGATCCGAAATAACCTCATCCGGTACTCCATGTAAGCGAAACACATCTTTAATCATCAAATCTGATGTCTGTTTTGCAGTGGGTAAGCCGACACAAGCGATAAAATGAGCTGCCTTTGTTAGACGGTCAACCACCACTAGAATGGTGTTCTTCCCTTGAGAGGTTGGTAACTCCACAATGAAGTCCATAGAAATGGATCCCCACGGGCGGGACGGGGTGGGAAGAGGCTGTAACAGACCAGTTGGTGAGGAGCGAGGTGTTTTGCATCTTGCACAGACTTCACATGAAGTGACATAGTTTAAAACATCCTTCCTGCAAGTGGGCCACCAAAAGAAACGAGAGAGAAATTCCTGTGTCTTTAGAATTCCTCTATGCCCAGCTATCTTGGAATCGTGAATGAGTTGCAATACTCTCAATCTGACTGTTTCAGGAATATACAGGCGTTGTCCCTGAATCCACACACCATTCTTAAAGACAAGACTTACGTCCCTTGGGGGTTGTGCCAAAAAGGAATCCGCATGGTATGCTTCCTTGATGTCCTTAAGTAGGTCTTGATTATGAATTACTCCTAGGAATCTAAAGTCAGGAAGAATAGTCTTAGGAGGAGTAATTGGACGTGTCTCTGCTGAGTAAATCCTAGAGAGTGCATCAGCCTTTCCATTGCGCGATCCTGGTCTATAAGAAATGATAAAATTAAATTGGTTTAAGAAAAGATTCCAGCGAGCCTGGCGAGGAGTCAGGCACTTAGCCGACCTGATAAACTCAAGGTTACGATGGTCTGTCAGGACGACTATTTGCTGTGCAGCTCCCTGAAGAAGGTGTCTCCATTCTTTGAAGGCGGCAATAATGGCCAACAACTCTCTATTGCCCACATCGTAGTTCCTCTCAGCCGAAGACAACTGCTGGGAAAAGAAGGCACAGGGATGCAAGACATTCTTCTCACCTGTTCTCTGAGAGAGTATAGCTCCAATGGCACAGTCTGAAGCATCCACCTCTATTATGAAGGCAAGCTCGGGGTTGGGATGTACTAGGATAGGTGCAGTGGTAAATTTATCTTTTAGACGGGAAAATGCTTCCTGGGCTTGGGGAGTCCAGGAGAACCTAGACTCTTTCCGGGTAAGTTGGGTGATAGGTGACACTACCTCAGAGAAATTTCTAATGAAACGTCTATAGAAGTTGGCAAACCCGATGAAGCGCTGTACCTCCTTCACATTTCTAGGACTTGGCCAATCCTTGATGGCTTGGGTTTTGCTTCCATCCATACTAATTCCTTGTGTAGACAGTACATACCCCAGAAATTGAATTTCGGTCCTATGGAATTCACACTTTTCAAGTTTGATGTAAAGATGATTTTGTCTTAGACGTTCCAAGACCATTCTCACATGTCCATGATGTTCCTCTGTGGAGTTAGAAAAAATTAGAATATCATCCAAATAAATTACCACGAATGTATCTAGGAGATCCCTGAAGATGTCATTCACCAAGTGTTGGAAAGTGGCTGGGGCGGTACTCAGACCAAAAGGCATAACTAGATATTCAAAGTGTCCATAGCGTGACCTGAATGCAGTCTTCCATTCATCCCCAGGTCTAATACGGACTAAGTTATAGGCCCCACGAAGATCTAGTTTAGAGAAAATTTTGGCATGTCGCACTCTCTCCAATAACTCAGGGATTAAAGGCAATGGATAACGGTTTCTAATAGTAACCTTATTGAGTTCCCTATAGTCTACGCATGGTCTCAGAGATCCATCTTTCTTCTTTACAAAGAAGATGGGTGCACCTGCAGGAGATGAAGAGGGGCGTATGAAGCCCTTGGCTAGATTTTCGTCTATGTAATCCTTTAAAGCCTTTAGCTCAGGCCCCGCCAGGGGGTAGATCTTACCAAAAGGTATCTCCGCTCCAGGCAATAATTCAATTGGACAATCATATGGACGGTGAGGAGGAAGCTGGTCAGCGTTCTTCTTGTCACATAAATCCACATAGTCCTGGTATACAGCTGGTAGTTCAGGGACTGACATGGTTCCTTTAGGAACAGAGCAAGCTGAAACTTTTGGACTCATCGGTTTCTCTGGAAAGTGTAATTCCTTGGTCTCCCAGTTAATGGTAGGATTCTGAGCCTGCAGCCATGGTAGCCCTAGAATAATGGGAAAGTGGGGAGAAGAGATAAGCATAAAGGACAGTTTCTCTTGATAATCTTTACCCATAAGAACCCTCAAAGGCTCTGTTTCCTGATCCACTAGTCCAGAGGTCAGCAGGGAGCCATCCACAGTTTCCATCTGTACTGGAGTAGCCTTCTTCACTGAACGTATCCCCTGTTTCAGAGCAAAGGAGACATCCATAAAATTTCCACTTGCCCTTGAGTCGATCATAGCAGAGCTAGACACCCAAGCTGAGTCAACCCAGAGTTTGATGGAAAGAAAGCAATGAGAATTGTTTTTCTTACAACTCAGCTGGGACACCGCTGAGGAAACTTGAAAAATGGCAGCGTTTACACAGTCAACGTCCTCAGAGGTAACGGAGTTTAAGTCCGAGAAATCAAGATCTGTTGCTGCAGATCTCTCTGGAGCCTGAGGCTCGGACCTGACAGATCCCCTCTCGCAACACTCACAATGAATGAGTGCTGCAGTAGTCTTACGAGAACGGCTGGGGCAGTTTATAATGAAGTGCCCTGACTTACCACAATAGAAACATAGATTCTCCTTAAAACGATGTTCCTTGCGTGCATCACTAACCCGTCGTTGTAAAAGTCTACCTGCATGGGTTCAGGTTCAGGTTCCCGTGTAATCCTACTCAAAGGTTCCTTAGCTGGAGAGGAAGGTAGGAAAAGGTTAGTGCGATTGCTTTCGAACCATCTCTCTTGCCTGCGTTCAGTCAGACGAGTATCAATACGGATGCAGTAGTTAATAAAGTCACCTAACGCAGTGGGAGGGTCGGCACGAGCAAGTTCATCCTTAATCAGTGGAGATAACCCCTTTCGAAAAATAGATTTTTTTGGCGGAACTGTCCCAGGTGGTATCAAGGGCCCATCTCCTGAACTCCAAGGCATATTCAGCTACCGAGTGCTTACCTTGGCGCAAAGCTAACATGGCTGCTTCAGCTGTTGCACCTCGATTGGGGTCATCAAACACCTGCCCCATGGCTGAAATAAAAGCATCAAGGTGATTCAAACAATCATCCTCAGTCTCAATCAGAGGGTTTGCCCACATCAAAGCCTTGTTGGTAAGCAACATAATTATAGTAAGCACCTTAGATCATTCAGTGGGAAATTGTGAAGCATGTGCAGAAAAAAAAGATTGCATTGATTAATAAATCCCCTGAATTTCTCACGTTCACCGCCAAAACGAAAAGGGGGCAACTTGGGAATCCCAGAACTCGGGGCTACGGCAGGAGCCTGGACTCGCTCTTCTAGAACCTCAATCCTGGCTCGCAAATCCTGGGCAGTCTGTCCAAACACTTGCAAATTGTGATTAGTGAGGTCCTGTAGGCTTGAAAAACGGGTCTTTATATTCTGCAAATCTGCAAGGATATTATCAGTCACTCCGCAAAGTTCCTTTATGCGGGCCTCCATTTTCCAGATCTTTTAAGACAGGAGTACTGGAAGAAGAGGAGAGGAGAAAAAAAAAAAACAATAGTGTTTACCTGTGGTAACACTGCAGAGAGAAAAAAAAAAAATTAAGGGAACTGCTCACCTGGAATGGTTGTGAGAAGTCACAACCACTATCATCACAGAAAGTTCACCCGGACATCTGATATCCACAGTTACAGCAGACAAAAAAGAGAACAGAAAAAAAAAAAAAACAATAGTGTTTACCTGTGGTAACACTGCAGAAAAAAAAACACTTAAGGGAATTGCTCACCTGGAATGGTTGTGAGAAGTCACAACCACTGTCATCACAGAAAGTACAACCGGACATCCGATATCCACAGTTACAGCAGACACAGCCTTTCCAGACCCAGCAGACACTAACGTTTTGGCTTCAGAATCTTGTAATGTATGTGGTACAGTTCATATAGCGTCTTGTGCTTGGGTGCGATGAAAATACATGAGACACAGGTTTGATATAGAAAGTCTTGTATTACTTCATACAAGTTGGCAAAAATAGTCACACAGTTTGCAGACACAGAAGCAGGAGACACAGCAGGCCAGAGTAATCTAAGCTCAGCAATCACTCTCCACAACAGGTTCAGGATCTTCTTCTCTGTTACCGTAAGTCCATGCAAACGTGGGTCTTTCAAAGAGCAGGGTTCAGAGTCCACAAGTGCTTCAGAGTTCCTCAGTAGGAATAGCTGGAGTACAAGGTCCAAGGCTTTAGGAGTCAGGTCACAGGTTCACTGCAGGCTAGATTCTGAAGCACTGATTGCTCAGCTGTGGCTGCTTAAGAAGCAAAAGGAGAGAATCAGGGCGGGAACATGCAAGCTGGAAACTCCATTTTGACTGAGGGCAAAATAGCTGCAGCAAGACAGAAAGTAAAATGGCTGACGAACAAACTGAGTTTCAGGAACATGTACACAGAACCTTACAGATTCACCTGTAGCAAGAAACCTGCAAAAAAGGAGAAGATAATTAATTAAAAACCCCAGCAACAAAATAAACACCAGCAAAAAAAAAAAGCCAGCAACAAAAAAGAAAAAAAGAAACCATCAAAAAAAAATCAAGTCAAAGAAAAAAAAATTTGCAACAATATTAAGAATTACTTTTTTTAAAAAAACTTACCTAATTGTCACCATCAGCCGCTCTGCTGGTGATATTGCAAACCGAAGGACAGTGTCCTGTGTCCGAATCCTATCTTCAGTGCGTGCAACCAAAAACTCGAAATTGTCAGCTCGCATTCTGACATAGTTGAAAAACTTGCTGGGGTTCTGCCGTAACTCCATGTACAGTCATGGCCAAAAGTTTTGAGAATGACACAAATACCGTATATACTCGTGTATAAGCCGAGATTTTCAGCACCTTTTTTCGTGCTGAAAATGCCCCCTCGGCTTATACACGAGTCATAGGGCAGAAACCAGCGGGGGAGGGGATGCCGCGGCAGGAGCCGGTGGCTGGGATCATACTCACCCCTCCCCGTGCCATCGCGGACAGTCTCTGCAATCCTGCGTTCTCCCCGTCTTCCTGCAGCTCTTCAGCACGGAGCGGTGACGTAATACCCGCTCATTAAGGTCATGTAATATGGACGCGACGCCACTCCCATGGGCGTGGCCTCCATATTCATGGCCTTAATGAGCGGTATTACATCACCGCTCAGTGCTGGAGAGAGCTGCAGGAAGACGGGGAGAACGCAGGATTGCAGAGACTCTCAGCGATGGCACGGGGAGGGGTGAGTATGATGGAGGAGAGGACAAGGAGCACGGAACAGGACAGGGGGGGGAGAACGGTGGACGGGGGAAGCATAGAGGAGGACGGGGGAAGCTGGAGCAGGACGGGGGAAGCATGGAGGAGGACAGGGGGAGAACGGAGGACGGGGAAGCATGGAGGAGGACGGGGGAAGCATAGAGGAGGACGGGGGAGAACGGAGGACGGGGGAAGCATGGAGCAGGACGTGGGGGAGATCGGTGGACGGGGGAAGCGTGGAGGAGGACGGGGGAAGCATGGAGCAGGACAGGGGAGGATGGAGGGCACAGCGGAGGACGGAGCAGGAGGGGGGGGGGAGTACAGAGGAGAATGGGGGAGCACAGAGCTGGATGGGGGAGCAAGGAGCAGGACAGGGCATCACAGAGCAGGAGGGCAGTTTATACACCCGGCTTATACATGAGTCAATAATTTTTCCCAGTTTTTTGTGGCAAAATTAGGGGGGTCGGCTTATACACGGGTCGGCTTATACACGAGTATATACGGTATTAATTTTTACAAAGTCTACTGCTTCACTTTTTCTAATGGCAATTTGCATATTCTCCAGAATGTTATAAAGAGTGATCAGCTTAACAGCAATTACTTGCAAAGTCAATATTTGGCTAGAAAATGAACTTTATCCCCAAAACACATTTCAACATCATTGCAGCCCTGCCTTAAAAGGACCAGCTAACCTCTTTTCAGTGATTGCTCCATTAACACAGGTGTGGGTGGTGATGAGGACATGGCTGGAGATCAATCTGTCATGATTAATTAAGAATGACACCACTGGACACTTTAAAAGGAGGCTGGTGCTTGGCATCATTGTTCTCTTCTGTTAACCATGGTTATCTCTAAAGAAACACGTGCAGTCATCATTGCAATGCACAAAAATGGTCTAACAGGGAAGAGTATCGCAGCTAGAAAGATTGCACCTCAGTCAACAATCTATCGCATCATCAAGAACTTCAAGGAGAGAGGTTCCATTGTTGCCAAAAAGGCTCCAGGGCGCCCAAGAAAGACCAGCAAGCACCAGGACCGTCTCTTAAAAGTGTTTCAGCTGCGGGATCGGGCTACCAGCAGTGCAGAGCTTGCTCAGGAATGGCAGCAGGCAGGTGTGAGTGCATCTGCACGCACTGTGAGGCGGAGACTCTTGGAGCAAGGCCTGGTCTCAAGGAGGGCAGCAAAGAAGCCACTTCTCTCCAGAAAAAACATCATGGACAGACTGATATTCTGCAAAAGGTACAGGCAGTGGACTGCTGAGGACTGGGGTAAAGTTATTTTCTCTGATGAATCCCCTTTTCGATTGTTTGGGACATCAGGAAAACGCCTCATTCGGAGAAGACAAGGTGAGCGCTACCACCAGTCTTGTCTCATGCCAACTGTTAAGCATCCTGAAACCATTCATGTGTGGGGTTGCTTCTCAGCCAAGGGAATCGGCTCTCTCACAGTCTTGCCTAAAAACACAGCCATGAATAAAGAATGGTACCAGAATGTCCTCCAACAGCAACTTCTCCCAACCCTCCAAGAGCAGTTTGGCGATCAACAATGACTTTTCCAGCATGATGGAGCACCTTGCCATAAAGCAAAGGTGATAACTAAATGGCTCAGGGAACAAAACATAGAGATTTTGAGTCCATGGCCTGGAAACTCCCCAGATCTTAATCCCATTGAGAACTTGTGGTCAATCATCAAGAGACGGGTGGACTAACAAAAAACTAAAAATTCTGACAAAATGAAAGCATTGATTGTGCAAGAATGGACTGCTATCAGTCAGGATTTGGTCCAGAAGTTGATTGAGAGCATGCCAGGGAGAATTGCAGAGGTCCTGAAGAAGAAGGGTCAACACTGCAAATATTGACTTGCTGCATTAACTCATTCTAACTGTCAATATAAGCTTTTGTTACTCATATGTTTGCAATTATATTTCTGTCTGTGATAAAACATCTGTCAAACACACACATAAAAACTAGAGGGCAGCAGATCATGTGAAAATATAATATTTGTGTCATTCTCAAAACTTTTGGCCATGACTGTACAAGGTGGAATAAACACCACGGGTCATCCGCCTCGCATTGATGGGATGGATCCACATCCGTCTCTGCCGACGACGCAGGATCCGGCATCTGGCTTCCTCCTTCTCCTGAACAATCCTTGCCAAACGATTACCCTCCACTCTAAAATCCTCGCAAATCTTCTCCATATTCTCCAAAATAATCTCCATCGCTGCCACTTGCTCAAAAACCTTTCAAATAATATGGTGTAAAAACACCCTATTTATAGTTTCCACATAGTTCCCAGTAGCCAATCACGGTACAGCATATTTTCCAGTAGCCAATCATGTTGGAGATCCTCCCATGTGAATAACGGATCCGTCAAAAAACGGATGAAACGGAGTGAAAAAACGGATACAACAGAGTCAACGGATCCGTTATTTTGGCTAAACCGTTAACGTATCCGCTAAAATAACGGATCCGTTGACTCCGTTATTCACCAATATGTTGGATTCTGACTGACGTCGTACGACTGAAGTGTGAGAGGCCTTAGGGTCCAGTCACACTCTTCAATGTCCCAGCGATCCCACCAACGATCTGACCTGGATGGGATCGCTGGGACATCGTTAGTTGATCGCTGGTGAGCTGTCATATGGGCAGACTCACCAGCGATCAGGACCAGCGAGCACGCTGGTATCCAGTGTACACATCGGGTAACTAAGCACTGCGCGGTACATAGTTACCCGATATGTACCCTGGATACCGTCTCCCAGCTTCTGCTGTACGTGCTGGTATCCAATGTACATATCGGATAACTAAGCACCGCACGGCACCTAGTTACCCGATATGTACCCTAGATACCCTCTCAGCGCTCTACAGCAGAAGCTGGGAGCCGGTATACAGGGTACATATTGGGTAACTAGGCGCCGCGCGGTGCTTAGTTACCCGATATGTACATTGGATACCAGCTCCCAGCTCGCTGGTCTCCCGCTGTCGCATGCAGCGATGCGCGCTGGCCAGCGGGAGACCAACGATGAAAAAATGGTCCAGGCCATTCAACGACGATCAGCAATACCCAGCAGGGGGGCCAGTCGTCGCTGCGTGTCACACTAAGCGAGATCGGTAGCTAGGTAGCTGTTGCGTCACAAAATCGGTGACGCTTCAGCGATCTCGTTAGTGTGACGGGCTTTAATAACTGCATGCTCTGGCAGTATATTTTATTTTTACAAAGTTACTCTTATAGCTTACAGTGTTTTATATTTCTTGAACTTCTAGTGATGTTACGATACCAAACATTTTATTTGGATGGTGAAACAGGTGGCTCTGCAAACTCCATGTTGGGCTTTTAGTCCTACTTGGACTCTTCCACCTGGCACTCCTGTACTCAGTGGCGTTCTGTGAATAGAGCAGACTAAGCAGCTGCTATGGGGCCCAGACAGGTGAGGGGGCCCACGACGGCCGCTGTCGTTTGGCAGCTGTGCTGTGCTGACACAGTACTATCTCCTTTAATTAAATATAAGCGACGGCCGGACACTGTAAACCCCCTTGAAGGTCCCCTTTCCTTGTTGTCTCCTGGTCAGCAGTTGGCTTAAGTCTCTGGCTGCATTTGCATAAGAAAGCCAGCCTGCAGCCAGAGACACGTGCATCACAGGAAGCAGAAAACATTCATAAGTTTCACTCAGGGAGAGATACACTACACAAGAAGGTGAGCCCTGCTGGCTGGGGTATGGGGTGGATTTTTTTGTTGAATGTGTCCCCTCACTGTGCTGGCACTTTATATTTACAATGGCTAGCCTCTGGCTGCACTTTGAACCTTAGGGAGTGAGGGGGTCCTGATTGCAGGCACTGTGGAGGGTGGAGGAGGATTGCCCTGCATGCACTGCAGCCACCCTTCTGTACTCCTCACAATGCTTCTCCATTAGAGCTGGTTTCATGTGATTTAACCCCTGTACCACCACCAGGCAGGATGATGCTTCCTAGCTGTAGGTAAGACCTCCAGTCTATGTCCCACCACCAACTGCACTGTCAAGGTGTGCAACAATGCATGTTCATGCAATACTAAAAATGTGCAATGCCCTGGAAATCATGGTGCAGCCAATAAATGTTACTAATTTATTCTGCTCCTTCACCCCAGAGGCATGCACCTGGGAGACAGCAATTACATGGTGCGTGCTGAGCTCATGAGGTGCCTAAAGCCTGGGTCTCACATAGCGATACACCAGCGATCCCGACAACGATATGCACTTGTCAGGATCGCTGGTGTATCGCTATATGATCGCTGCTGAGCTGTCAAACAGGCAGCTCAGGCAGCGATCTGGGACAGCAACACTGCGGGTAACATCGCTTAGTTACCCGCAGTGTACATTGGATACCAGCGCCCTGATGCAGGGCGCTGGTAACCAAGGTACAAGTCGGGTTTCCAAGCGCTGCGCGGTGCCTGGAAACCCGCTGTGTACCTTGGATACCAGCTCCCTGCATCAGGGCGCTGGTATCCAAGGTACACAGCGGGTTTCTAGGCACAGCCCCGTGCCTGGAAACCCGCTGTGTACCTTGGTTACCAGCGGATCGCTGGTCTCCCGCCTGTCACACGCAGCGATGCGTGCCTGTCAGCGGGAGACCAGCGATCAAAAAAATGTCCTGACATTTCAGCGACGATCAGCGATACCCAGCAGGGGCGCTGATCGTCGCTGAATGTCACACACAGCGATATCGCTGGTGAGATTGCTGCTGCGTCACAAAACTAGTGACTCAGCAGCGATCTCGGTAGTGAGATCGCTATGTGAGACGGGCCCTTGAGAGTGGAAGTTCTGCAGATGTTATAGAAGATATTGTGTGCGGCATTTCTGTGTCCCCTTACCTGTGATAAAATGTGTCTTGTAGTTTGTACACATGTTGGAACTTTGCATAGCTTACATATTCCAATCATTTCATATACAAAGATATGACATCCGTCTACCTGTCTTATATGATGCCATGAATGATGGGCATTGCTTGTACCTGCTGTCAGATTAGGTACCACACTTCTTACATCGGGGCACACTATGCAGCATGTTCCGTCAGGCTAGGTTCACATTTATACGCCTGCAGACTTAATGCGTTGGACGTATACATTAAAACGTATGCCATGCATCAACCTACGAATTTAAACAAGTACATTTGATAGATATCGTACTTCCATCTTTGTCTCTATATGTTTTTTTACTTAAAAAGAATCATTTTTTTTCCATCCAGTTTTACTGGTGTCAACAGTCCCATCCCACTCCATTTTGGCATCAGTTCTGTGAGGAGGTGTCCAGAGGAATAAACTTTTTTTCACCCCACATTAAAAACGCGTACCTTTGGTCAATTATGTTTTTTTCCCACAATACAACGTGATCAGGGCAAAACATAGTCAGAAGAACATTTTTTTTACACTACGTGTTGCCCATTATGGTTTGTGTAAGCCTCCATATACGTCTGAATACCATTTTTTTTGCAATTCAGACATATTTGTCCAGCAGACTGCACTGTATAAATGTGAGCCAAGCCTAAAGAAGTCCTTTTTGTCCAAGGAGGATAAAGCACATCATAAACACAAGTCCATACTGTGTGTTGCTGCTTTGCAGTGTGTATTTTTGCCATGCTGATTTTACAGGTGAAAGGTATTTACTTTGAGCCTTTTTTTGGTTGTAATGGTGAATGCTTCAGGATTATCAATGACCAAAGGGGCGGCAAATTTTTCAGGGGACGTACTAAACTGCATATTGGGATTATGTCCTCAGTCCAGAGCCTCTCATCTAGCCAAATCAGATCTCTCCTACTTTGCACTGACGAGGACCAATAGTCCGAAACACCGTGTCTGCAAATGGAGATACTGATTTGGCTTTTATCCTAAGTCATATTACAAGACTCGTTAAAGGGTTGATTGTGACTTGTAGGATCGCTACTTCCAATAGGTGGCGCTATAGAGTACAAGTCCTCTTTTTTTGAAGAGGCAATTTGCATATTGGGATTATGGGAATATGGGATGATGGGCTGCAATGCTAGACTCGACCACTAGATGGCAGCACATTTTTCAAATGCAGACAAGGAAATGACTTCTGGCCTTGATACTGGATTAGAAGAAGCTGCAGTTTTTAACTCTTGACCTGTAATATAGAAAGAAATCAGAGGGAGTACTAACTCTTGACCTGTAATATAGAAAGAAATCAGAGGGAATACAATGGAATTAAAGTTTAATAATAGAACCAGGGAAAAAAAGATTGTAACTATTTTGGATTATGTGTAGAATATTGGGGTTACTCACTCCTGGAGATATATCTCATCAACATCTTATAGGATTATATGTATATTTATTGTTCTGTAAGGGGATTATGGCTAAAATATTACAAATACACATGCCCAGGAACATATTTCATCTATTTCTCAAAGGAATATGTGTATAACTACTGTTCTGTATGGGGATTATGGGTGAAATATCACAGATACACATGCCCAGCAACATACTTCATCTACTTCTCATAGGAATATGTGTATAACTACGGTTCTGTATGTGGATTATGGGTGAAATATCACAGATACACATGCCCAGGAACATACTTCATCTACTTCTCATAGGAATATGTGTATAACTATTGTTCTGTATGGGGATTATGGGTGAAATATCACAGATACACATGCCCAGCAACATACTTCATCTACTTCTCATAGGAATATGTGTATAACTACTGTTCTGTATGGGGATTAGGGGTGAAATATCACAAATGCACATGCCCAGGAACATACTTCATCTATTTCTCATAGGAATATGTGTATAACTACAGTTCTGTATGGGGATTATGGGTGAAATATCACAAATACACATGCCCAGGAACATACTTCATCTACTTCTCATAGGAATATGTGTATAACTACTATTCTGTATGGGGATTATGAGTGAAATATCACAGATACACATGCCCAGGAACATACTTCATGTACTTCTCATAGGAATATGTGTATAACTACAGTTCTGTATGGGGATTATGGGTGAAATATCACAAATACACATGCCCAGGAACATACTTCATCTATTTCTCAAAGGAATATGTGTATAACTACTGTTCTGTATGGGGATTATGGGTGAAATATCACAAATACACATGCCCAGGAACATACTTCATCTACTTCTCATAGGAATATGTGTATAACTATTGTTCTGTATGGGGATTATGGGTGAAATATCACAGATACACATGCCCAGGAACATACTTCATATACTTCTCATAGGAATATGTGTATAACTATTGTTCTGTATGGGGATTATGGGTGAAATATCACAGATACACATGCCCAGGAACATACTTCATCTATTTCTCAAAGGAATATGTCTATAACTATTGTTCTGTATGGGGATTATGGGTGAAATATCACAGATACACATGCCCAGGAACATACTTCATCTACTTCTCATAGGAATATGGGTATAACTATTGTTCTGTATGGGGATTATGGGTGAAATATCACAGATACACATGCCCAGGAACATACTTCATCTACTTCTCATAGGAATATGTGTATAACTATTGTTCTGTATGGGGATTATGGGTGAAATATCACAAATACACATGCCCAGGAACATACTTCATCTATTTCTCAAAGGAATATGTCTATAACTATTGTTCTGTATGGGGATTATGGGTGAAATATCACAAATGCACATGCCCAGGAACATACTTCATCTATTTCTCAAAGGAATATGTGTATAACTACTGTTCTGTATGGGGATTATGGGTGAAATATCACAAATACACATGCCCAGGAACATACTTCATCTACTTCTCATAGGAATATGTGTATAACTACTATTCTGTATGGGGATTATGGGTGAAATATCACAAATGCACATGCCCAGGAACATACTTCATCTATTTCTCAAAGGAATATGTGTATAACTATTGTTCTGTAAGGGGATTATGGGTGAAATATCACAAATACACATGCCCAGAAACATACTTTATCATTTTATTTTAACAACATATATATATATATATATATATATATATATATATATACAGTACAGACCAAAAGTTTGGACACACCTTCTCATTCAAAGATTTTTCTGTATTTTCATGACTATGAAAATTGTAAATTCACACTGAAGGCATCAAAACTATGAATTAACACATGTGGAATTATACAATACACTTTACAAAAAAGTGTGAAACAACTGAAAATATGTCTTATATTCTAGGTTCTTCAACGTAGCCACCTTTTGCTTTGATTACTCCTTTGCACGCAGAAAAGGTGAACGGCTGGACTCTACATGCCTGGTTCCCACCGTGAAGCATGGAGGAGGTGGTGTGATGGTGTGGGGGTGCTTTGCTGGTGACACTGTGGCGGATTTATTCTAAACTGAAGCGGTGAGCGGTCCAGCTCACCCCAAACCATCTCGATTGGGTTCAGTTCTGGTGACTGTGGAGGCCAGGTCATCTGCCGTAGCACCCGAACACTCTCCTTCTTGGTCAAATAGCCCTTACACAGTCTGGAGGTGTGTTTGGGGTTATTGTCCTGTTGAAAAATAAATGATGGTCCAACTAAACGCAAACCGGATGGAATAGCATGCTGCTGCAAGATGCTGTGGTAGCCATGCTGGTTCAGTATGCCTTCAATTTTGAATAAATCCCCAACAGTGTCACCAGCAAAGCACCCCCACACCATCACACCACCTCCTCCATGCTTCACGGTGGGAACCAGGCATGTAGAGTCCATCCGTTCACCTTTTCTTGTATTGAACTACAATCTCCAAAGTATGAAAGCACACCAAGAAAAGTCTGGTAGCTTTATAGACAGAAAGCCTTGGGATGAACCAGTATACCTAATTGACAGTCTGACACTATGTCTAAAACCAAAGTCCTGGCTTGAAGGAGAAGTAATAGACAGTGCCATAATACAGTTGGTTAAGGAATCTGGAATTTCCAGTGGTAGTTTGGCTGTTCTTCCACATTTTTTCAATGCTGTTAGTAATGGAGAACACGCATCTTTTTTAAGATTTGCTGATTCCTTAGCACTTTTAAACTATGACATTTTGCTATTTCCAATAAACACTTTATACGGACGAGGTTTCCACTGGTTTTTGGCTTTAGCACAGGGTTCGACAAACCCGGGCGCCAGGTCGCCAGTGGCGCCTAGAAAATCATGCCTGGCGCCCGGGTTTGTCGGGGCCCTGAGCAGGCGGGGGGGGGGCCCACTCGCCGTCGAGCTCCCCGGCGCCCGTTAGCGGAGGAGAGCGGTGTCAGCGCCGCCACCCGCCCCCATCTCCGGCTGCTCAGGGCCCCGGCAGCAGCTGGCACAATACTTACCTCTCCCGTGCCTCCGCTGCCGCAGCTCTGGGCTCCAGGGGGCGCCAGCGCTTCCTTTCACAGCAGCCCCGCTGAATGACGTCATCATTCAGCGGCCGGCTGTGGCAGAGAGCGTGGACGCCGGACAGGTGAGATGTGATATGTGTGTGTGTGTATGTGAGGACGTGCTTGTGTGCTGCATGTGTGATGGTGGTGGGGGGAGGGCAGTGATGATGGGGAGGCATTGATGACAATGGGGAGGCATTGATGACAATGGGGAGGCATATGAATGAGCATGGGGGGAGGCATTGATGATGATGGGGAGGCATTGATGATAATGGGGAGGCATTGATGATGATGGGGAGGCATTGATGATAATGGGGAGGCATTAATGATGATGGGGAGGCATTGTTCATGATGGGCAGGCATTGATGATAATGGGGAGGCATTAATGATGATGGGGAGGCATTGTTCATGATGGGGAGGCATTGATGATGATGGGGAGGCATTGATGATAATGGGAGGCATTGATGATAATGGGGAGGCATTGATGATAATGGGGAGGCATTGATGATAATGGGGAGGCATTGATGATAATGGGGAGGCATTGATGATAATGGGGAGGCATTGATGATAATGGGGAGGCATTGATGATAATGGGGAGGCATTGATGATAATGGGGAGGCATTGATGATAATGGGGAGGCATGATAAATGGGGAGGCATTGATGATAATGGGGAGGCATGATAATGGGGAGGCATTGATGATGATGGGAGGCATTGATGATGATGGGGAGGCATTGATGATGATGGGGAGGCAATTGATGATGATGGGGAGGCATTGATGATAATGGTGAGGCATTGTTCATGATGGGGAGACATTGATGATAATGGGCAGGCATTGATGATAATGGGGAGGCATTGATGATGATGGGGAGGCATTGATGATGGGGAGGCATTGATGATGGGGAGGCATTGATGATGGGGAGGCATTGATGATGATGGGGAGGCATTGATGATGATGGGGAGGCATTGATGATGATGGGGAGGCATTGATGATGATGGGGAGGCATTGATGATGATGGGGAGGCATTGATGATGATGGGGAGGCATTGATGATGATGGGGAGGCGATGATGGATGATGGGGAGGCGATGATGATGATGATGGGGAGGCGATGATGATGATGATGGGAGGCGATGATGATGATGGGGAAGCGATGATGATGATGGGGAGGCGATGATGATGAGGAGGCGATGATGATGATGGGGAGGCATTGATGATGATGGGGAGGCATTGATGATAATGGGGAGGCATTAATGATGATGGGGAGGCATTGATGATAATGGGGAGGCATTGATGATAATGGGGAGGCATTGATGATAATGGGGAGGCATTGATGATAATGGGGAGGCATTGATGATAATGGGGAGGCATTGATGATAATGGGGAGGCATTGATGATAATGGGGAGGCATTGATGATAATGGGGAGGCATTGATGATAATGGGGAGGCATGATAATGGGAGGCATTGATGATGATGGGGAGTCATTGATGATGATGGGAGTCATGTGAATGGGAGGCATTGATGATGATGGGGAGGCATTGATGATGATGGGGAGGCATTGATGATAATGGTGAGGCATTGTTCATGATGGGGAGACATTGATGATAATGGGCAGGCATTGATGATAATGGGGAGGCATTGATGATGATGGGGAGGCATTGATGATGGGGAGGCATTGATGATGGGGAGGCATTGATGATGGGGAGGCATTGATGATGATGGGGAGGCATTGATGATGATGGGGAGGAGCATTGATGATGATGGGGAGGCATTGATGATGATGGGGAGGAATTGATGATGATGGGGAGGAATTGATGATGATGGGGAGGCGATGATGATGATGGGGAGGCGATGATGATGATGGGGAGGCGATGATGATGATGATGGGGAGGCGATGATGATGATGGGGAAGCGATGATGATGGGAGGCGATGATGGGGGGGGAGGCATAGATAGGGGGGGCATGATGATGATGGGGGGGCGATGATGAAGGGGATGCGATATAATGAGATCAAGATCATGAGGGGCAGCATTGATTTTTGGGGGGAGCCATGTTTAGAGGGGAGGCAATGATGATAGGGGTCAATGATTTAGGGGAGTCAATAGTTGGGGGGGGGCGATGTGATGAAAAAAAAAAAAAAATCTGGCCCTAAATTTTTTGCGGGCCCCTAGTTCTAAACAATTTTTGTCACCCCTCCCTTTAGCAGCCCTAAAACAAAAAACAGGACAATAATGGACTTTTTCCCAAAAATATTCTCCTAAAAAATTTCCACCCATTTTTAAATCAGATTTTTTTGGGGTGTTGGAAAGGACCCCGTGCGGGGACGGGGGAAAAAAAAAAGGAAAGAAGGGGGGGGGGGGGGGGGGGGGGGTTAATTACCACATTTCAGCCCAAACAAAAACAAAAAAAAATTGTGGCTGAAAAAGAAACCTACACCCATCAAAGACAAAAAAAAGAAAAGAAACAGAGCAGGAAATAATACTCTTGCATCCCGCACAGCAATTCATAAGGGGGACATTTTTTCAGGGGGGGTTTCTATTGCACAGGGACATTTACCAGAAAAAAAACAAAACCCGGGGTTTAATGTGTCGAATTTGGACACCAAATGTGGGGCCCATGGGGAGCCCCCAAATATTTCCTATGTTTTTCAAGTAAAAAGAAACAGTGCAAAATGTTTTTGCCATTTTTTTACAGTGAAGATTGATATTTAAAAAAAAAACTTTATATTTTATGTGGACTTACTTGTAAAAAGAACTTACTTTTTTTCTAACTTTTTATTTTTAAATCCGCGCTTCCCCCGCCCCCCCTCGGGCCAGATCCGGGCTCCTCCTTTCCCTTTACCCCTTCTGACCCCTAAATCCCCGGGGCCTGATCACGCGACAAGCTTGCCCGACACAAGTCCAGCGCAATACCATCTTTATTGGCTTCTCAAACTGCTGCGAGCACCAGCCCCCTCAGGGACACGCTCAGGCTGCCTCCGATTTTTTTTCAAATTGTTGGGGCCAGGCTAAGCACTCCGGGCTTTTGGTTTGGGGGCAGAAAG
>JARQOD010000001.1:542559765-542620892 GCA_033576555.1 Oophaga sylvatica
ACCCTAAAAGGTTGTGTCAGCCTTGTGTTCAGCAGACGGTAGGGGTCGGAAAAAAGGGGGGGGCGATAGTCCCTGACTGAAACAGGACAGCGCCTTACGAATCTTCCCCCACACTCCCTACAGGTAGCTGAAGAAACCCCTGACTTTACTTCGAACCTGAGGGATATGATTAGGACAGAGATGAAAGCCATTTCTCAAAGAGAATCGTCTAGGTCGAAACGGGGATTAAGGGTTTCGGACTCAGATTCCCCAGCTAGACTTAGGAGAGGTGAAGACTCCCTGAGGTCCACTTCTTCATCATCTCCTTCCCACTCATCTTCCTCGTCAGAGGAGGATTCTACCAGATTTTGCTTTCCCCTAGATCAGATGGATAGATTAGTCAGGGCAATCAGATCCACCATGGGGATAGAAGACTCGAGACCTGAGCGTTCTGTGCAGGACTTTATGTTCAGGGGGTTAGACCAAAGAAACGTAGGTCTTTTCCCTTAAATAATACGATACAGAACCTGATAGATAAAGAGTGGAAAAAGCCAGAAAAAAGGGGTTCATTTGCCCCGGCATTCAAGCGTAGATACCCCTTTGAAGATCCATCAGTGGATAAATGGGACAAAGCTTCAAAACTAGATGCTGCAGTAGCTAAAGCCTCCAAAAAGTCCTCCATACCCTTTGAGGACATGGGGAGCTTAAAAGATCCGCTGGATAAAAAAGCAGACTCTTTTCTGAAAGGTACTTGGGAGATGTCAGCGGGAGCCTTGAGACCAGCGGTGACTGCCACTTGCACGGCTAGATCCGTGATGGTCTGGCTGGACCAGCTAAAATCGCAGTTGGAAAAAGGTGCCTCCCGGGAGTCCATGCTAAGGTCCCTTCCAATAATCCAGAGTGCAGCAGCTTTTTTGGCGGATTATTCGGCCGACTCTGTAAGGATGGCTGCCAGGGCTGCGGGACTATCAAATGCAGTGCGGAGAGCGCTATGGCTGAAGTGTTGGCCGGGAGATATTCAGGCCAGAACCCGTCTCTGTTCTATCCCTTGTGAGGGCGAATACTTGTTTGGCCCTGTCCTAGATGAACTCTTGGAAAAAGCAGGGGATGATAAGAAAAAATTCCCCAGTATTCCGAATCCCTCATATAGACGTCCCTTTGGCAGGAAGAGATTTAACCGTAGAAGGTCGTCCAGGGAACGAGGCACATGGGACGATAGAAAGAGGAAAGGTACGGGATACATGTTCAGGGGCCCGTCTCGAGATTCCAAGAAAACTTCCAAATGACTAGCGGCTCCGGTGGGAGGTAGATTGTCAGCCTTCTACCCGGCCTGGTCCCGAATATCCAACAGCAGATGGATTTTGGGCCTAGTGGCTTCAGGACTCCGGTTAGAGTTTTCTGAGCTACCCCGAGATACCTTTAAAATCACTCCCACCCGGTCTTCTTCATCAAAACAGGCGGTACTGGAGGCAGAAATTCTCGATTTATGCTATAAGGGGGTCCTGGTGCAAGTACCGGCAATGGAAAGTGGTAGAGGCTTCTACTCCCCTCTATTTTTAGTCCGGAAGCCAGACGGCTCCTTCAGGACGATAATTAATTTAAAAGCCTTGAACAAATTCCTGGTAATACGGCCGTTTAAGATGGAGACCATCAATTCCACAATAAAATTATTGTTTGAAAACTGTTTCATGGTGGAATTGAAAGACGCCTATTACCATGTCCCTATCCATGTAACCCATCAGCGCTTTCTTAGAGTTGCAGTTTGGCTGAAAGGTTCGCTACAACATTTTCAATATAAAGCCCTTCCGTTTGGTCTTGCAGTTGCCCCTCGGGTGTTCACAAAGATTGTAGCGGAAGTGATGGCCCACCTGCGAGAATTCCAAATCCTAGGTAGAACAGCGGACCATTGTAGGGAACAGTTAAATAAAACAATATCTGTCCTAGAACAGTTGGGGTGGAAACTAAATGTCGCGAAATCTCGGTTGCGGCCCATCAGAGTACAACAGTTTTTAGGCCTAACCTTAGATTCCCAAAAACAAGAATGCCAGCTTCCACCCGACAAACTAATACGCCTGCGCTATCAGATCCTAAATGCTTCCAATAACCCCACCATGTCCCTCAGGAAAGCCATGTCCTTGTTGGGCTCTCTTTCTTCCTGCATCCCTGCGGTGCAATGGGCACGGTTTCATGCTAGGACTTTACAAGCTGAAGTCTTGCGATATGATAAGAATCTGGGGATCGCTTGGAAAGCCGATTAACCTTATCCCAGGCCACAATAAAATCCCTAGAATGGTGACTGGATGATCGTAACCTATCCAAAGGGGTGCCCTGGGAGTATAATGTAACCCGAGTGGTCACCACAGATGCTAGTCCCACTGGTTGGGGGGCTCATATGGGTGATTCTGTAGTGCAGGGCTTATGGCAACATCATCAGATAGACATGTCCTCTAACATGAAGGAACTTACAGCGGTAGAACTGGCAGTAAAAAGACTCCTCATTTATCTACAGGGTCATCACGTACGAGTTCTATCCGACAATCAGGTCGCAGTAGCCTATATCAACCACCAGGGTGGCACTCGATCCAGTCCTCTAATGCAAGTGACAGAGCGCCTGTTCCATCTGGCAGAAAGACATTGTCTATCTTTAACAGCACTAAATATAAAAGGAGAGGAAAACACCACCGCAGTTTTTTTAAGCCGCCACCTTCTAAGACAGGGGGAGTGGTCACTAAAAGTGTCATCTTCGACCTGATTGTGCACAAATGAGGGCAACCAGACGTAGATCTCTTCGCCACCAGAAGGAACCGGAAAGTAAAACAGTTCTGTTCCTTAAACCCCAGAGAAAGTCCGCTGGCGGTAGATGCCTTTCTGATACAGTGGGACTTTGCACTAGCTTACGCCTTTCCTCCCTTGTCTCTGATTCCTCTGGTAGTCATGAAGATCAGAAAGGACAAAGCAAAAGTGATTTTGGTAGCACCCTTTTGGCCCAAGAGGGTGTGGTTCTCGTGCCTCAGGACCATGTCAGTAGCCAACCCATGGATCCTAACGGACGATCCGGATCACCTGTCCCAGGGTCCAGTGTACCATCCTCAGGTGGCTGGCCTGCATCTGACGGCGTGGAATTTGAACGGTCGCTATTGTTAGATAAGGGGTTTTCTACAGATTTCATAAGTACCCTCCTTAAGGGCAGGAAGGAAGTTACAACAAAGATTTATGCCAGGACCTGGAAGAAATTTTTACAGGACTCAAAAATTGTAGCTAGGGAATCAGTTCCAATAGCTCAAATCCTAGAGTTTCTACAAAAAGGCTTAAATATGGGTCTTTCCACCAGTACCCTTAAAGTGCAGGTTTCTGCCCTGGGAGCCCTTTTTAACTGTGACATAGCCAAAAACTATTGGGTCAGTAGATTTATCAAAGCGGCAGCTAGGTCCAGGCCTATAGTCAAGAATATGTTTATGCCTTGGGATTTAAACCTAGTGCTCACAGCCATGACGGAGGCCCCATTTGAACCCATCTCAGTTGCCTCGATTGAAACCCTCTCCATCAAAGTAGCTTTCTTAGTGGCTCTAACATCAGCACGAAGGGTGAGTGACATTCAGGCGCTCTCTAGGCTTCCTCCGTATACACAAATTCAGGACGATAGAGTGATACTCAGGGCCGATCCGGCATACCTACCTAAGGTGGCCTCCACCTTCTATAGATCTCAGGAGATAATCCTGCCATCATTCCTGCCTAATCCTACTAACCAAAAAGAAGAAAAACTCCATACCTTAGATGTGAGGAGATGTCTCTTGGAGTATCTAGCTATAACTGACCCCTGGAAAAGAGAACGCCTTATTTGTTTCCTTCCAAGGCCCCAAGAAGGGCCTTAGAGTATCAAGGGCCACACTAGCTAGATGGATCAGGGAGGCCATTGCATTAGCTTACACCTCAAAAGGCAAGCCGGTACCAGGAAAACTGAGGGCACATTCCACTCGAGCCGTGGCAACCTCGTGGGCAGAAAGGTCGGAAGTCTCCATCGACCAGATATGTAAGGCCGCTACTTGGTACTCTCCAAGCACTTTAATCATTACAGATTAGACCTGGGTGCTTCCTCTGATCTCTCCTTTGGGGTAAGGGTGCTGCAGGATGTAGTCCCTCCCTGAGTAGTTATTACTCTCTGTAATTCTCTCGTTGGGTGCTGTTATGTGCTTCGAATAAAGTCTAAGTTACTTACCGTTAACGGTATTTTTCGAAGACCATGACAGCACCCCTTGTCCTCTTATAAGTTTCACATAGGATGAAATACTGAAACGCAATAATGTTGTACAGAGCTTGTTATTGTCATTAACCTTGGTGGTCCTCTTGTGCTTTGTAAACCAACTGATGCGTGGGAGAGGTGCCGCCCTTATGTATCTGTAGGTTTCCTGTTCCTGAAGGGCGGATCCCCTCTCTCATTGGGTGCTGTCATGGTCTTCGAAAAATACCGTTAACGGTAAGTAATTTAGACTTTTATTAACAGTTGCTTAAAAAAAATTCTATATATCTCCATTAAAAGTTATTGATGTCAACAAACCAAAGTAACCAATAAAACCCTCCAAAAGATCCAACATCCTATAAAGAACAATATATTGAGAATAATATAGGTATATAAGCAAGAAGTATGGTGCAAGACTGCTCATCACTCTGACATGGCCAGCCTATCTAATAAGGAGGTGGGAACACTGGGTCAAAAAGCTATGATGCCAGGGCTCACATCTCCCAGGGGTGGGAGAAGTCAATGGACATGTAATCCTGTCAGATGCAAATAGGTTACAGGATCTGTATATCCATGGCATTCTGACCATAACCCCATATAGAATAATATACCCATATTCTTACAGCAAGTTAATGAAATGTTTCAACATGTGAATTCATCATATTTTACCAATAGTCAACATATAAAACAATAATTGTACACATATTCTTACCGGGAATTGATCCAAATATGACACTGGGCATGTGTATTCATGATATATCACCTATAATACCCACAAAGAACAATTATACCCATATTCCTAGCAGAAGTAAATCATATATGTTACTGGGCATGTGTATTCATTGTATTTCAACCATAATTCCCAGTAAAAATATTTATAATCTGTGACGACTTCAGTCTCGGGATCGCCGCCTAGCGTCTCCAGGCGCATGGCACTCTTCAATTAAAGGCACTTCACATGGGTTTTAAAGGGAATTCTGGCTCCTGCCAGGTTTATTTCAACAGAAAAAGATACGGCTCAGTTACAGCACTGTTCAAACACTTTTGGGCCCCATGCCCCAATAATTTTCCTTGCCCACAGGCCTCTCTCGTCTGCATGGGACCCTTCAGACTTCCGGGTCCGGCTCCCTCCTGAAGCAATGCACGACACTGCTGTGAGGGCATAGGGCCTACAAATAACCCTCCCAACAGTGTCCAAATTGCCCCACTCAATAGATTAACCCCTATGCTGCTGGGATGGGTGTCCATATGGCCTCCTAGCTGCAAACAACTATCATTACTGTGGTCAACCTGCCACAACTCACATGGCATTATACATTACCCCAACCTTTATCTAAACAGCGCAACAAACAACATACTCGACACATTGATTAGATGGAAAACAATTGGCCATGGCCTTTATTTAAATATTTAAAATATTAAAAACTCATAAATTTAAGTATAAACCAATAAATATTTCAACTTTATTAAAAACCAAGTTCAAACCTTTATCAACCCGCAGCTTAGCCATAAGGCTCAAGCCCGTTAACCAAAATTACCTGTCCATCCAGATCCCTGGACGACTAACCCCGGCCGTGACTAAATGCATAAAATAGGGGAGGGAGGGTGGGGCAGCTCCCAGGTATGACAGCGCCAGAGAACAGACACACACCTCCGGCGCTGCCCACTTATATCCCCCTGCACTTCCCCGGTAACCAAAGTCCAGACCAATCAGGGGCAGTCACCAGGACAAAAAATACTGTCTGTCTACTACTGACCCCTGAGTGGCCGGACCCACTCATCAATCACTTAACCCTATCACCTTGTTGACGTGACCTACCAAAAAAATAGCGGGAAAACATCTTCCCTCCATTTCACCCCTTCAGTACCAGACGAATACAAGGCACCAGATAATGCCGTGTATTCCCCTCCTGAAGGTCCGGGGAAAATCATTCTTTTTGAAAATTGTTCACATATGTATTCCTGATATGTCACCCAAAATCCCCAGATAGAATACGAATTATACCAATATTCTTATCAGAAGGACAAGAAATATGTTACTGGATATGTGTATTTGTGATATTTCATCCATAATCCCCATACAGAACAATAGTTATACCCATATTCCTATGAGAAGTAGATGAAGTATGTTCCTGGGCATGTGTATTTGTGATATTTCACCCATAATCCCCATATAGAACAATAGTTATACCAATATTTCTATCAGAAGAAGATGAAGTATGTTCCTGGGAATGTATTTGTGATATTTCACCCATAATCCCCATACAGAACAATAGTTATACCATATTCCGATGAAAGTAGATGAAATATGTTCCTGGGCATGTGTATTTGTGATATTTCACCCATAATCCCCATACAGAACAATAGTTATACACATATTCCTTTGAGAAATAGATGAAGTATGTTCCTGGCATGTGCATTTGTGATATTTCACCCATAATCCCCATACAGAACAATAGTTATACACATATTCCTATGAAAGTAATGAAGTATGTTCCTGGGCATGTGTATCTGTGATATTTCACCCATAATCCCCATACAGAACAATAGTTATACACATATTCCTTTGAGAAATAGATGAAGTATGTTCCTGGCCATGTGCATTTGTGATATTTCACCCATAATCCCCATACAGAACAATAGTTATACACATATTCCTATGAGAAGTACATGAAGTATGTTCCTGGGCATGTGTATTTGTGATATTTCACCCATAACCCCCATACAGAACAATAGTTATACACATATTCCTTTGAGAAATAGATGAAGTATGTTCCTGGGCATGTGCATTTGTGATATTTCACCCATAATCCCCATACAGAACAGTAGTTATACACATATTCCTATGAGAAGTACATGAAGTATGTTCCTGGGCATGTGTATCTGTGATATTTCACCCATAATCCCCATACAGAACAATAGTTATAGACATATTCCTATGAGAAGTACATGAAATATGTTCCTGGGCATGTGTATTTGTGATATTTCACCCATAATCCCCATACAGAACAGTAGTTATACACATATTCCTATGAGAAGTAGATGAAGTATGTTCCTGGGCATGTGTATTTGTGATATTTCACCCATAATCCCCATACAAAACAATAGTTATTCACATATTCCTATGAGAAGTACATGAAGTATGTTCCTGGGCATGTGTATTTGTGATATTTCACCCATAATCCCCATACAAAACAGTAGTTATACACATATTCCTTTGAGAAATAGATGCAGTATGTTCCTGGCCATGTGCATTTGTGATATTTCACCCACAATCCCCATACAGAACAATAGTTATACACATATTCCTTTGAGAAATGGATGAAGTATGTTCCTGGGCATGTGCATTTGTGATATTTCACCCATAATCCCCATACAGAACAGTAGTTAAACACATATTCCTATGAGAAGTACATTAAGTATGTTCCTGGGCATGTGTATCTGTGATATTTCACCCATAATCCCTATACAGAACAGTAGTTATACACATATTCCTATGAGAAGTAGAAAAAGTATGTTCCTGGGCATGTGTATTTGTTATATTTCACCCATAATCCCCATACAGAACAGTAGTTATACACATATTCCTTTGAGAAATAGATGAAGTATGTTCCTGGCCATATGCATTTGTGATATTTCACCCATAATCCCCATACAGAACAATAGTTATACACATATTCCTATGAGAAGTAGATGAAGTATGTTCCTGGCCATGTGTATTTGTGATATTTCACCCATAATCCCCATACAGAACAATAGTTATACACATATTCCTTTGAGAAATAGATGAAGTATGTTCCTGGGCATGTGCATTTGTGATATTTCACTCATAATCCCCATACAGAACAGTAGTTATACACATATTCCTATGAGAAGTACATGAAGTATGTTCCTGGGCATGTGTATCTGTGATATTTCACCCATAATCCCCATACAGAACAACAGTTATAGACATATTCCTATGAGAAATAGATGAAGTATGTTCCTGGGCATGTTCATTTGTGATATTTCACCCATAATCCCCATACAGAACAATAGTTATAGACATATTCCTATGAAAAGTAGATGAAATATGTTCCTGGGAATGTGTATTTGTGATATTTCACCCATAATCCCCATACAGAACAATAGTTATACACATATTCCTATGAGAAGCAGGGTGGATAAAAATCAATGATTTTTTTTAAAAAATCAAAAAAAAAATCGGATTTTTTTGATTTAAATCGGATTTTTTTCAATAAACTGCTTTTTGAGGAAAATATTTTACCATCCAAAGGTTCTTCCATCATGAGATAAAGCTGAGTTGTTTAACTCAGTAGAATAAAGGCTGTATATGTGTAACATTCACAATGCCATGCTCTTCCAGAGGTTTCTGTAGGATTAGTGGGCAGTTTCTCTCCTATATTATCACAGACGCTCGCTTTACTTACGCAGTTCTCAAAACTGAATTTGACTCCGCAGAGGTCCCAGCCTCTTCTTCACGGCAAAAATGTTACAACATGAACAGAGTTGAGAAAAAGACCTTAATCCTATTGTTCTACAAAGCTATGAATACAGAATCAACCCCTTCAGTGCCAAGTCCAAGAAGTTAGACAATATGTTTCTGATTGTTTGGAGTGGAATAGATCTGCACAACACAAGAAGAATGTGAATCTAAGTGTGAGGAGGAGGAAGGGCAAGCAGACAAGAAAATGAAAGTGAAACTTTGAGCACAATACTGCAGCATAGCCACAGACAAACAAGTCTGGATCTGTTTGTGTGTACGATCTGAGGTTTATTACATTCTTTCCTTATATTGGCAGCAGGACGAGAAATAAAATCTGAAAAATAATTGTAAAATGTTTGGTATTTCCACTTTTAAACACTAGGCAGAGCAGCTGCTGAAATATAAACTGCTAGCTCGTATTGCGACAGTAGTAAATGCAGGCGGGGTCTGATCACGTGTGACTTCTCTCCTCCGTTACTAGGTGTTTGTAATAACAGAGGATGTAGTTTAGGCTCACAGAGCGGAGCCATTGCGGAGCCATTTTGTTGGGGACTGCCAGTGATACTGACAAGTAGGCTGTCACTGAGGACGACCGGCAGCATCTATTCTGTTAGTTCATGCTGCTCGCTGTATTATAAACTGAGCACAGATACGTGGAGAGTATCACACACTGGGATTATTCACAGCACATGACACACTGCATGTATCTAGATACAGTGCTGAGTGTAGTGTATCGCATTATGGGATTAGATACACCGGTCTGGGGCATATCGCGCATGATGAAATTAGATACACCGGTCTGGGGCGTATCGCACATGATGAAATTAGATATACCGATCTGGTAGAAACTTTGATTTAAATCACTGATTTAAATCAAGCCTTACTGACTAGTGATTTAAATCGTGATTTAAATCGTGATTTAAATCAGTTTGATTTAAATCAAATCCACCCTGATGAGAAGTATATGAAGTATGTTCCGGGGCATGTGTATCTGTGATATTTCACCCATAATCCCATACAGAATAGTTATACACATATTCCTATGAGAAGCAGATGAAGTATGTTCCTGGGCATGTGTATTTGTGATATTTCACCCATAATCCCCATACAGAACAGTAGTTATACACATATTCCTTTGAGAAATAGATGAAGTATGTTCCTGGCCATGTGCATTTGTGATATTTCACCCATAATCCCCATACAGAACAATAGTTATACACATATTCTTATGAGAAGTACATGAAGTATGTTCCTGGGCATGTGCATTTGTGATATTTCACCCATAATCCCCATACAGAACAATAGTTATACACATATTCCTTTGAGAAGTAGATGAAGTATGTTCCTGGGCATGTGATTTGTGATATTTCACCCATAATCCCCATACAGAACATAGTTATACACATATTCCTATGAGAAGTACATGAAGTATGTTCCTGGGCATGTGTATTGTGATATTTCACCCATAATCCCCATACAGAACAGTAGTTATACACATATTCCTATGAGAAGTACATGAAAGTATGTTCCTGGGCATGTGTATTTGTGATATTTCACCCATAATCCCCATACAGAACAATAGTTATACACATATTCCTTTGAGAGAATAGATGAAGTATGTTCCTGGGCATGTGCATTTGTGATATTTCACCCATAATCCCATACAGAACATAGTTATACACATATTCCTATGAGAAGTAGATGAAGTATGTTCCTGGGCATGTGTATTGTGATATTTCACCCATAATCCCCATACAGAACAATAGTTATACACATATTCCTATGAGAAAGTACATGAAGTATGTTCCTGGCATGTGTATTTGTGATATTTCACCCATAATCCCCATACAGAACATAGTTATACACATATTCCTATGAGAAGTACATGAAGTATGTTCCTGGGCATGTGTATTTGTGATATTTCACCCATAATCCCATACAGAACAATAGTTATACACATATTCCTTTGAGAAATAGATGAAGTATGTTCCTGGCATGTGCATTTGTGATATTTCACCCATAATCCCCATACAGAACAATAGTTATACACATATTCCTTGAGAAGTACATGAAGTATGTTCCTGGGCATGTGTATTTGTGATATTTCACCCATAATCCCCATACAGAACAGTAGTTATACACATATTCCTATGAGAAGTAATGAAGTATGTTCCTGGGCATGTGTATTTGTGATATTTCACCCATAATCCCCATACAGAACAATAGTTATACACATATTCCTTGAGAATAGATGAAGTATGTTCCTGGGCATGTGCATTTGTGATATTTCACCCATAATCCCCATACAGAACAGTAGTTATACACATATTCCTATGAGAAGTACATGAAGTATGTTCCTGGGCATGTGTATCTGTGATATTTCACCCATAATCCCCATACAGAACAATAGTTATACACATATTCCTATGAGAAGTACATGAATATGTTCCTGGGCATGTGTATTTGTGATATTTCACCCATAATCCCCATACAGAACAATAGTTATACACATATTCCTATGAGAAGTAGATGAAGTATGTTCCTGGGCATGTGTATTTGTGATATTTCACCCATAATCCCCATACAGAACATAGTTATACACATATTCCTATGAGAAGTAATGAAGTATGTTCCTGGGCATGTGTATTTGTGATATTTCACCCATAATCCCCATACAGAACAGTAGTTATACACATATTCCTTGAGAAGTACATGAAGTATGTTCCTGGGCATGTGTATTTGTGATATTTCACCCATAATCCCCATACAGAACAATAGTTATACACATATTCCTATGAGAAGTAATGAAGTATGTTCCTGGGCATGTGTATTTGTGATATTTCACCCATAATCCCCATACAGAACAATAGTTATACACATATTCCTTGAGAAATAGATGAAGTATGTTCCTGGGCATGTGCATTTGTGATATTTCACCCATAATCCCCATACAGAACAGTAGTTATACACATATTCCTATGAGAAGTACATGAAGTATGTTCCTGGGCATGTGCATTTGTGATATTTCACCCATAATCCCCATACAGAACATAGTTATACACATATTCCTATGAGAAGTACATGAAGTATGTTCCTGGGCATGTGTATTGTGATATTTCACCCATAATCCCCATACAGAACAGTAGTTATACACATATTCCTATGAGAAGTAGATGAAGTATGTTCCTGGGCATGTGTATTTTGTATATTTCACCCATAATCCCCATACAGAACAATAGTTATACACATATTCCTTATGAGAAGTACATGAAGTATGTTCCTGGGCATGTTCATTTGTGATATTTCACCCATAATCCCCATACAGAACATAGTTATACACATATTCCTATGAGAAGTACATGAAGTATGTTCCTGGCATGTGTATTTGTGATATTTCACCCATAATCCCCATACAGAACAATAGTTATACACATATTCCTTTGAGAATAGATGAAGTATGTTCCTGGGCATGTGCATTTGTGATATTTCACCCATAATCCCCATACAGAACAGTAGTTATACACATATTCCTATGAGAAGTACATGAAGTATGTTCCTGGGCATGTGTATTTGTGATATTTCACCCATAATCCCATACAGAACATAGTTATACACATATTCCTATGAGAAGTAGATGAAAGTATGTTCCTGGCCATGTGCATTTGTGATATTTCACCCATAATCCCCATACAGAACAATAGTTATACACATATTCCTATGAGAATAGATGAAGTATGTTCCTGGGCATGTGTATTTGTGATATTTCACCCATAATCCCATACAGAACATAGTTATACACATATTCCTTGAGAAGTAGATGAAGTATGTTCCTGGGCATGTGTATTTGTGATATTTCACCCATAATCCCCATACAGAACATAGTTATACACATATTCCTATGAGAATAATGAAGTATGTTCCTGGCATGTGCATTAGGTGATATTTCATCCATAATCCCCATACAGAACAATAGTTATACACATATTCCTATGAGAAGTACATGAAATATGTTCCTGGGCATGTGTATTTGTGTATTTCACCCATAATCCCATACAGAACAATAGTTATACACATATTCCTTTGAGAAATAGATGAAGTATGTTCCTGGGCATGTGCATTTGTGATATTCACCCATAATACCCCATACAGAACAGTAGTTATACACATATTCCTATGAGAAATAATGAAGTATGTTCCTGGGCATGTGTATTTGTGATATTTCACCCATAATACCCCATACAGAACAGTAGTTATACACATATTCCTTGAGAAATAGATGAAGTATGTTCCTGGCCATGTGCATTTGTGATATTTCACCCATAATCCCCATACAGAACAATAGTTATACACATATTCCTATGAGAAGTACATGAAGTATGTTCCTGGGCATGTGTATTGTGATATTTCACCCATAATCCCCATACAGAACAGTAGTTATACACATATTCCTTTGAGAAATAGATGAAGTATGTTCCTGGGCATGTGCATTTGTGATATTTCACTCATAATCCCCATACAGAACAGTAGTTATACACATATTCCTATGAGAAGTACATGAAGTATGTTCTGGGCATGTGTATTTGTGATATTTCACCCATAATCCCCATACAGAACAGTAGTTATACACATATTCCTATGAGAAGTAGATGAAGTATGTTCCTGGGCATGTGTATTTGTGATATTTCACCCATAATCCCCATACAGAACAATAGTTATACACATATTCCTTTGAGAAATAGATGAAGTATGTTCCTGGGCATGTGCATTTGTGATATTTCACCCATAATCCCAATACAGAACAGTAGTTATACACATATTCCTATGAGAAGTACATGAAGTATGTTCCTGGGCATGTGTATTTGTGATATTTTAGCCATAATCCCCTTACAGAACAATAAATATAGCTATATTCCTATGAGATGTTGATGAGATATATCTCCAGGAGTGAGTAACCCCGATATTCTACACATAATCCCAAATAGTTGCAATCTTTTTTCCCTGGTTCTATTATTAAACTTTAATTCCATTGTATTCCCTCTGATTTCTTTCTATATTACAGGTCAAGAGTTAGTATTCCCTCTGATTTCTTTCTATATTACAGGTCAAGAGTTAAAAACTGCAGCTTCTTCTAATCCAGTATCAAGGCCAGAAGTCATTTCCTGGTCTGCATTTGAAAAATGTGCTGCCATCTAGTGGTCGAGTCTAGCATTGCAGCCCATAATCCCATCATCCCATAATCCCAATATGCAGTTTAGTACGTCCCATTTTTCAGCCGCCCCGGCCCCACAAACAGTTGTTACGCCACTGCACACACAAGATGGTGAGCCTGGCTGGGGGTCGATTTTTTTTGTTAAATGTGTCCCCTCACTGTGCTGGCACTTTACATTTACAATGGCTCTGGCTGCACTTTGCACCTTAGGGAGGGGGCCCGGCTGCACGCACTGTGGAGGGTGTAGGGGGCCCTGCATGCACTGCAGGTGTGTGGGTGTGGAGTTAAGAGCACCTGTTTTTTTTGTGGGGGGGGCCCCATTCAGACTTTTGCTATGGGGCCCCATGATTTCTATGTACGCTCCTGCCTGTACTGTATATTGTAACACTTCAGCCCATCAGCATGCAAGATCTATGAAGCCCAGCCATTGAGACCCCACAGCGGCAGCCAGGGGCTCACCACTCACCTCCAATATCTTGACAAACCTTGGGAAGACAGGGTTCCTGGACACCGAGATCACAGGGACATTGGGGAACACGTCAGGCACCAGGAGGGGAGTAAGAGCTGTCACCGCAGGGGCTCCGTAGGGGGCCTCTTCAGCCCCGCCGCGGTCTTCTCCACTGCTGCCCTCATCGTCCCCAGAAAATGCGCTGCTGCCACGATCCCCATAGCTATGTACTGCTCGGCAAATGAAAGCGTGGAGCCCAGGACCAGAGAAGGCTGCACTGACGGGAGCTCCCGACCATGCGAAAGCTGTGTAAGAGCGGGTGACGTCGGGCAGCCTCCCGGCCGTGCACACTCTCCGCTGAGCTGCCCGGCCAGCATCGAGCCTCAACCATCGGCCACTAGCCCACAAGCGCACGTACTGGGTCATGCTTCGGTAAATGCTCTACTGTCCACCTGACGAGCAGCACGCTGCTTGCGACGACGCTCACTGATGACGTCACAGCTCTCTACCCAATACAGGGCTTCTGCAGAAGGCTCTGGACGGAGGTCATTTTTGGATACTGTTGAATAGATGTTGATCTCGTGTAACTGCTGGTCCCGCTGGAGCTAGTGACACAGGAGGTTGGAGGGCTCATACTTGCTTCGTGCACAGTAGTGGAAAATAGCTTGAAAAAGTAGCAAACTGTTTCCTCAACCTGAGACTTTGCAAGAATTTAGCAATTTTTGATGTTTTAACCCCATTTTTGCCTAGCTGTGACAAAATGGGCGGAATTGGCGTGACAGCGCATTGCGAGTGACGACCCACACACGTTAAATTTCTGATCAGAGTTAAGGTATGTGCACATGTGGATTTGCTCTTGTAAAAATCTGCACAGATTATTCCTCTCATGGCAGAAAACGCAGTTGAAAATCCGCGCGGGTTTGATGCGGATTTTCATGCAGATTTTAAGTGCGTTTTTGTAAGCTAAATAATTATATATTATTTAACCCCTTCACCCCCAAGGGTGGTTTGCACGTTAATGACCGGGCCAATTTTTACAATTCTGACCACTGTCTCTTTATGAGGTTATAACTCTGGAACGCTTCAACGGATCTTCGCGATTCTGAGATAGTTTTCTTGTGACATATTGTACTTCACGTTAGTGGTAAAATTTCTTCGATATAACTTACAATTATTTTTGAAAAAAACGCAAATATGGCGAAAATTTTTTAAATTTTGCAATTTTCAAACTTTGAATTTTTTTTCCCTTAAAACAGAGAAATTTTTCACACAAAATATTAACAAATAACATTTCCCACATGTCTACTTTACATCAGCACAATTTTGGAACCAACATTTTTTTTTGTTAGGAAATTATAAGGGTTAAAAGTTGACCAGCAATTTCTCATTTTTACAACAAAATTTACAAAGTCATTTTTTTAGGGACCACCTCATATTTGAAGTCACTTTGAGGGGTCTATATGATAGAAAATACCCAAAAGTGACACCATTCTAAAAACTGCACCCCTCAAGGTGCTCAAAACCACATTCAAGAAGTTTATTAACCCTTCAGGTGCTTCACAGAAGCTGAAGCAACGTTGAAGGAAAAAATGAATAATTAACTTTTTAGCAATAAAAATGATCTTTTACAAACTTTTTTTTTATTTTCACAAGGGTAAAAGGAGAAAATGGACAGATAAAGTTGTTGTGCAATTTCTCCTGAGTACGCCAATACCCCATATGTGGGGGGAAACCACTGTTTGAGTGCACGGCCGGTCTCAGAAGGGAAGGAGCGCCGTTTGACTTTTTCAAACCAAAATTGGCTGGAATTGAGATTGGACACCATGTCGCGTTTGAAGAGCCCCTGATGCGCCGAAACAGTGGAAACCCCCCACAAGTGACCCCATTTGGGAAACTAGACCCCCTAAGGAACTTATCTAGATCTGTTGTGAGCACTTTGAACCCCCAAGTGTTTCACAAAAGTTTTTAATGCCTGGGTGTGAAAAAAAAAAACAATTTTCCACAAAAATTATTTTTTAGCCCCAAATTTTTGATTTTTCCCAAGGAAATTGGACCCCAAAAGTTGTCCAATTTCTCCTGAGTATACTGATACCCCATATGTGTGGGGGGGAAACTGTTTGGGTGCACGGCAGGGCTTGGAAAGGAAGTAGTAACATTTTGGAATGCAGATGTTGATGGGGGTCATGTTCCGTTTGCAGTGCCCCAGATGATCCTGAACAGTGGAAACCCCCCACAAGTGACCACATTTTGGAAACTAGACCCCCTAAGGAACTTAGATCACAAAAATCCCAAATCGGAATACTCATCAAATTAGAAACTCTAGATAGCATGTAACACAAACCCCATGAAAGAAAAAACCAAGGGGTCAAGAGTTAATTAATAAAATACAAAATTTTAATGAATAATAAATAAAATACAAAATCACACAAAACAGAGTATCACAGAAAACGCAGGTCAGAAGGAATAGGACAATTTTTCACCCAATATGTTAGTGCACACCATAAAAATTGTACATAATGTGCAGGACTAAATAGAGCTGCATGAAAACTTGTGCTCCGACACTATAGCACTATCATCTGTACTGAATTAATAAATAAAGTGCTAATGTGCAGACAAATTGCAATGATAGCAACAACAGTACTATAAATGTAAATAGTGCATAAGGGATAGGATTAATAAGGTGCAAAAGCTAAATTATACATAGTGCTGCACCCATGCCTACAATGCGGTCACAAGATATTGTCATCCAAAAGTAGTAAATACATAAAGTGCTTTTTTGCAAGGGATGGCGATGACAGTAGTAACAGCACTATGGAAATAATGGTGCATAGAAGGTCAATTCAATAAAGTGCAAATGCCAGAATTTGAACTTACATAGAGGTGAAAGTCCTGACCTCAGCCTGCCGCCCCAACGCGCGTTTCGCCGTTCTTCGTCAGGAGGCGTGGCTTCAGTCAGGTTTGTATCCCCATATATACTAAAAAGTGTCCGGTGGGAGTAAATTATGGTCCAATAGCTGGCAACAGAAATTGATTGCCACTCAGTGTGTCATAGTAAGGAACTTATCTAGATCTTTGGTGAGCACTTTGAACCCCCAAGTGCTTCACACAAGTTTATAATGCCCGGGCATGAAAATAAAAAATCCTATTTTTTTCCCACAAAAATTATATTTTAGTCACTAATTTTTTATTTTCCCAAGGGTAACAGGAGAAATTGGACCACAAAAGTTGTTGTCCAATTTGTCCTGAGTACGCTGATACCCCATATGTGGGGGAGAACCACAGTTTGGGCGTACGGCAGAGCTCGGAATGGAAGGAGCGCCATTTGACTTTTTCCAACCAAAATTGGCTGGAATTGAGATTGGACGCCATGTTGCATTTGGAGAGCCACTGATGTGCCTACACAGTGGAAACCCCCCACAAGTGACCCCATTTGGGGAACTAGACCACCTAAGGAACTTATCTAGATCTTTGGTGAGCAATTTAAACCCCAAGTGTTTCACACAAGTTTATAACGTAGAGCCGTAAAATTAAAAAATCATATTTTTTTCCACAAAAATGATCTTTTCACCCCAATTTTTATATTCCCAAGGGTAACAAGACTCCAAAAGTTATTGTGCAATTTGTCCTGAGTACGCTGATACCCCATATGTGGGGGTAAACCACTGTTTGGGTGCATGGCAGAGTTTGGAAGTGAAGGAGCGCCGTTTGACTTTTTCAACGCAGAATTGGCTGGATGCCATGTCGTGTTTGGAGAGCTCCTAAATTGCCTAAACAGTGGAAACCCCTGACAAATGACACCATTTTGGAAACTAGACCCCTCAAGGAACTTATTTAGATGTGTGGTGAGCACTTTGAACCCCGAAGTGCTTCACAGAAGTTTATAACGTACAGCCGTAAAATAAAAAATCCTTTTTTTTTTTTTTACTAAAATGATTTTTTCGCCCCCAATATTTTATTTTCACAAGGGTAACAGGAGAAATTGGACCCCAAAAGTTGTCCAATTTGTCCTGAGTACGATAATACCCAATATGTGGGAAAAAACTACTGTATGGGCACACGTTGGGGCTCGGAAGGGAAGTAGTGACGTTTTCGATTGCAGACTTTGATGGAATGTTCTGGGGGCGTCATGTCGCATTTGGAGTACGCTGATACCCCATATGTGGGGGTAAACTACTGTTTGGGCGCATGGCAGAGCTCAGAAGTGAAGGAGCACCGTTTGACTTTTTCAACGCAGAATTGGCTGGAATTGAGATCAGACGCCATGTCACATTTGGAGAGCCCCTGATGTGCCTAAACAGCGGAAACCCCCCAATTCTAACCCCAACCCTAACCCCAACACACCCCTAATCCTAGTCCCAACCCTAACCACAAACCTACCCTAACACACCCCTAATCCTAACCCTAATCCTAACTTTAGCGCTAACCCTAACTTTAGCCGCAACCCTAACCCTAATGGAAAAATGGAAATACATTTTTTTAATTTTATTATTTTTCCCTAACTAAGGGGGTGATAAAGGGGGGTTTGATTTACTATTTATAGCGGGTTTTTATGATTGGCAGCTGTCACGCTAAAAGACGCTTTTTATTGCAAAAAATAGTTTTTGCATCACCACATTTTGAGAGCTATAATTTTTGCATATTTTGGCCCACAGAGACATGTGAGGTCTTATTTTTTGCGGTACGTGTTGACGTTTTTATTGGTACCATTTTTGAGCACGTGACATTTTTTGATCGCATTTTATTTCGATTTTTGGGAGGTTAGAATGAACAAAAATCAGCAATTCATGAATTTCTTTTGGGGGAGGCGTTTATACCGTTCCGCGTGTGGTAAAATTGATAAAGCAGTTTTATTCTTCGGGTCAGTACGATTACGGCGATACCTCATTTATATCATTTTTTTATGTTTTGGTGCTTTTATAGAATAAAAACAATTTTATATAAAAAAATAATTATTTTTGCATCGCTTTATTATGCGAGCTATAACTTTTTTATTTTTTCGCTGATGATGCTGTATGGCGGCTCGTTTTTTGCGAGACAAGATGACGTTTTCAGCGGTACCATGTTTATATCCATCTTTTTGATCGCGTGTTATTCCACTTTTTGTTCGGCGGTATGATAAAGCATTGATTTTTTTGCTTTTTTTTTTTAAGGGGTTCACTAAAGGGGTTAACTAGTGGGACAGTTTTATAGGGGGGGTCGTTACTGACGCGGCGATACCAAGTATGTGTACTTTTATTGTTTTGTTTTTTTTATTTACAGGAATAAATGAATTTATTGGGGAATATTTTTTATTTTTTTTGGAATTTTTTTTTACACTTTTTATTTTTTTTTTACTTTTATACTTTGTCCCAGGGTGGGATATCACTGTGTAGGGGGAGATCGCTGGTGTGACAGTGTGCACAGCACTCTGTCACACCAGCGATCTCACAGGCACTGCTGCAGGCTTCTCAGTGCCTGCTCTCAGCAGGCACTGAGGAAGCCGCCTCCCTGCAGGACCCGGCGGCCATCTTGGATCCGGGTCCTTGGAGGGAGGAAGGCCTCAGAACAGCGCGATCACATTGCGCTGTTCTGAGGGTCTCAGGGGAGCGTGCAGGGAGCCCCCTCCCTGCGCGATGCTCCCCTGTGCCCCCGGTACACCGCAATCATGTTTGATCGCGGTGTGCCAGGGGTTAATGTGCCGGGAGCGGTCCGTGACCGCTCCTGACACACAGTCCCGGGTGTCAGCTGTGATAATCAGCTGACACCCGGTGGCGATTAGCTGCGCTCCCCCCGGGAGCGCAGCTGATCGCCCTGGACATACTATTCCGTCCATGGGAATGAGGTCCAGGGTCACATTTACGGAATATTACGTCCGATGGAATAAAGGGGTTAACCTCTTTCTGACATTGGACATACTATCCTGTCCATTGCCCTGGTCCTTAATGCCCCTTGACGGGATACTTCTCACAGGGGGAGCGCTCTGATTGCGGCCTGGTGTCAGCTGATTCTCACTGCTGACACCCGGCACTTAGTGCAGGAGCAGTCATGGACTGCGTGGGAAAGAGGGGCCTTTTACTTGCATGAGGATGCGTGCTGGGGGTCTGCGTGGGTAAGGAAGGGGCCCTATTAATTGCTTGGGGCTGCATGCTGGAGTGGTCTGCATGGGGAAGGAGGAGGTGCTGTTACTTGCGTTGGTCTGTATGCTGGAGGTCCTGTGTCTTCCCGCCCTTTTTTCCTGCGCCTCCCGCCCTTTTTCCTTTTCCCGCGCCTCCCAGCCCTTTTTCTTTCCCGCGCCTCCCGGACCTTTTTGTTTTCCCTCGCCTCCCGGACTTTTTTTTTTCTTCCTGCCCCTCCCAGCACTTTTTTTTCCCGGCCCTTTTATTTTCTACCGCGCCCTTTTTTCTTTTTCTCGCGCTTCCGGCCCTTTTTTTTCCCCACACTTCCCGGACCTTTTTTTTTCCCCCCCGAGCCTCCTGGACCTTTTTTTCTTTCCCGCGCCTTTCGACACTTTTCTGTGGTATGGGGCCCACCCAGATTCCCTTCCCTCTGACCGGTTGTCTTTTTTTTTTTTTCTAGGCTCTGCTCAACCTCCACTGGCTTCTGCTCTAATGTTGCTGGGTAGTCTTGCAAAATAATGGTTTTATCGCAAATAGATTGCAAATTTTGTTCTGCCTACAGGGTGCCATGATACTCCAACCTCCCCCTCCCAGCATGGGGTCAGTGGATGACGGAGGTTGGATTTATGTCCTCTCAAGTAGTTTTCACAGTGTTAATTTTCCTGGACTCCTGCCGGTGTTGCCATTGCTGCGGGCTCTCTTGCTGCAGCATTTCTCCTATCCTTGCACTATTCCTTTCCTCGTCAAACATCCAGATAGAAGATCTAGGTGCCTTCTGTCACCATTGCCATTTGGGAACACTGTGTGGTTTCCCAGCTTTTGCACCTTTGCTACTCCTGGGCCTATTTTCATTTTTCCAGGCACCCTATCATTTTGCTGGGAGCCCCGCAGCCAGCCTCTGTGGTCATTTCAGCTTGGGGGGGGAAATCTCTCCTTCATGGAGATCTGGATGGCTCCCATCCGTTGGGGTCTCAGCTAAAAAAGGTTTTTGCTTGCATTGAGTGTGAGAACTAGGGGCTGAATTTTCATTTCTATAATTATAAATCTTAGTGTAATATTAGTGAAGAGTAACTGCAAGTGGATCTGTATCAGGGCATGTTCACACATTGCGATTTGTTGAAGAAATGATCTGTAGCAATCTCACCGACAATTTCTTTTGTCTTCAGTAGCCACGTTTAAAAAATTAAATACTCTCTTATGCGACTGGGCTTTCCATGTGACCCCTACAGCCTGATTAGTTGTCTAGGCCAAATAATGGGGCAATATGTAGAGGGAAGTACAGCACTCCTAGTGTGTATTAGGTGCACGGATAGGGTCCTAATCCTTACAATACAAAAAAATGTGGAAGCCGGTACTCTTGAAGTCTTATTTAGAAGTAAAGTATAGTGTATGAAAACTATGAAGTTTCGGAAGTGCCTCTTGGAAGTGCATTGAGCAGCAGGGTGGTTTGCTGTTGAAGGAAAAGAAAAAAAAAATCTCTTTAACCCCTTCACCCCCAAGGGTGGTTTGCACGTTAATGACCGGGCCAATTTTTACAATTCTGACCACTGTATCTTTATGAGGTTATAACTCTGGAACGCTTCAACGGATCTGTGCGATTCTGAGATTGTTTTCTCGTGACATATTGTACCTCACGTTATTGGTAAAATTTCTTCGATATAACTTGCGTTTATTTTTGAAAAAAATGCAAATATGGCGAAAATTTTGAAAATTTTGCAATTTTCAAACTTTGAATTTTTATTCCCTTAAAACAGAGAAATATGTCACACAAAATAGTTAAGAAATAACATTTCCCACATGTCTACTTTACATCAGCACAATTTTGTAATCAAAATTTTTTATTCTTAGGAAATTATAAGGGTTAAAAGTTGACCAGCGATTTCTCATTTTTACAACAAAATTTACAAAGCCATTTTTTTTAGGGACCACCTCATATTTGAAGTCACTTTGAGGGGTCTATATAGCAGAAAATACCCAAAAGTGAAACTATTCTAAAAACTGCACCCCTCAAGGTACTCAAAACCACATTCAAGAAGTTTATTAACCCTTCAGGTGCTTCACAGGAGCTGAAGCAACGTGGAAGGAAAAAATGAATATTTAACTTTTTAGCCACAAAAATGATCTTTTACAAAAAAAATTTTTATTTTCACAAGGGTAAAAGAAGAAAATGGACAGATAAAGTTGTTGTGAAATTTCTCCTGAGTACGCCAATACCCCATAAGTGGGGGAAAACCACTGTCTGTGCGCACAGCAGAGCTCATAAGGGAAGGAGCGCCGTTTGACTTTTTCAAACTAAAATTGGCTGGAATTGAGATTGGACGCCATGTCGTGTTTGGAGAGCCCCTGATGCGCCTAAACAGTGGAAACCCCCCACAAGTGACACCATTTTGGAAACTAGACCCCCTAAGGAACTTATCTAGATCTGTTGTGAGCACTTTGAACCCCCAAGTGTTTCACAAAAGTTTACAATGCCTGGGTGTGAAAAAAAAAAAGAAACAATTTTCCACAAAAATGATTTTTTAGTCCCAAATTTTTGATTTTTCCAAGGAAATTGGACCCCAAAAGTTGTTGGCCAATTTGTCCTGAGTACGCTGATACCCAATATGTCGGGGGGTAAACTGTTTGGGTGCACGGCAGGGCTTGGAAAGGAAGTAGTAACGTTTTGGAATGCAGACGTTGATGGGGGTCATGTTCCGTTTGCAGTGCCCCAGATGAGCCTAAACAGTAGAAACCCCCCACAAGTGACCACATTTTGGAAACTAGACCCCCTAAGGAACTTATCTAGAGCTTTGGTGAGCACTTTGAACCCCCAAGTGCTTCAACACAAGTTTATAATGCCCAGGCATGAAAATAAAAAATCCTATTTTTTTCCCACAAAAATTATTTTTAGTCACTAATTTTTTATTTTCCCAAGGGTAACAGGAGAAATTGGACCACAAAAGTTGTTGTACAATTTGTCCTGAGTACGCTGATACCCGATATGTGGGGGGGAACCACTGTTTGGGCGCACGGCAGAGCTCGGAATGGAAGGAGCACCATTTGACTTTTTCCAACCAAAATTGGCTGGAATTGAGATTGGACGCCATGTTTCATTTGGAGAGCCCCTGATGTGCCTAAACAGTGGAAACCCCCCACAAGTGACCCCATTTGGGAAACTAGACCCCCTAAGGAACTTATCTAGATCTTTGGTGAGCAATTTGAACCCCCAAGTACTTCACAAAAGTTTATAACGTAGAGCCGTAAAATTAAAAAATCATATTTTTTCCACAAAAATGATCTTTTCACCCCAATTTTTATTTTCCCAAGGGTAACAAGACTCCAAAAGTTATTGTGCAATTTGTCCTGAGTACACTGATACCCCATATGTGGGGGCACTGTTTGGGTGCATGGCAGAGTTTGGAAGGGAAGGAGCGCCGTTTGACTTTTTCAACGCAGAATTGGCTGGATGCCATGTCGTGTTTGGAGAGCTCCTGATCTGCCTAAACAGTGGAAACCCCCGACAAATGACACCATTTTGGAAACTAGACCCCTCAAGGAACTTATCTAGATGTGTGGTGAGCACTTTGAACTCCCAAGTGCTTCACAGAAGTTTATAACGTACAGCCGTAAAATAAAAAAAAAATTTTTTTTTACAAAAATGATTTTTTTCGTCCCCAATATTTTATTTTCACAAGGGTAACAGGAGAAATTGGACCCCAAAAGTTGTTGTCCAATTTGTCCTGAGTACGCGGATACCCAATATGTGGAGAAAACTACTGTATGGGTACACGTTGGGGCTCGGAAGGGAAGTAGTGACGTTTTGGATTGTAGACTTTGATGGAATGGTCTGGGGCGTCATGTCGTATTTGGAGAGCCCCTGATGTGCCTAAACAGTGGAAACCCCCCACAAGTGACCCCATTTTGGAAAATAGACCCCACAAGGAACTTATCTAGATTTGTGGTGAGCACTTTGAACCCTGAAGTGCTTTACAGAAGTTTATAATGTACAGCCGTAAAAATAAAAAATATATATTTTTTTTTACAAAAATTATTTTTTTCGCCCCCAATATTTTATTTTCACAAGGGTAACAGGAGAAATTGGACCCCAAAAGTTGTTGTCCAATTTGTCCTGAGTACGCGGATACCCAATATGTGGGAGAAAACTACTGTATGGGTACACGTTGGGGCTCGGAAGGGAAGTAGTGACGTTTTGGATTGTAGACTTTGATGGAATGGTCTGGGGGCGTCATGTCGCATTTGGAGAGCCCCTGATGCGCCTAAACAGTGGAAACCCCCACAAGTGACCCCATTTTGGAAAATAGACCCCACAAGGAACTTATCTAGATGTGTGGTGAGCACTATGAAGCCCCAAGTGCTTCACAGAAGTTTATAACGTACAGCCGTAAAAACAAAAAAAATCATTTTTTTTTGTAAAAATTATATTTTTGCCCCCAGTTTTTTATTTTCCCAAGGGTAACAGAAGAAATAGGACAAATTGCACAATAACTCTTAGGGTCCAGAGTACGCTGATACCCCATGTGGGAGTAAACTCCCACATATTGGGTAACAGAAGAAATAGGACAAATTGCACAATAACTCTTAGGGTCCAGAGTATGCTGATACCCCATGTGGGAGTAAACTACTGTTTGGGCGCATGGCAGAGCTCAGAAGGGAAGGAGCACCGTTTGACTTTTTCAACGCAGAATTGGCTGGAATTGAGATCAGACGCCATGTCACATTTGGAGAGCCCCTGATGTGCCTAAACAGGGAAACCCCCCAATTCTAACTCCAACCCTAACCCCAACACACCCCTAACCCTAGTCCCAACCCTAACCACAAACCTAACCCTAACACACCCTATCCCTAATCCCAACCATAACCCTAATACTAACTTTAGCGCCAACCCTAACCCTAACTTTAGCCGCAACCCTAACCCTAACCCTAATGGGAAAATGGAAATAAATACATTTTTTTAATTTTATTATTTTTCCCTAACTAAGGGGGTGATAAAGGGGGGTTTGATTTACTATTTATAGCGGGTTTTTATGATTGGCAGCTGTCACGCTAAAAGACGCTTTTTATTGCAAAAAATAGTTTTTGCATCACCACATTTTGAGAGCTATAATTTTTGCATATTTTGGCCCACAGAGACATGTGAGGTCTTATTTTTTGCGGTACGTGTTGTCAAGATCCCGTCTGGGTTGGAGCCGATGTTACTGCAAACACTAGGGGAAGCAGAGGCAGGTAGCGTAGTCAGGTGGCAGCCGGAGGTCGGTACACAGGAAAGGCAGTTAGGTAACAGAGGAGCAGGCAGATTACGTAGTCAGGTGGCAGCCGGAGGTCGGTACACAGGAAAGCAGTGTTTGTAGCAATGGATCAGGCGGAGAGCGTAGTCAGAAGGCAGGCCGAGGTCGGTTCACAGGAGAGCAGTGTTTGTAGCAATGGATCAGGCGGAGAGCGTAGTCAGAAGGCAGGCTGAGGTCGGTTCACAGGAGAGCAGTGTTTGTAGCAATGGATCAGCAGGAAACGCTTGACTAAAGGCTTGGAGCTCAATAATCTCGCAATGACACACCCACAGGGCCAGGTTTATATAGGGTGTGTAATTGGCAATCAGAGGCCCAATCAAGAGAGCACTAGGTGTAGCCAATTAGGAAGAACAGTCAATGGTATCTGGGTTCAGCAAGGAACTTTGCAGCCAGCAGAATAGCTCAGATGGTAGAGCTGCTGGCCAGTAGACAAGAGGTACTGGGTTCGACTCCTGACAGTACTCCCCTCCTTCCAGGATGGCCTCTGGACATCTCAGGAGCTGGCTTATCCGGGTACCTCTGATGAAAGGCTCTTGTTAGTCTAGGAGCATGGACGTTGTCTCTTGGTTCCCATGAATTTTCCTCTGGTCCGTAACCCTTCCACTGCACCAGATACTGCAGTTTACCTCTGAATTTTCGGGAGTCCAGAATCTTATCCACAATGTATTCTTCTTCACCACGGATCCTTTCTGGTGGAGGAGGTGGCTGAATTCTTCCTGGAAACGGGTTTTCACAGAAGGGTTTGAGCAAGGATATGTGAAACACTGGATGAATCTTTAGATTGTTGGGAAGTTTTAAACGAAAAGCAACCTGGTTAATTTTTGCAGAAATTTGAAAAGGTCCAATGAATTTCTGACCCAATTTGGAGGATGGCACATGTGTCTTAAGGTTTTTAGTGGACAGCCAAACTTTGTCTCCAACCTGAAGAGAAGGGGGCACTCTCCGATGTTTATCTGCTGCTTCTTTATATACTTCCTGGGTCTTGAGTAATATCTCTGATAATTCCTTCTGGGATTCCTGTAATTTTGCAAGCCTGTCATTTACAGCAGGAATGGGAGTGTTCACTGGCAGATTAGGGATAAATACTGGATGTACTCCATAATTAGCAAAAAATGGGGTTTGAGATGTAGCGCTATGTATGGAGTTGTTGTAGGCAAACTCTGCTGTTGGTAAATAGTCCACCCAGTCATCCTGAAGATAGGAAATGAAGCAACGGAGGTATTGCTCCAAAGTCTGGTTCGTTCTCTCCGTCTGGCCATTGGACTGAGGATGGAAAGCGGTAGAAAGATTCACCGTGACTCCCAAGGCTGTACAGAAACTCTTCCAAAATTTTGACGTAAACTGAACGCCTCTGTCAGACACCACGCTGTCGGGAATTCCATGTAACCTGAATACCTCTTTGATTATCAGTTCTGCAGTTTTTTCAGCAGTAGGAATTCCTTCAGTTGGAATAAAGTGGGCCATTTTGTGAGTCGGTCCACTATGACAAGGATGACGGTCATCTGTTTGGAAGGGGGTAGTTCCACAATAAAATCCATGGAAATAGATCCCCAAGGCCTGGATGGAACTGGAAGTGGTTGCAAGAGTCCTAGAGGAGACGATCGTGGGGTCTTGTTTCATGCGCATGTTAAACAGGTTGAAACATATTTCCTCACATCCTTCCTACAATTAGGCCACCAAAAGAAACAAAGTAGTAAGTCTTGTGTTTTTGCAACTCCAGGATGTCCTGCCTGTTTAGAATCATGGACACTTTTGAGGACTTCAAGGCGAGAAGATTCAGGTACATATATTTTGTGTTTCTGCATCCAAAACCCCTCTTTGAATGAAAGATCGACGTCTTCCGAAGGATGGTTAAGGAAAGAGTCCTCTTGATATCCATCTTTAATTCTATTACATAGTCCTCTAGAGTGCAATATTCCCAAAAAATTTTTAGGGCCTAGAATTGTATCGTCATTACTAGACCTCTCCTGAGGTTCCGAACACATCCTGGACAGGGTGTCAGCCTTGCCATTTCTTGAACCAGGCCGGTAAGAAATTATAAAATTGAATCTTGAGAAAAATAAGGCCCATCGTGCTTGTCTTGCAGACAATCTTTTTGCTGTACGGAGGAATTCAAGATTCTTGTGGTCCGTGAGGACAGTCACAGGGTGATTGGCACCTTCCAAAAGATGTCTCCATTCGGAGAAGGCAACTTTAATGGCTAACAGTTCTTTATTACCGATGTCGTAGTTCTTTTCTGCAGATGACATGGTGTGGGAAAGAAACGCACATGGGTGAAGTTGCATTTTGTCCCCAACTCGCTGAGACAGAATGGCTCCCACTGCAGAGTCTGAGGCGTCCACTTCGACAGTAAATGGCAATTCAGGATTTGGGTGTACTAACAATGGAGCAGACGTAAAAAGAGTTTTCAATTTGTCAAAAGCCTCCTGTGCCTCCGGAGACCAGAAAAATGCTTTGGTCTTTTTTGTTAGTGTAGTAATTGGTAGAATGATCCGTGAAAAGTTCTTTATAAATTTTCGGTAAAAATTTGCAAATCCTATGAAACGCTGGACGTCTTTTAAATTTCTTGGAACAGGCCAGTCCACTACAGCATTGATTTTGCCGGGATCCATGCTCAGACCTTCTGGGGAGATGATATATCCCAGAAATTGGATACTGGTTTGTTCAAACTCACATTTTTCAAGTTTAATGTAAAGATGGTTCTCCTGTAGTCGTTCCAAGACTAACTGGACGTGCCTGCGATGCTCTTCCAAGGTGTCTGAAAATATAAGAATGTCATCGAGATAAGCCACAACGAATTGGTCCAAGAAATCTCGAAATACATCATTAATAAAATGTTGAAAGGTGGCTGGGGCATTGCTAAGACCAAAGGTCATAACCAGAGATTCAAAATGTCCATATCTCGTTCTGAAGGCTGTCTTCCACTCATCTCCTGGGCGAATCCGTATGAGGTTGTAAGCCCCTCTAAGATCCAGCTTCGTAAAGATTTTCGCAGAACGGAGTCTCTCAAATAGTTCAGGAATCAAGGGTAGCGGGTAGCGATTCTTGACAGTGATATTATTCATCTCTCTGTAGTCAATACATGGCCGCAGAGTGGAGTCTTTCTTTTCAACAAAGAACAGGGGTGCCCCAGCTGGAGATGTGGAAGGTCGAATAAAGCCTTTCTCTAAATTTTCATCCAGGAACTTTCTTAATACCTTCAATTCAGGTTCGGAAAGATTGTAAATCCGTCCAAATGGAATGGTTGCTCCTGGCAGCAATTCAATGGGACAGTCGTAAGGACGGTGAGGAGGTAATTGATCTGCTTTCTTCTTACTGCAGACATCAGAGAACTGCTGATATTGAGGTGGTAGTTTTCTCTTCCTTCTCATGCGAAATCTCAGAGATTTGGACTTGTTGGAGAACAGGGGGTTCCTTATGACAATTATTCTTACAGTAGTCAGATGGAAAGGTGATGGTCCTTGATGCCCAGTTGATAGAAGGGTTATGGACTGAAAACCAGGGATCCCTAGAATAACCGGAAATTTCGGAGATGAAATAAGGTGGAAACTGACAGCTTCATGATGATCCGGTTCGATACAAATCTCCAGTTCGATTGTCTCATGCGTGACAGGTCCAGAAGACAAGGGTGATCCATCCACAGTTTCCATTTCAATTGGTGTGGATTTGGTCCTACTGGAAATATTATTATCACGTGTAAATTTTAAGTCCATAAAATTTCCTCCTGCTCCCGAATCCAACAGGGCAGAGCATTGTATTTTTTGGGTGCCCATTACAACCTGAATGGGGATTACAAAATGAGATGATGTAGAATGTATTTTGTCTATTTCTGGCGTTACTGATGAGATAGTCTGCAAGATGGAATCCGACTGCTGAGAAAGGTCCATATTGCTGGCAGACCTCTTGTTGGTAAAGGCTATAGTCTTTTTGTTAGGACAGTTGATGGCATAGTGTCCAGGGTCCCCACAATAGAGGCAGAGATGTTCTGCACGTAGCCTCTCCTTCTCCTGTGCAGAGAGTGGTCTTCGGATGACGTCGATCTGCATCGGTTCAGACACGCCTTGCGTCTTTTCTTGGTGGTCCGATGCTGAAAATGAGAAGCCAGGGCTATTCCCAAGTGCTCGCAGTCTCTCCTTTCTCCTTTCAGTAAGTCTCTGGTCAATCCGATACATAGTTGAATAAAGTCCCCCAACTGGTCAGGGTCTCAACCCTGGCAAGCTCGTCTTTCACTGGTTCTGATAACCCTCGTCGAAATTGACTTCTCTGGGCCCTGGATTCCAGGTGGTGTCGCCACCCAGCGACGAACTCCGATGTATATTCCGCAACAGAGCGACGTCCTTGGCGCAAATTATGTAATTTGGTTTCTGCTGTGGCACAGCGGTTTGGGTCATCAAAAACTTGATTCATAGCTGCGATGAAAGCTTCCAGGTCATTAAGGAGGGCATAGTCCTTTTCTACATAAGGTGAAGCCCAAGCAAGAGCTTCATCCGTCAGGAGATTTATCATGAAAAAAACTTTCTTCCTCTCAGTGGTAAAGGAGCAGGTTGCATCTGGAAGTATATGCGGCATTGATTGAGGAATCCCGGTACTGCTTGCGATCCCCACTGAACTTTGCAGCAGCGGCAGCCGCGCGTTTGATTCGGACCCTGAATTGCGCACGTCCAGAAGTTGTTTTTGTAGCTCAATTACTTCCTGTTGTATCGCCGTGAAATCAGTTTGTAACTTGGCATATTTTCCTTGAGAGTCAGTACAAAAACTTTGAAGCTCTGTAACTTGCCGCCTCAGGGTGTTCACAGCGGACTCCATTTTGGCGCGAGATTATTCTGTCAAGATCCCGTCTGGGTTGGAGCCGATGTTACTGCAAACACTAGGGGAAGCAGAGGCAGGAGCGTAGTCAGGTGGCAGCCGGAGGTCGGTACACAGGAAAGGCAGTTAGGTAACAGAGGAGCAGGCAGATTACGTAGTCAGGTGGCAGCCGGAGGTCGTACACAGGAAAGCAGTGTTTGTAGCAATGGATCAGGCGGAGAGCGTAGTCAGAAGCAGGCCGAGGTCGGTTCACAGGAGAGCATGTTTGTAGCAAGGATCAGGCGGAGAGCGTAGTCAGAAGGCAGGCCGAGGTCGGTTTCACAGGAGAGCAGTGTTTGTAGCAATGGATCAGCAGGAAACGCTTGACTAAAGGCTTGAGCTCAATAATCTCGCAATGACACACCCACAGGGCCAGGTTTATATAGGGTGTGTAATTGGCAATCAGAGGCCCAATCAAGAGAGCACTAGGTGTAGCCAATCAGGAAGAACAGTCAATGGTATCTGGGTTCAGCAAGGAACTTGCAGCCAGCAGAATAGCTCAGATGGTAGAGCTGCTGGCCAGTAACAGAGGTACTGGGTTCGACTCCTGACACGTGTTGACGTTTTTATTGGTACCATTTTTGAGCACGTGACATTTTTTGATCGCATTTTATTCGATTTTTGGGAGGTTAGAATGAACAAAAAACAGCAATTCATGAATTTCTTTGGGGGAGGCGTTTATAAACCCTTCCGCGTGTGGTAAAATTGATAAAGCAGTTTTATTCTTCGGGTCAGTACGATTACGGCAATACCTCATTTATATCATTTTTTTATGTTTTGGCGCTTTTATAGAATAAAAACAATTTATATAAAAAATAATTATTTTTGCATCGCTTTATTCTGCAAGCTATAACTTTTTTATTTTTTCGCTGATGATGCTGTATACGGCTCATTTTTTTGCGGGACAAATGACGTTTCAGCGGTACCATGTTTCTTTATATACGGTCTTTTTGATCACGTGCTATTCCACTTTTTTTCAGCGGTATGATGATAAAGCACTGATTTTTTGCTTTGTTTTTATTTTTTTTAAAGGGTTCACAAAATGGGTTAACTAGTGGGACAGTTTTATAGGGGGGGTCGTTGCGGACGCGCGATACCAAATATGTGTACTTTTATTGTTTTATTTTTTTTTATTTACAGGAAGAAATGAATTTATTGGGGAATATTTTTATTTTTTTTTATTTTGAATTTTTTTTTTTACACATGTTTATTTTATTTTTTTTTACTTTTTTAGATTGTCCCAGGGTGGGACATCACTGTAGAATGTCATATCGCTGGGCTCACAGTGTGCACAGCACTCTGTGAGACCAGCGATCTCACAGGCAGCAATGCAGGCTTCTCAGTGCCTGCTCTCAGCCCCCGGGAGCGCAGCTGATCGCTAGACGTACTATCCCCATCCATGGTCAGATTGTCACGGGTTTTATGGACGGGATAGTACGTCAGATGTCAGAGAGGGGTTAAATCTTCTGCTTCAGCGAGTGTTAGCCAGCTGAGTTTGACCGGAGCGTAAGTGTGAACGGTGGTAAGTGTGTGTCTTGTGATTCAGTGACTTTGGATTCAGGGAGCTTCCAAGGGAGGAATTACTGAATTGCTGTTATATTTTATAATACTTTTTATTTATTTTTACTTATCTTTGCTGTCTGGTGAATTCCCCATTAGGAATGTGCTCCACTGTTGCCAATGCCATCCAGTGTACATCTTGTCATATGTAGCAATCCTTGAACAGCCGGTCAAGGATGCATACTGCTGTGCGAGATGTGAGCACATTGTGCTTTTGGAAGCCCAGATACTGGTTCTAAATGTGCAGCTGGCAACATTGAGATCCGTAGACAATATGGAAAGGAGTCTTCTGCTCACTGAGCAGACGCTCAATGGGATAGATGAGGGGGGATGCTAGGATGGAGCTGCAGAAAGTGAAGCAGCAAGCTGAGTGACAGAAGGCGGGGTAGAGGAAGAGCGCCAGGGAGGCTAGTCCTGATCTGGCACACCCCAATAAGTTTGCTAAGTTGGCAGATGAGGGGATTGTCAGTACAGGGGTAGCACTGCTGCAGCAAGGCATGTCCTCTGAAAGCCAGAGAGCATCTGCTCCAGTAAGGGGGAAATAGGAGAGCAGTGCAGGCCAACAGGTGCTGGTAGTGGGGACTACATTTTTAGGGAACAGATAGGCAATCTGTCACAAAGACAGGGATCGTCGAACAGGTGCTGCTTACCTGGGCGCTGAGTCCGACACATCGCTGATCGAGTTGACAGATTACTGGGAGGGGCTGGTGAGGACCCAGCGTTATGGTGCACATTGGCACAAATGACAAAGTTAGAGGTAGGTGGAAGATGTCACGCTGTCACTGCATACAGGAGGACAGGGTCCTATGCTTGACCCTAAGCTGGGGTCCTGACTAATCCCTCTACCTGGAGGAACTGTTAATTGTACAGAGGTCCAGGCCGCCAGCGTAACCCTACCTCCTGCGAATCCCTGAACCTCAGTAATCTAGTACTGAGAAGGACCCCGATCACAACAGTAGAGGACCAGGGTAGTAAACGCTTATACACAGTAACTAGACGAACGAGACAGTACAAGGGGAAAACCAAAACCCACCTTGCATACAAAAACTCACAACAAAAATAACAGAGGGAGCACAAACGGGTAAGGAGATAAATGATAAAGCGAGAAGGAAAAAGCCACACCGAGAACACTTCGCTTCAAACTCTTCAATACCACGATCCGCTCTGATGGTCTGTATGAAATGCTTTCACCGACAACTACCCTAACAGACCTGCAGGTATTTGAAGGAGTCTCAATACTGCAGAATTAACTGCAGCTGGGTGAGGCTGGGCCCCATCTAGCGCAGAGAGAATTAACTCCCTCACTGCCGAAAAAACACCAAGCACCAAAAACTCAGCTGCGAGAAGTCAGGCTGTGCAATCGCGACGATCTTCGTGGCGACACACCCATGACAGTACCCCCCCTCTACGAGGGGCCTCAGGACCCTCTGGGCAAGGTTTACTCGGGTGGGTCGTGTGGAAGGTCCGAATTAATCTATCTGCGTTATTATCCGACGCAGGAACCCACGTCCTCTCTTCAGGACCATACCCCTTCCAATGAACCAGGTACTGAAGGGACCAGCGATTAAAACGTGAATCGACAACTTTCGATACCTGAAACTCCAAGTTACCATTGACCACCACTGGAGGAGGAGTTAAAGGTGACGGTATCACCGGCGCCACATACCTCTTAAGCAAAGATCTGTGGAACACGTTGTGAATTTTAAACGTAGGGGGGAGGTCAAGACGGAATGCCACCGGATTAATTATAGAACTGATCCTATACGGACCGATGAACCTGGGACCCAGTTTCCAGGAGGGAACCTTAAGTTTTATATTCTTGGTAGACAACCATACCCGATCGTTCACACTTAGGTCCGGACCAGACACTCTCCTCCTATCAGCCATACGTTTGTATCGGTTCCCCATAGTACTCAGATTATTCAGCACCCCTCTCCACACTGAAGCGAGTGATGACGAAAATCATTCCTCCTCAGGAACCCCCAAAGAGCCCCCCCTACTGAAAGTACAAAACTGGGGGTGAAAACCATATGCCCCAAAAAACGGGGACTTACCAGTGGACTCGCTCCGCCTAGTATTAAGAGCAAACTCCCGCCAAAGGCAAGAAAGAAGCCCAGTCCTCCTGATTCTCTGACACAAAACACCGGAGATATGTCTCCAAGCTCTGGTTCAGACGTTCCGTCTGACCATTGGTCTGAGGATGAAAAGCCGATGAAAACGACAAATGCATCCCAGCCGTGTACAAAATGCCTTCCAGAATTTGGACACAAATTGAGACCCCTGATCCGACACCACATCGAGGGTACCCCGTGAAGCCTCACAATCTCCCCAATGAACACCTGTGCAAGAGTTTTAGCATTAGGAAGAGCGATAAAATGTGCCATCTTGCTGAACCTGTCCACTACAACGAGTATGACCGTTTTACCCGAAGACGGCGGGAGGTCCGTAATAAAGTCCATAGACAGATGAGTCCAAGGACGCTCCGGGATTTTTAAAGGTAAGAGGCCCCAGACGGACGGGTATGTGGGGTCTTAGAGCGCGCACAAACCCCACAGGATGCAACAAAAGTTACCACCTCCCTATGTAAGTTAGGCCACCAAAAGCGACGCGAGAGGAGATCCACAGTTGCTTTACTCCCTGGGTATCCTGCCAAAGCTGAGTTATGGTGTGCCTCAATCACCTTTTGTCGCAACTGATCTGGAACAAACAGTCTCCCTGGAGGTCCAACAGGGGCGTCCCCCTGAGCCTCCAATACTTCCTCCTCAAGCTCAGAGCATACTGCCGACACCACCACCCCCTCCTGAAGGATAGGAACCGGGTCATCCGTATTCCCGGCCCCAGGGAAACTACGAGATAAGGCATCCGCCTTTACATTTTTTGACCCCGGACGATATGTGACGACAAATTAAACCTGGTAAAAAACAACGACCACCTAGCCTGTCTGGGATTCAGACGTTTAGCGGACTCGAGATATAACAGGTTCTTGTGATCGGTGATGACGGTGACCGGATGGACTGCCCCCTCCAAAAAATGGCGCCACTCCTCAAAAGCCAACTTAATGGCCAAGAGTTCCCTATTGCCGACATCGTAATTCCTCTCAGCGGACGACAATTTTTTAGAGAAAAAAGCGCACGGACGCCACTTACCAGGGGACGAAACTTGTGATAATACTGCTCCCACCCCTACCTCAGAAGCGTCTACTTCTACAATGAACGGCTGAGACGCATCAGGTTGAATGAGTATGGGTGCTGAGGCAAAACATTTTTTCAAGTAGGAAAATGCTTGACAAGCCTTGTCAGACCACCTAGAAAAATCCGTCCCTTTCTTTGTCGTGTCTGTGAGAGGTTTAACCATGGACGAGAAATTACGAATAAATTTCCGGTAATAATTAGCAAACCCCAGGAAACGTTGTAGTGCCTTAAGATTCTCTGGCAGATCCCACTCAAGAACTGCCCGCACTTTCCCAGGGTCCATACGAAAACCGGATGCTGACACCAGGAAGCCTAAGAACTGGAGTTCCTGTACTGCGAACACACACTTTTCCCATTTGGTGTACAGTTTATTATCCCGCAAGATCTGTAACACCTGCCTAACATGCTCCTGATGAGACACAAGATCTGGCGAGTAAATTAAGATATCATCCAGATATATGACAACAAACTGTCCCACCAGGCGGCGAAAAATGTCATTAACAAAGTGTTGGAACACCGCCGGAGCATTAGTAAGACCGAATGGCATGACAAGGTTCTCATAATGCCCCTCCGGAGTGTTAAACGCCGTCTTCCACTCATCCCCCTCCTTCATCCTAATCAGATTGTACGCCCCCGGAGATCCAACTTAGAGAACCATTTGGCGCCCACGATCTGATTGAAGAGATCGGGGATAAGTGGGAGAGGATACGGATCTCGGACCGTAATCCGATTAAGTTCACGGAAATCAAGGCAAGGGTGTATGCCTCCATCTTTCTTCTTCACAAAGAAGAACCCCGCGGCCACCGGGGAAGATGAAGGTCTAATATGCCCCTTAGCCAAACTCTCTGAAATATAATCTTTCATGGCCTGCCTCTCAGGACCAGATAGGTTATACAACCTAGATTTAGGTAACTTGGCCCCAGAGAGCAGTTTTACAGAACAGTCATACACGCGATGAGGAGGTAGTTCCTGACACCCTTTCTCCGAGAATACATCCTCAAAATCCGCCAGAAATGGAGGTAAGACTCTAGGAGCGACCGCACCGATGACCGTATTCATGCAGTTTTTATTACAGAATTCACTCCATTGGCTTATCTCTCTCGATTGCCAATTAATAACCGGGTTATGCTTAGTTAACCAAGGAAGGCCCAACACTATAGGAGTGGGAAGACCCTCCAACACGTAACAAGACAACAGTTCTTTATGTATCGCCCCCACTTGAAGATTTACTTTATGCACTGCTTGCAAAAAACTTCCCTGACCGAGAGTCCTGGCGTCGATCGAGAATATGGGGATGGGTTTAGCCAACACACTCAATCGCATACCTTGAACCCGGGCAAACCGAGCGTCCACCAGATTAGCCCTGGCCCCACTATCCAGAAGAACAGATATCCTCTCAGTTCTCGTACCCACCACCACCTCCGCCGGTACGAGAAACTGAAACGAACCTAGGGACGAAATACCTACTCCCAGATTGCCGTCCACCACACAACCTGGGATCAATAGTTTTCCGATGACCCTTTACTCTGCAAAGGACGGGCTGGACACCCCCCAATAAAATGTCCCTTTCTCCCGCAGAAGAAATACCTTCCTGTCTTGTGGCGCACCGCCGGTCCCCTCCCCCGAAATGATGTCCCTCCTAACTGCATAGGCTCCTCTGGACTGACCAGGGGAACCTCCATATAAGGGGTCCTTGTAGAAGGTGGAGTCATCACAGGGGGCGGAGTTACCCCGCACCTCTCCCGAAGCCGTCTGTCAATGCGAATAGCAAGGGCCATAGCGGCTTCCAGTGACGCGGGAGGGTCATACTGTGCCAATACATCCTTTAATTTGTCAGATAAACCTTGACAAAACTGGCTCCTAAGAGCCGGGTCATTCCACTGGGTGTCCGTGGCCCACCTACGGAACTCCGAACAGAATTCCTCCGCCGGACGATCTCCCTGCTGGATCCTACGTAACTTAGATTCAGCAAGGGAGATCCGATCCAGGTCATCATATACGAGACCCAAAGCTGCGAAAAACCTATCCACTGACTGGAGAGCTGGGGAGCCCGGAGGAAGAGAGAACGCCCATGATTGTGGGTCCCCTTGTAGGAGCAAGATGACAATTCCCACCCTTTGTTCTTCACTCCCCGTTGACCGTGGCCGCAGCCGAAAGTACAAGTTACATGCTTCTCGGAAAACAAAAAACTTGTCCCGCCCCCCAGTAAACCTGTCAGGGAGAGCTACTTTAGGTTCTGGTCCGGCTTGTTCCGGGGGATACAAAACCTTGGACTTAACGTCCGCCAGCTCCATGGACAAACTCTGCAACTGCCGAGCTAGACTAGCTACTGGATCCATGGTGGCTGGAGAGAATCTTTTGTCGATCGGTGAAAATGTCACGCTGTCACTGCGTACAGGAGGACAGGGTCCTATGCTGACCCTAAGCTGGGGTCCTGACTAATCCATCTACCTGGAGGTACTGTTAATGGTACAGAGGTCCAGGCCGCCAGCGTAACCCTACCTCCTGCGAATCCCTGAACCTCAGTAATCTAGTCGTGAGAAGGACCCCAATCACAACAGTAGGGGACAGGGTAGTAAACGCTTATACACAGTAACTAGACGAACGAGACAGTACAAGGGGAAAACCAAAACCCACCTTGCATACAAAAACTCACACCACAATAACAGAGGGAGCACAAACGGGTAAGGAGATAAATGATAAAGCGAGGAAGGGAAAAAACCACACCGAGAACACTTCGCTCCAAACTCTTCAATACCACGATCCGCTCTGATGGTCTGCATGAAATGCTTTCACCGACAACTACCCTAACAGACCTGCAGGTATTTGAAGAAGTCTCAGTACTGCAGAATTAACTGCAGCTGGGTGAGGCTGGGCCTCGTGTAGCACAGAGAGAGAGAATTAACTCCCTCACTGCCGAAAAACAGCAAGCACCAAAAACTCAGCTACGAGAAGTCAGGCTGTGCAATCGCGACGATCTTCGTGGCGACACACCCATGACAGAAGATCCTTAAAGATGATTTCAGGGAATTAGGCTGCAAGCTTAAAGCAAGGACCTCAAAGATGGTATGTTCTGAAATACTGCCTGTACCACGTGCCACACCAGAGAGGCAACAAGAGATTAGGGAGGTTAATAAGTGGCTCAAGAATTGGTGTAGGAAGGAGGGGTTTGGGTTCCTGGAGAACTGGGCCGACTTCTCAGTTGGCTACAGGTTCTATGCTAGGGATGGGCTGCATCTCAATGAGAAGGGTGTAGCTGTGCTGGGGGAGAAAATGGCTAGAAGGTTGGAAGAGTGTTTAAACTAGGGACTGGGGGAGGGTATTCATTTTATAGAAGGGGAAGGCAGTGCAGATAGAGACCTGGGCACAAATAATGAAATGGGGGATGGGGGTGGCATGGGGGGGTGGGGTTAGAACAGTTAATAATTTAAGACAGTATAGAGGTACAGAGAGATACATAAAGTGCATGTATACTAATGCCAGAAGCCTCACCAACAAAATGGAGGAATTAGAATTTATTTTGTTGAAACATAAGTATGACATGGTGTTGATATCTGAGACATGGCTGGATGAGATGACTGGTCTGTTAATTTACAGGGCTATAGTCTGTTCAGAATTGACCGTACAAATAAGCGAGGGGGAGGTGTGTGTTTATATGTAAAATAATCCTTAAAACCCATCCTGCGTGATAATATATGTGAATCTAATAAAAATGTAGAGTCCCTGTAGGTGGAGATAAGGGGAGGGGGAAAAATAATAAAATACTGATAGGGGTTTGTTATAAGTCTCCAAAAATAATGAAAGCAACGGAGAATATCCTCGTAAAGCAAATAGATGAAGCAGCGACTCAAGGAGAAGTCATTATTATGGGGGACTTCAACTATGAAATACATTGGGGAACAGAAACCTGCAGTTCCAGCAAAGGTAGTAGGTTTTAGACAACTATGAGAGACAACTACCTTTCACAACTAGTTCAGGACCCAACAAGAAGGGGGGCACAGCTAGACCTAATATTAACCAACAGGCCGGATCGCATATCAAATATAAGGATTGGGGGTCACTTAGGTAATAGTGATCACAAAATAATAAGTTTTCATGTATCCTTTAATAAGATGTGTATTAGAGGGTTACAAGGACACTAAACTTCAGGAAGGCAAATTTCCAACGGATGAGATGATCTTGGTGCAATTAACAGGGACGATATCCTGAGACATAAAAATACACAAAGAAAATGAGAGACGTTTATTAGCATCCTGAATAGGACCTGTGCACAGTATATACCCTATGGGAATAAACATTCTAGAAATAGGAGGAAACCACTATGACTAAATTGAGCTGTATGGGGCGCAATAAGGGATAAAAAGAAAGCATTTAGGGTACTAAAGCAAGTAGGTAGTGATGAGGCATTAAATAAATACAGAAGATTAAATAAATTCTGTAAAAAGCAAATTAAGACAGCAAAGATTGAGACAGAGACTCATTGCCAGAGAAAGTAAAAATAATCCCAAAATATTCTTTAACTACATAAATAGTAAGAAACTAAAAAATAATAGTGTTGGTCCCCTTAAAAATAGTCTGGGTGAAATGGTGGATGAGGATGAGGAAAAAGCCAATCTGCTAAATGACTTTTTTTCGACAGTATTTACACAAGAAAATCCCATGACAGGTAACATGTTCAGTGATAAAAAAAAAATTTCTTCATTAAATTTCACCTGCTTAACCCAGCAGGAAGTATGGCGGCGTCTAAAAATCACTAAAATTGACAAATCCCCGGGCCCGGATGAGATACACCCCTGAGTACTGCAGGAATTAAGTACAGTCATAGATAGACCATTATTTTTAATCTTTAAAGATTCCATAATAACAGGGTCTGTACCACAGGACTGACGTATAGCAAATGTGGTGCCAATATTCAAAAAGGGGACAAAAACTGAACTTGAAAATTATAGGCCAGTGAGATTAACCTCTACTGTGGGTAAAATCCTGGAGGGTTTTCTAAGAGATACTATACTGGAGTATCTGAAGAAGAATAACCTCATGACCCAGTATCAACATGGGTTTACGAGGGACCGTTCCTGTCAGACTAATCTGATAAGCTTTATTGAAGAAGTAAGTTCCGAACTAGACCAAGGAAATGCAGTGGACGTGGTGTACATGGACTTTTCAAAAGCCTTTGATAAGGTGCCACACAAAAGGTTGATACATAAAATGAGAACAATGGGATAGGCGAAATATGTGTAAGTGGGTTAAGAACTGGCTCAGGGATAGGAATCAAAGAGTGGTTATTAATGGAGCACACTCGGACTGGGTCACAGTTAGCAGTGGGGTACCACAGGGGTCAGTATTGGGGCTGCTTCTTTTTAACATATTAATGACCTTGTAGGGGGCATACAGAGTAGCATTTTAATATTTGCAGATGACACTAAACTCTGCAGGGTAATCACTACAGAGGAGGACAATTTTATATTACTGGAGGATTTATGTAAACTAGAAGCTTGGGCTTACAAATGGCAAATGAGCTTTAATGGGGATAAATGTAAGGTCATGCACTTGGGTAGAACAAACAAGATGTATAATTATGTGCTTAATTGTAAAACACTGGGCAAAACTGTCACTGAAAAAGACGTGGCTGTATGGGTGGACGACAAACTCACATCTAGTGGCCAGTGTCAGGCAGCTGCTGCAAAGGCAAATGAAATAATGGGATACATTAAAAGAGGCATAGATTCTCATGAGGAGAACATAATTTTACCTCTATACAAGTCACTAGTGCGACCACACTTAGAATACTGTGTACAGTTCTGGTCTCCTGTGTATAAGAAAGACATACCTGAACTGGAGCGGGTGCAGAGAAGAGCGACAGAGTTTATTAGAGAACTGGGGGGTCTGCAATACCAGGACAGGTTATTACACTTGGGTTATTTAGTTTGGAAAAACGAAGGCTTAGGAGTGATCTTTGTTATGATTCGGTAACTGAGGAGAAATGGCAAAAAATAGCAAAAGAGGTAATACACCAGAGAGGCTGGAACCTATTGGATTGCAGTAACCTGAACTAACCACACAACTAGATGTAGCCGTGGATCGTTCCTACATTGATCCTAGATGCCTCGTCACAGCCTGAGAGATAATTACACCTAAAGGCAGAAAGATGAAAGCTGTCTGCCCTGGAGCAGATCCCCAAAGAAAGGAGCAGTGGGCAGCAACTAACAGAATGGATTTTAACAGGGAAAAATGCAAAGTACTACATCTGGGCAATAAAAATGAAAAAAGCATATACAAAATGGGAGGAATAGGGCTAAGTAACAGCACATGTGAAAAAGACTTGGGTATACTAATTGATCACAGACTGAACATGAGTCAACAGTGTGATGCAGCAGCAAAAAAGGCAAATGCAATTCTAGGATGTATCAACAGAAGCATACAGTCTAGATCACGTGAGGTCATTATTGCCCTCCTCTTTGGTCAGACCTCATCTGGAATACTGTGTCCAGTTTTGGGCACCACATTTTAAAAAAGACATCAACAAACTGGAGCAAGTTCAGAGAAGAGCCACCAGAATGGTGACCGGTCTGCAAACCATGTCCTATGAGGAACGGTTGCAGGATTTGGGAATGTTTAGCTTGCAAAAAAGAAGACTGAGAGGAGACTTAATAGCTGTCTACAAATATCTCAAGGGCTGTCACATTGTAGAAGGATCATTTTTATTCTCATTTGCACAAGGAAAGACTAGAAGCAATGGGATGAAACTGAATGGGAGGAGACTAGATTAGATATTAGAAAAAACTTTTTGACAGTTAGGGTGATCAATGAGTGGAACAGGCTGCCACGAGAGGTGGTGAGTTCTGCTTCAATGGAAGTCTTCAAACAGAGGCTGGACAGACATCTGTCTGGGATGATTTAGAGAATCCTGCTTTGAGCAGGGGGTTGGACCAGATGGCCCAGGAGGTCCCTTCCAACTCTACTATTCTATGATTCTATGATTCTAAATAGGAAGCCCCCAAACATGTAATGGCGGTTAGACAAGAAGAAAACACGGACACAGTGTTGTGAATGGGTTTGAGATGAGTTCTGGGCAGAGGCTCCCTCTGGTGGTTGCAAGCGGTGCTAGTGAAGATTGTGAGGACTGGGAGTCAGGTGTTACTGACTGGTCTTATATAAGGGAGTCATTTTCCCATCAGAGTTGCCGGTGATCGATTGTTCTGGTCTGAATCCTTCATTCCAGTTTCCCTTGTAGCCTGCTGTGTCGTGTCTGCATCTCCTGCTTACAGATAAGACTTTTGCTTCTTTTGTGTTTGTGCTATATTTTTGCATTTTGTCCTGCACTTCTTTGGGGCCTTCAGGGTCCCCTCCGGGGGCTTCTGCCCTCTCAGTTTAGTTCAGCCACTGAGTTTTGTTCTTTTGCTTTTTCCAGTTTTTTCAGTGGCTGCTGTTTTTATTTTGTTACACCAGAGAACTAATTTAGGTGGTAGAGTGTGTGATCTCAGGTGATTTTGAAATTAGTAGAGTTGGTGCTTTTCAGGGTTTTCTGGGATTGCAGTAAGTACCCTTCCTATCCTTTTCTATTTAGATAGTTTGGGCCCCAGCGTTTGCTCATACTATTTTCTTTCTGTGTCAGTATTTCCTCTTGTCTAACCGCCATTACATGTTTGGGGGCTTTCTGTTATCTTTGGGGTTCTGCTCCGGGGCAGATAGCTTTCCTATTTCTATCTTTAGGTGTAGTTAGTTTCTCAGGCTGTGATGAGGCGTCTAGGACCAACGTAGGAACACTCCACGGCTGCCTCTAGTTGTGGTGGTTAGTCAGGGTACTGCAATCTCATAGATTACAACTGCTCTGGTGTATTGCCTTTTTTACCTGCACTCCTCAGCTACCGAAACATAACATTATCACCGGCCTAAAAATTGAAATTGGTACTCACAGAAGGAAAAAAAATATTGTGAAAGAAAAAAAGTTGTCAGAGTTGTCAGAGATATTTTTCTGTTTGTTGCATTTTTTTTTTTTCCTCTGTATCTCTGGGTGCTGGGGAGGATCTTTTCTCCCAATGGAGTTTGCACAGTTGTCTGGCCGTGTGGATCAGCTTGCCACTGAGGTTCAGAGTATTGCTGCATATCTTGCTAGGTTGCCTGTTGTGGAACCTAGGATCCCCATGCCAGATTTGTTTTTAGGGGATCGAGCTAAGTTTCAGAATTTCAAAAATAATTGTAAATTGTTTTTTGCCTTCAAAATCGAAGTCCTCAGGAAACGCAGCGCAGCAGGTTCAAATTATCATCTCTCTCCTGCGCGGCGATCCTCAGGATTGGGCTTTTTCCCTGATACCTGGGGATCCTGTTTTGAGTGATGTTGATGCATTTTTTCAGGCTTTGGGGTTATTGTACGATGAGCCTAATGTCACTGATCAAGCTGAAAAAACCTTGTTGGCATTAAATCAGGGGCTTGATGACGCTGAGTTATACTGTCAGAGATTCCGTAGGTGGGCAGTCCTGACCAAATGGAATGACGACGCTTTGGCGGCCCTTTTCCGGAAGGGTCTGTCAGATAATGTAAAGGATGTTATGGTGGGATTCCCTGTCCCCTCTGGTCTCAATGATTCTATGTCATTAGCGATTCAAATTGACAGACGTTTGCGTGAGCGGAGAAGTATGCGTGGAATGGTGTTGCCTTGTGAACCAGCTTCTGAACCCATGCAGTGTGATAGAGTGGTGTCTGGGGCACAGCGTCATGAGTTTCGAATGCGCAATGGGTTATGTTTCTACTGTGGTGATGCCTCTCATGCTATTTCAGTCTGCCCTAAGCGGGGAAGACGTTTTGCACGCTCAGTTGTCTTGGGTAGTGTTCAGACTAAGTTTTTATTAACTGTCACTCTGATATGCTCTCTGTCCTCATTTTCTGCTCAGGCTTTCGTTGATTCTGGAGCAGCTATTAACCTGATGGATTATGATTTTGCTAAACGTTGTGGGTTTCCCTTGATACCCCTACAGAAGTCTATTCCCCTACTGGGGATCGATTCTACCCCTTTGGCTGAGAATAAACCCCAGTTTTCTACTCAGGTGATAATGAGGGTTGAACCTGATCACCAGGAGTGCTGCAAATTTTTGGTTCTATATAATCTGCATGACATTATCGTGCTGGGTTTCCCTTGGTTACAGTCTCATAATCCTGTTTTGGATTGGAAATCTGTGTCTGTAACCAGTTGGGGCTGCCAATGTGTTAATACCAACACTCCTGTTTTTTCTGCCTCCCCACAGGCTCAGGATGTTCCTGACTTTTTGTTTGATTTTTCTGATGTGTTTAGCGAAAGTAAATCTGCATCCTTGCCTCCCCATAGGAGCTATGACTGCGCTATTGAATTAGTGCCGGGTAGTAAATTCCCTAAAGGTCGCCTTTTTAACTTGTCTGTACCTGAACATGACGCTATGCGGTATTATATCAAGGAATCATTGGAGAAGGGTCATATCAGACCATCCTCTTCACCCTTAGGTGCCGGTTTTTTCTTTGTGGCCAAAAAAGATGGTTCATTAAGGCCGTGTATTGATTATCGTCTCTTGAACAATATTACTGTGAAATATCAATACCCGTTACCCTTGATTTCTGACCTGTTTTCCAGGGTGAAAAACGCTACTTGGTTTACCAAGCTTGACCTCAGGGGGGGCGTATAACCTTATTCGCATTAAGCACGGGGATGAATGGAAGACGGCATTCAATACCCCTGAAGGGCATTTTGAGTACCTAGTGATGCCCTTTGGGCTCACTAATGCTCCTTCCGTCTTCCAGTCCTTCATGAATGACATTTTCAGGGATTTTGTGGACAAATTTCTGATTGTTTATTTGGATGATATCTTGATTTTTTCTAATGACTGGGACTCTCATGTGAAACATGTTCGAACTGTATTCCAGATTTTGAGAGAGAATGCTCTGTATGTGAAGGGATCAAAGTGTCTTTTTGGCGTACAGAGGATCTCATTTCTGGATTCATTTTGTCCCCATCTGTTATTGAAATGGACCCAGTCAAGGTTCAGGCCATCTGTGATTGGGTCCAACCTACTTCATTAAAGGCTCTTCAGAGATTTTTGGGTTTTGCCAATTTTTATCGTAAATTTATTGGTAATTTCTCGGTTATTGTTAAACCCTTAACTGATTTGACCAGAAAGGGTTCTGATGTGGTGAATTGGCCTCCTGAGGCAGTCTCTGCATTTCAGGAACTTAAGCAGAGATTCACTTCTGCTCCTGTTCTACGGCAGCCTGATGTTTCTCTGCCATTTCAGGTGGAGGTTGATGCCTCTGAAATTGGGGCAGGTGCCGTTTTGTCCCAAAAAGATCCAGAGACCTCTAAAAGTAACCCTTGTGCCTTTTTCTCTCTCGAAAATTTTCTCCTACTGAACGTAATTATGACGTGGGTAATCGGGAGTTATTGGCCATGAAGTGGGCTTTTGAAGAGTGGAGACATTGGCTGGAGGGAGCCAAACATCAGGTGGTGGTCCTTACGGACCATAAGAATCTGGTCTATCTGGAATCTGCCAAGCGACTCAATCCTAGACAGGCCAGGTGGGCCTTGTTTTTCACACGTTTTAATTTTGTGGTTTCCTTTCTTCCTGGCACTAAGAATGTTAAGGCGGATGCCCTCTCGAGGAGTTTCCTTGCGGACTCTCCTGAGTTATCTGATCCTTCTGTTATTTTGAAAGAGGGTGTAGTTCTTTCCGCCATCTCGCCCAATTTGAGACTTGCTCTGGAGGGGTGTCAGGAGGATAGGCCCGAGCGCTGCCCTGTTGGAAAATTGTTTGTCCCGGACCAATGGAAAAAGAGTGTGATGTCTGAGATTCATTGTTCCGCATTGGATGGGCATCCCAGAATTTTTGGTACCAGAGACTTGGTTAGTCGGTCCTTTTGGTGGCCTACCTTGTCTCGTGATGTCAGGGAATTTGTGCAGTCCTGCGGGACTTGCTCTCGCTCCAAGCCTTGCTCTCGCTCTAGTGGTTTGTTGATGCCATTGCCTGTGCCCAAGAGACCATGGACCCATATCTCTATGGATTTCATTTCCGATCTTCCTGTTTCTCAGAGAATGACCACCATCTGGGTAATTTGTGATAGGTTTTCCAAAATGATACATCTTGTGCCATTACCTAAGTTGCCTTCCTCCTCTGAATTGGTGCCGTTGTTCCTTCAGCACGTGGTTCGTTTACACGGCATTCCTGAGAACATTGTGTCTGACAGAGGAGTCCAGTTTGTTTCCAGATTTTGGAGGACTTTTTGTTCTAAACTGGGTGTTCAATTGTCTTTCTCCTCGGCATTTCATCCTCAGACCAATGGTCAAACTGAGAGAACAAACCAGACATTGGAGACTTATCTAAGATGCTTTGTGTCTGCTGATCAGGATGACTGGGTCTCTTTTTTGCCTTTGGCTGAGTTTGCTCTTAATAATAGGGCTAGCTCTGCCACTTTGATGTCTCCGTTTTTCTGTAATTCTGGGTTTCACCCTCGATTTTCTTCAGGACAGACGGAGGCTTCTGTCTGTCCAGGTGTTGACTCTGTTGTGGAGCGTATGCAACAGATTTGGGACCAGGTAGTGGAGAGGTTGTCCCTCTCTCAGGAGAAGGCCCAGCGGTTTGCTAACCGGCATAGGACTGATGGTCCTCGGTTTAAAGTGGGGGACTTGGTCTGGTTGTCCTCAAAGAATATTCCTATGAGAGTAGCATCTCCTAAATTTAAGCCTAGGTTCATTGGACCTTATAAGATCATGGAGATTATTAATCCTGTTTCTTTTCGTTTGCTTCTTCCAGGGACATTTAAGATCCATAACGTGTTCCACAAGTCCTTGTTGAAGAGGTTTGTTGAGCCAGTGGTTCCTGCTGCTGTGCCTCCTGACCCTGTTTTGGTTGAGGGCAATCTGGAGTATGTGGTTGAGAAAATATTGGATTCTCGTTTTTCTAGACGGAAACTACAGTATTTGGTTAAATGGAGAGGTTATGGTCAGGAAGACAATTCTTGGGTGTTTGCTTCGGACATCCATGCTAGGAGACTTATCCGTGCGTATCATAGAACTCATCCTGACCGACCTGGTTGCTCAAATGAGGGTTCGGTGACCCCTCCTCAAGGGGGGGGTACTGTTGTGAATGGGTTTGAGATGAGTTCTGGGCAGAGGCTCCCTCTGGTGGTTGCAAGCGGTGCTAGTTAAGATTGTGAGGACTGGGAGTCAGGTGTTACTGATTGGTCTTATATAAGGGAGTCATTTTCCCATCAGGGTTGCCGGTGATCGATTGTTCTGGTCTGAATCCTTCATTCCAGTTTCCCTTGTAGCCTGCTGTGTCGTGTCTGCATCTCCTGCTTACAGATAAGACTTTTGCTTCTTTTGTGTTTGTGCTATATTTTTGCATTTTGTCCTGCACTTCTTTGGGGGCCTTCAGGGTCCCCTCCGGGGGCTTCTGCCCTCTCAGTTTAGTTCAGCCACTGAGTTTTGTTCTTTTGCTTTTTCCAGTTTTTTCAGTGGCTGCTGTTTTTATTTTGTTACACCAGAGAACTAATTTAGGTGGTAGAGGTCGTGTGATCTCAGGTGATTTTGAAATTAGTAGAGTTGGTGCTTTTCAGGGTTTTCTGGGATTGCAGTAAGTACCCTTCCTATCCTTTTCTATTTAGATAGTTTGGGCCCCAGCGTTTGCTCATACTATTTTCTTTCTGTGTCAGTATTTCCTCTTGTCTAACCGCCATTACATGTTTGGGGGCTTTCTGTTATCTTTGGGGTTCTGCTCCGGGGCAGATAGCTTTCCTATTTCTATCTTTAGGTGTAGTTAGTTTCTCAGGCTGTGACGAGGCGTCTAGGACCAACGTAGGAACGCTCCACGGCTGCCTCTAGTTATGGTGGTTAGTCAGGGTACTGCAATCTCATAGATTACAACTGCTCTGGTGTATTGCCTTTTTTACCTGCACTCCTCAGCTACCGAAACATAACACACAGAGAGAAAATAGAATGAGCAAACGCTGGGGCCCAATCTGTCTAGACAGAAAAGTACAGGAAAGAATTCTGACTGCAATCTAACAAAAACCCTAACAAAAATACCAACACTTCTGATTGCCCAAAAACTGAAATCACACGACCTCTTTCACCTAAATCAGATCTCTGGTATTCACACCAGTACCCCCCTTTGAGGAGGGGTCACCGAACCCTCACCTGCGCAACCAGGCCGATCAGGATGGGCTCGATAGGCATGGATAAGTCTCCCAGCATGAATGTCCGAAGCAAACACCCAAGAATTGTCCTCCTGACCATAATCTCTCCACTTAACCAAATACTGGAGTTTCCGTCTAGCAAAACGAGAATCCAATATCTTCTCAACCACATACTCCAAATTGCCCTCAACCAAAACAGGGTCGGGAGGTGCCGCCATAGGAACCTGTTATGTTTCGGTAGCTGAGGAGGACAGGAACAACAGCAGGGCAGCCGAACACCTGAGATGTTGGTAACTGATGGGTTGCAGATTCCTAAACTAATGACACAACTAGAGGTAGCCGTGGAGCGTTCCTAAGTTGATCCTAGACGCCTCGTCACAGCCTGAGAGATAACTACACCTAAAGGCAGAAAGATGAAAGCTACAGTGGGTTCGGAAAGTATTCAGACCGTTTACATTTTTCACTCTTTGTTTCATTGCAGTCATTTGATAAATTCAAAAAAGTTCATTTTTGTTCTCATTAATGTACACTCTGCACCCCATCTTTACTGAAAAAAGACAGAAATGTAGAAATTTTTGCAAATTTATTAAAAAAGAAAAACTGAAATATCACATTGTCATAAGTATTCAGACCCTTTGCTCAGACACACATATTTATGTCACATGCTGTCCATTTCCTTGTGATTCTCCTTGAGATGGTTCTACTCCTTCATTGGAGTCCAGCTGTGTTTAATTAAACTGATAGGACTTGATTTATATAGACAGGTGTGTGTCTTTACAGAAGACCTCACACTCACAGTGCATGTCAGACCAAATGAGAATCATGAGGTCAAAGGAACTAGCAAAGGAGCTCAGAGACAGAATTGTGGCAAGGCACACATCTGGCCAAGGTTACAAAAGAATTTCTGCAGGTTCCTAAGAGCAAAGTGGTCTCCATAATCCTTAAATGGAAGAAGTTTGGGACCACCAGAAGTCTTCCTAGACCTGGTCGTCCAGCCAAACTGAGCAATCGTGGGAGAAGAGCCTTGGTGAGAGAGGTAAAGAAGAACCCCAAGATCACTGTGGCTGAGCTCAACAGAAGCAGTAGGGAGATGGGAGAAAGTTCCACAAAGTCAACTATCACTGCAGCCCTCTACCAGTCGGGCCTTTATGGCAGAGTGGCCCGACGGAAGCCTCTCTTCAGTGCCAGACATATAAAAGCCCACAAAGAGTTTGCTAAAAAACACATGAAGGACTCCCAGACTATGAGAAATAAGATTCTCTGGTCTGATGAGACGAAGAAGGAACTTTTTGGTGATAATTCTAAGCGGTATGTGTGGAGAAAACCAGGCACTGCTCATCACCTGCCCAATACAATCCCAACAGTGAAACATGGTGGTGGCAGCATCATGCTATGGGGGTGCTTTTCAGCTGCAGGGACAGGACGACTGGTTGCATTTGAAGGAAACATGAATGCGGCCAAGTACAGAGATATCCTGGATGAAAACCTCTTCCAGAGTGCTCTGGACCTCAGACTTGGCCGAAGGTTCACCTTCCAACAAGACAATGACCCTAAGCACACAGCTAAAATAACAAAGGAGTGGCTTCAGAACAACTCTGTGACCATTCTTGACTGGCCCAGCCAGAGCCCTGACCTAAGCCCAATTGATCATCTCTGGAGAGACCTGAAAATGGCTGTCCACCAACGTTCACCATCCAACCTGACGGAACTGGAGAGGATCTGCAAGGAAGAATGGCAGAAGATCCCCAAATCCAGGTGTGAAAAACTTGCTGCATCATTCCTAAGAAGATTCATGGCTGTACTAGCTCAAAGGGTGCTTCTACTCAATACTGATCAAAGGGTCTGAATACTTATGATCATGTGATATTTCAGTTTTTCTTTTTTAATAAATTTGCAAAAACTTCTACATTTCTGTTTTTTTCCAGTCAAGATGGGGTGCAGAGTGTACATTAATGAGAAAAAAAATGAACTTTTTTGAATTTACCAAATGGCTGCAATGAAACAAAGAGTGAAAAATTTAAAGGGGTCTGAATACTTTCCGTACCCACTGTATCTGCCCCGGAGCAGATCCCCAAAGAAAACAGGAAGCCCCCAAACATATAATGGCGGTTAGACATGATGAAAATACAAACATAGGCAGAAAATAGACTGAGCAAACGATGGGGCCACAAGCTGACTAAATAGGATAGGACAGGAGAGATTACTTTCTGCAACCCAGAAAGCCCTACAAAAATCCAACAATTCTGATTACAAAAATACTGAGATCACACGATCTCGCCACCCACTAAAACAGATCTCAGTGTGAACAAAAACCGAGCCACAGCCGCTGAAAAAAAACAGGAAAAAGCAAATGAGCAAATAACAGTGGCTGCAGATAAACTGTGAGGAGCTCAGGCCGCAGGAGGGGACCTGGCTGACCTCCACAAAAGTGCAGAAAACAATGCAAAAAGAAAGCACAAAAAGAAAAGCAAAAAATATCTCATCTGAAAGCAGGAGATGCAGGCAAGACTCCAGCAAACTTACAAATGAACCAGGAACCACAATTGAACAAGAACAATTGATCACCGGCAACCATCATGGGAGGGAACTTCCCTTATATCAGACCAGTCCATGATCCCAGATTGCCACTTCTCACTGAAAGATTCAGTACTGTCAGTAACCACCAGAAGGAGCCTCTGCTCAGAAACCATCTCTAGCACATTCATAACAGGAACCACTGATTCGACAAACCTCTTCAATAAGGATTTGTGGAACACGTTATGGATCTTAAATGTCCCTGGAAGAAGCAATCGGAAGGAAACCGGATTAATAATTTCCATGATCTTATAAGGTCCAATGAACCTTGGCTTAAATTTAGGAGATGCAACCTTCATAGGGATATTCCTTGAGGACAACCAAACCAAGTCCCCCACTTTAAAACGAGGATCATCAGTCCTATGCCGGTTGGCAAACCGCTGGGCCTTCTCCTGAGAGAGAGACAACCTCTCCACTACCTGGTCCCAAATCTGCTGCATACGCTGCACAATAGAGTCAACCCCAGGACAGACAGAAGCCTCCGCCTGTCCTGAAGAAAATCGAGGGTGAAACCCGGAATTGCAGAAAAATGGAGACATCAAGGTGGCAGAGCTAGCTCTATTATTAAGAGCAAACTCCGCCAAAGGCAAAAAAGAGACCCAGTCATCCTGATCAGCAGACACAAAACATCTCAAATAAGTCTCCAAGGTCTGGTTTGTTCTCTCGGTTTGTCCATTGGTCTGAGGGTGAAATGCAGAGGACAAAGACAACTGAACACCAAGTTTAGAACAAAATGTCCTCCAAAATCTGGAAACAAACTGGACTCCTCTGTCAGACACAATGTTCTCCGGAATGCCATGCAACCGAACCACATGCTGAAAGAACAAAGGCACCAACTCGGAGGAGGAAGGCAACTTAAGCAATGGCACAAGATGTATCATCTTGGAAAACCTATCACAGATTACCCAGATAACGGACATTCTCTGAGAGACAGGAAGGTCAGAAATAAAATCCATAGAAATATGGGTCATGGCCTCTTGGGTATAGGTAATGGCATTAACAAACCACTAGAATGAGAGCAAGGCTTGGAACGAGAGCAAGTCCCACAGGACTGCACAAAGACCCTGACATCACGAGACAAAGTAGGCCACCAAAAGGAGCGACTCACCAAGTTTCTGGTACCAAAAATCCCGGGATGACCAGCCAACGCGGAACAATGAATCTCAGACATCACACTCTTTTTCCACTGGTCTGGAGCAAACAACTTCCCAAGAGGGCAGCGCTCAGGTTTATCCACCTGACACCCTTCCAGAGCCAGTCTCAAATTGGGCGAAATGGCGGAAAGAACCACACCCTCTTTCAAAATAACAGCAGGATCAGATAACTCAGGAGAATCTGCAAAGAAACTCCTCGAGAGGGCATCCGCCTTAACATTCTTAGTGCCAGGAAGAAAAGAAACCACAAAATTAAAACGTGTGAAAAACAAGGCCCACCTGGCCTGTCTAGGATTAAGTCGCTTGGCTGATTCGAGATAAACCAGGTTCTTATGGTCTGTGAGGACCACCACCTGATGTTTGGTTCCTTCCAGCCAATGTCTCCACTCTTCAAAGGCCCACTTCATGGCCAATAACTCCCGATTACCCACGTCATAATTACGTTCAGTTGGAGAAAATTTTAGAGAGAAAAAGGCACAAGGGTTACTCTTAGAGGTCCCCGGATCCCTTTGGGACAAAACGGCACCTGCCCCAATCTCAGAGGCATCAACCTCCACCTGAAACGGCAGAGAAACATCAGGCTGCCGTAGAACAGGAGCAGAAATGAATCTCTGCTTAAGTTCCTGAAATGCAGAAACTGCCTCAGGAGGCCAATTCACCACATCGGAACCCAATGTAAGGTTCTATGTATATATTCCTGAAACTCAGTTTGTTCGTCAGCCATTTTACTTTCTGTCTTGCTGCAGCTATCTTGCCCTCAGTCAAAATGGAGTTTCCAGCTTGCATGTTCCCGCCCTGATTCTCTCCTTTGCTTCTTAAGCAGCCACAGCTGAGCAATCAGTGCTGTTATGTTACGGTAGCTGAGGAGTGCAGGTAAAAAAGGAAATATACCAGAGCAGTTGGAATCTATGAGATTGCAGTACCCTGACTAACCACCGCAACTAGAGGCAGCCGTGGAGCGTTCCTACGTTGGTCCTAGACGCCTCGTCACAGCCTGAGAAACTAACTACACCTAAAGATAGAAATAGGAAAGCTATCTGCCCCGGAGCAGAACCCCAAAGATAATAGAAAGCCCCCAAACATGTAATGGCGGTTAGACAAGAGGAAATACTGACACAGAAAGAAAATAGTATGAGCAAACGCTGGGGCCCAAACTATCTAAATAGAAAAGGACAGGAAGGGTACTTACTGCAATCTCAGAAAACCCTGAAAAAACACCAACTCTACTAATTTCAAAATCACCTGAGATCACACGACCTCTACCACCTAAATTAGTTCTCTGGTGTAAAAAAAATCAAAACAGCAGCCACTGAAAAAAAACTGGAAAAAGCAAAAGTACAAAACACAGTGGCTGGACTAAACTGAGAGGGCAAAAGCCCCCGGAGGGGACCCAGAAGGCCCCCACAGAAGTGCAGGACAAAATGCAAAAATATAGCAAAAACACAAAATAAGAAATTGTCTTATCTGATAGCAGGAGATGCAGACACGACACAGCAGGCTACAAGGGAAACTGGAAAGAAGGATTCAGACCAGAACAATTGATCACCGGCAACCCTGATGGGAAAATGATTCCCTTAAATAAGACCAATCAGTAACACCTGATTCCCAGTCCTCACAATCCTCACTAGTACCGCTTGTAACCACCAGAGGGAGCCTCTGCTCAGAACTCATCTCAAACCCATTCACAACACAGTGCTTCAGAATCTAGCCTGCAGTGAACCTGTGACTTGACTCCTGTAAGCCTTGGACCTTGTACTCCAGCTATTCCTACTGAGGAACTCTGAAGCACTTGTGGACTCTGAACCCTGCTCTTTGAAAGACCCACGTTTGCATGGACTTACGGTAACAGAGAAGAAGATCCTGAATCTGTATTGGAGAGTGATTGCTGAGCTTGGATTACTCTGGCCTGCTGTGTCTCCTGTTTCTGTGTCTGCAAACTGTATGACTATTTCTGCCAACTTGTATGAAGTAATACAGGACTTTTCTATATCAAACCTGTGACTCCTGTGTTTTCATCGCACCCAAGCACAAGACGCTATATGAACTGTACTACATACATTACAAGATTCTGAAGCCAAAACGTTAGTGTCTGCTGGGTCTGGAAGGCTGTGTCTGCTGTACTGTGGATATGAGACGTCCGGTTGTACTTTCTGTGATGACAGTGGTTGTGACTTCTCACAACCATTCCAGGTGAGCAATTCCCTTAAGTTTTTTCTTTTTGCAGTGTTACCACAGGTAAACACTATTGTTTTTTTTTTTCCTTTCTTTTCTCTTTTTTGTCTGCTGTAACTCTGGATATCAGATGTCTGGTTGAAACTTTCTGTGATGATAGTGGTTGTGACTTCTCACAACCATTCCAGGTGAGCAGTTCCCTTAATTTTTTTTTCTCTCTGCAGTGTTGCCACAGGTGAACACTATTGTTTTTTTTTTCTCTCCTCTTCTTCCAGTAATCCTGTCTTAAAAGATCTGGAAAATGGAGGCCCGCATAAAGGAACTTTGCGGAGTGACTGATAATATCCTTGCAGATTTGCAGAATTTAAAGACCCGTTTTACAAATCTACAGGACCTCAATAATCACAATTTGCAAGTGGTTGGACAGACTACCCAGGATTTGCGAGCCAGGATTGAGGTTCTAGAGGGGCGAGTCCAGGCTCCTGCCGTAGCCCCGAGTGCTGGGATTCCCAAGTTGCCCCCTTTTCGTTTTGGCGGTGAACGTGAGAAATTCAGGGGATTTATTAATCAATGCAATCTTTTTTTTTCTGCACATGCTTCACAATTTCCCACTGAACGATCTAAGGTGCTTACTATAATTATGTTGCTTACCAACAAGGCTTTAATGTGGGCAAACCCTCTGATTGAGACTGAGGATGATTGTTTGAATCACCTTGATGATTTTATTTCAGCCATGGGGCAGGTGTTTGATGACCCCAATCGAGGTGCAACAGCTGAAGCAGCCATGTTAGCTTTGCGCCAAGGTAAGCACTCGGTAGCTGAATATGCCTTGGATTTCAGGAGATGGGCCCTTGATACCACCTGGGACAGTTCCGTCAAAAAATCTATTTTTCGAAAGGGGTTATCTCCACTGATTAAGGATGAACTTGCTCGTGCCGACCCTCCCACTGCGTTAGGTGACTTTATTAACTACTGCATCCGTATTGATACTCGTCTGACTGAACGCAGGCAAGAGAGATGGTTCGAAAGCAATCGTACTAACCTTTTCCTACCTTCCTCTCCAGCTAAGGAACCTTTGCGTAGGATTACACGGGAACCTGAACCTGAACCCATGCAGGTAGACTCTTTACAACGACGGGTTAGTGATGCACGCAAGGAACATCGTTTTAAGGAGAATCTATGTTTCTATTGTGGTAAGTCAGGGCACTTCATTATAAACTGCCCCAGCCGTTCTCGTAAGACTACTGCAGCACTCATTCATTGTGAGTGTTGCGAGAGGGGATCTGTCAGGTCCGAGCCTCAGGCTCCAGAGAGATCTGCAGCAACAGATCTTGATTTCTCGGACTTAAACTCCGTTACCTCTGAGGACGTTGACTGTGTAAACGCTGCCATTTTTCAAGTTTCCTCAGCGGTGTCCCAGCTGAGTTGTAAGAAAAACAATTCTCATTGCTTTCCATCAAACTCTGGGTTGACTCAGCTTGGGTGTCTAGCTCTGCTATGATCGACTCAGGGGCAAGTGGAAATTTTATGGATGTCTCCTTTGCTCTGAAACAGGGAATACGTTCAGTGAAGAAGGCTACTCCAGTACAGATGGAAACTGTGGATGGCTCCCTGCTGACCTCTGGACCAGTGGATCAGGAAACAGAGCCTTTGAGGGTTCTTATGGGTAAAGATCATCAAGAGAAACTGTCCTTTATGCTTATCTCTTCTCCCCACTTTCCCATTATTCTAGGGCTACCATGGCTGCAGGCTCAGAATCCTACCATTAACTGGGAGACCAAGGAATTACACTTTTTCAGAGAAACAGATGAGTCCAAAAGTTTCAGCTTGCTCTGTTCCTAAAGGAATCATGTCAGTCCCTGAACTACCAGCTGTATACCAGGACTATGTGGATTTATGTGACAAGAAGAACGCTGACCAGCTTCCTCCTCACCGTCCATATGATTGTCCAATTGAATTATTGCCTGGAGCAGAGATACCTTTTGGTAAGATCTACCCCCTGGCGGGGCCCGAGCTAAAGGCTTTAAAGGATTACATAGATGAAAATCTAGCCATGGGCTTCATACGCCCCTCTTCATCTCCTGCAGGTGCACCCATCTTCTTTGTAAAGAAGAAAGATGGATCTCTGAGACCATGCGTAGACTATAGGGAACTCAATAAGGTTACTATTAGAAACCGTTATCCATTGCCTTTAATCCCTGAGTTATTGGAGAGAGTGCGACATGCCAAAATTTTTTCTAAACTAGATCTTCGTGGGGCCTATAACTTAGTTCGTATTAGACCTGGGGATGAATGGAAGACTGAATTCAGGTCACGCTATGGACACTTTGAATATCTAGTTATGCCTTTTGGTCTGAGTACCGCCCCAGCCACTTTCCAACACTTGGTGAATGACATCTTCAGGGATCTCCTAGATACATTCGTGGTAATTTATTTGGATGATATTCTAATTTTTTCTAACTCCACAGAGGAACATCATGGACATGTGAGAATGGTCTTGGAACGTCTAAGACAAAATCATCTTTACATCAAACTTGAAAAGTGTGAATTTCATAGGACCGAAATTCAATTTCTGGGGTATGTACTGTCTACACAAGGAATTAGTATGGATGGAAGCAAAACCCAAGCCATCAAGGATTGGCCAAGTCCTAGAAATGTGAAGGAGGTACAGCGCTTCATCGGGTTTGCCAACTTCTATAGACGTTTCATTAGAAATTTCTCTGAGGTAGTGTCACCTATCACTCAACTTACCCGGAAAGAGTCTAGGTTTTCCTGGACTCCCCAAGCCCAGGAAGCATTTTCCCGTCTAAAAGATAAATTTACCACTGCACCTATCCTAGTACATCCCAACCCCGAGCTTGCCTTCATAATAGAGGTGGATGCTTCAGACTGTGCCGTTGGAGCTATACTCTCTCAGAGAACAGGTGAGAAGACTGTCTTGCATCCCTGTGCCTTCTTTTCCCAGCAGTTGTCTTCGGCTGAGAGGAACTACGATGTGGGCAATAGAGAGTTGTTGGCCATTATTGCCGCCTTCAAAGAATGGAGACACCTTCTTCAGGGAGCTGCACAGCAAATAGTCGTCCTGACAGACCATCGTAACCTTGAGTTTATCAGGTCGGCTAAGTGCCTGACTCCTCGCCAGGCTCGCTGGAATCTTTTCTTAAACCAATTTAATTTTATCATCTCTTATAGACCAGGATCGCGCAATGGAAAGGCTGATGCACTCTCTAGGATTTACTCAGCAGAGACACGTCCAATTACTCCTCCTAAGACTATTCTTCCTGACTCTAGATTCCTAGGAGTAATTCATAATCAAGACCTACTTAAGGACATCAAGGAAGCATACCATGCGGATTCCTTTTTGGCACAACCCCCAAGGGACGTAAGTCTTGTCTTTAAGAATGGTGTGTGGATTCAGGGACGTCTGTATATTCCTGAAACAGTCAGATTAAGAGTATTGCAACTCATTCACGATTCCAAGATAGCTGGGCATAGAGGAATTCTAAAGACACAGGAATTTCTTTCTCGTTTCTTTTGGTGGCCCACTTGCAGGAAGGATGTTTTGAATTATGTCACTTCATGTGAGGTCTGTGCAAGATGCAAAACACCTCGCTCCTCACCAACTGGTCTGTTACAGCCTCTTCCCACCCCGTCCCGCCCGTGGGGATCCATTTCTATGGACTTCATTGTGGAGTTACCAACCTCTCAGGGGAAGAACACCATTCTAGTGGTGGTTGACCGTCTAACAAAGGCAGCTCATTTTATCCCTGTGTCGGCTTACCCACTGCAAAACAGACATCAGATTTGATGATTAAAGATGTGTTTCGCTTACATGGAGTACCGGATGAGGTTATTTCGGATCGAGGGGTGCAATTCACTTCTAGGTTTTGGCAAAATTTCTGTGCAGCATTGGACATTAAAGTAAACCTTTCTTCTGCTTTTCATCCCCAGACTAATGGACAGACCGAACGAACCAATCAAACCCTGGAGCAGTATCTCCGCTGCTTTATCTGCCACCTACAGGATGATTGGGTGGATCTACTTCCATTAGCTGAGTTCTCGTATAACAACTCTCAGAGTGCCTCCACTAAACAGTCTCCTTTTTACGCTAATCTAGGTTATCATCCTAACATTCTACCACGATTTCCCATAGAAACGCCTTTACCAGCAGTGGCTGAAAGAATCACGTCTTTACAGAAGAATATGGATCTTCTAAAGGAAAATCTGGAATCGGCTCAAGAAAGGTACAAGAAAGCAGCAGATAAATTTCGTAAACCTGCACCAGCTTTCAAGGTAGGAGACTTGGTCTGGCTGTCAACCAGAAATCTTAAGTTAAGGATTCCATCGTCTAAGTTGGGACATAAGTACATTGGACCCTATAAAATCAGTAAAATTATAAGTGCCGTTGCTTGTCGTCTTCAACTGCCCAGAACTATGAGAATCCACCCTGTCTTTCATGTATCCCTACTAAAGGCTGCGACACCCAATACGTTTCCTGGACGTTCCTCTCCTTGCCCTGACCCAGTGCTAGTCAATGGTCAGGAAGAATTTGTGGTGGAAAGGATTTTAGATTCCAGGTTGTATAGAAATCAGTTACAATATCTGATTAAATGGCAGGGCTACCCAGTGGAGGACAACTCATGGGAACCGGTCAATAACGTTAATGCTCCTCGCTTGCTCCGTCAGTTTCATCAGAGGTACCCACACAAGCCTGGTCTGAGGTCATCCGGAGGTTGTCCTTAAGGGGGGAGTAATGTAAGGTTCTATGTATATATTCCTGAAACTCAGTTTGTTCGTCAGCCATTTTACTTTCTGTCTTGCTGCAGCTATCTTGCCCTCAGTCAAAATGGAGTTTCCAGCTTGCATGTTCCCGCCCTGATTCTCTCCTTTGCTTCTTAAGCAGCCACAGCTGAGCAATCAGTGCTTCAGAATCTAGCCTGCAGTGAACCTGTGACTTGACTCCTGTAAGCCTTGGACCTTGTACTCCAGCTATTCCTACTGAGGAACTCTGAAGCACTTGTGGACTCTGAACCCTGCTCTTTGAAAGACCCACGTTTGCATGGACTTACGGTAACAGAGAAGAAGATCCTGAATCTGTATTGGAGAGTGATTGCTGAGCTTGGATTACTCTGGCCTGCTGTGTCTCCTGTTTCTGTGTCTGCAAACTGTGTGACTATTTCTGCCAACTTGTATGAAGTAATACAGGACTTTTCTATATCAAACCTGTGACTCCTGTGTTTTCATCGCACCCAAGCACAAGACGCTATATGAACTGTACTACATACATTACACCCTTTTTGGTTAGATCAGTCAATATAATAAGGATCTACCAATCACAATGAAATATATAAAGCAAGGTAGAAGTACAGGCTAAAATTTAACTTTTAATAACTGCCTTTTAAAAACTAGGTATTCGTCCAGTAAATAACAACAACCAATAAGTGTGTCCTAACCACCAATAATTTGTGAGAAAACAAAAATTGTTAAAACCGTCAGTAAAACAGACTTGACTTATTCATGGGATAAATAAGGATAGATCTATCTAGAAACTATCCACAATATTCAATTGATCTAAGTATATATCAAATGACTGTGTGTGCTTTTTTTCATAAATTGCACATCTCAAAAAAATAGAACAGTCTTACCATATGTTGATATCCACTGTATACTTGTAAATGGGGAGGCTTTTTAAACAACGCCATACATTACCCAAACCATGTGGACACATATGAACCAAGGACTGACAGTCTCCCAACGCGTTTCTCTGGCTAGATCATCAGGGGAGAGTTATGCCATTTTTGTCAGCTGTTATGGTGTATGTCACCCGCAGCGCCTGTGTAGCCTGTTGAACGGGTGCACGTGTCTGAACCACGTGCGTTCCTAAATAGAACGCTAAAGCGGTCATACAGTGACGTCAGATCCTGTGCGTTCTCTTTAGCGGCGTAATATCCTATGCGCTCGTCATCTGGAACGCATATTTGGAACGCAAACTATCATACAGGTGCACGCTAATGAATCATATGGGTTCCACTATAGAACGCTGCAATAACGTCATATCCTAAGCGCTCTCCATAGTGACGTGATCTGTTATGCGCTCCTCATCTGAGACGCTTGAATGGAACGCAAATTAACAAACAGGTGCACACTAATGAATCACATGAAGTTTAATCCAAAGAACAATGTCACATTCTATGCGTTCCCCATGGCAACGCAATATCTTATGCGCCTCCATATGGAACGCATAAAATGGAACGCACGGTCAAATCAAAGATTCCAATATATTCAGTGTTCATGTGACTCCTCTGATGACGTCACATTGTAGACATCGTACCAATATATATATATAGAGATAATATCGTCCCATTTTTTCGTATAGTATAATAATTGGATATTTCCAAAGCTGATCTGAAAATTATTTTTAAAAATTTTTTATTGTGATATTCCACAGATTCCACAAGAGACCAGTATCAATTCAAGCATAATAGTCTACTATATTGTTATCTAATACATGTATCCCTTTACTATTCATGTAATCTCTTTTTCCACACCTATTCTAGGCTTAGACTAGGGTGTTATAGGGAAACTCAGGGCCAGCCGCCGAGGAGTGGGGGCGCCAAATTTCGTATCTTCTTAGGGTGCCAACCTCCACGGTTAGGTAGGGTACACCATGTCTGATAGGGATGTATAGCCCCAATTTTTTGTTATTTTTGTTTCCCCCTCTTTTTACCTATCTCCA
>JARQOD010000001.1:542620992-542698883 GCA_033576555.1 Oophaga sylvatica
AAGTGCCGTTGCTTGTCGTCTTCAACTGCCCAGAACTATGAGAATCCACCCTGTCTTTCATGTATCCCTACTAAAGGCTGCGACACCCAATACGTTTCCTGGACGTTCCTCTCCTTGCCCTGACCCAGTGCTAGTCAATGGTCAGGAAGAATTTGTGGTGGAAAGGATTTTAGATTCCAGGTTGTATAGAAATCAGTTACAATATCTGATTAAATGGCAGGGCTACCCAGTGGAGGACAACTCATGGGAACCGGTCAATAACGTTAATGCTCCTCGCTTGCTCCGTCAGTTTCATCAGAGGTACCCACACAAGCCTGGTCTGAGGTCATCCGGAGGTTGTCCTTAAGGGGGGAGTAATGTAAGGTTCTATGTATATATTCCTGAAACTCAGTTTGTTCGTCAGCCATTTTACTTTCTGTCTTGCTGCAGCTATCTTGCCCTCAGTCAAAATGGAGTTTCCAGCTTGCATGTTCCCGCCCTGATTCTCTCCTTTGCTTCTTAAGCAGCCACAGCTGAGCAATCAGTGCTTCAGAATCTAGCCTGCAGTGAACCTGTGACTTGACTCCTGTAAGCCTTGGACCTTGTACTCCAGCTATTCCTACTGAGGAACTCTGAAGCACTTGTGGACTCTGAACCCTGCTCTTTGAAAGACCCACGTTTGCATGGACTTACGGTAACAGAGAAGAAGATCCTGAATCTGTATTGGAGAGTGATTGCTGAGCTTGGATTACTCTGGCCTGCTGTGTCTCCTGTTTCTGTGTCTGCAAACTGTGTGACTATTTCTGCCAACTTGTATGAAGTAATACAGGACTTTTCTATATCAAACCTGTGACTCCTGTGTTTTCATCGCACCCAAGCACAAGACGCTATATGAACTGTACTACATACATTACACCCTTTTTGGTTAGATCAGTCAATATAATAAGGATCTACCAATCACAATGAAATATATAAAGCAAGGTAGAAGTACAGGCTAAAATTTAACTTTTAATAACTGCCTTTTAAAAACTAGGTATTCGTCCAGTAAATAACAACAACCAATAAGTGTGTCCTAACCACCAATAATTTGTGAGAAAACAAAAATTGTTAAAACCGTCAGTAAAACAGACTTGACTTATTCATGGGATAAATAAGGATAGATCTATCTAGAAACTATCCACAATATTCAATTGATCTAAGTATATATCAAATGACTGTGTGTGCTTTTTTTCATAAATTGCACATCTCAAAAAAATAGAACAGTCTTACCATATGTTGATATCCACTGTATACTTGTAAATGGGGAGGCTTTTTAAACAACGCCATACATTACCCCAAACCATGTGGACACATATGAACCAAGGACTGACAGTCTCCCAACGCGTTTCTCTGGCTAGATCATCAGGGGAGAGTTATGCCATTTTTGTCAGCTGTTATGGTGTATGTCACCCGCAGCGCCTGTGTAGCCTGTTGAACGGGTGCACGTGTCTGAACCACGTGCGTTCCTAAATAGAACGCTAAAGCGGTCATACAGTGACGTCAGATCCTGTGCGTTCTCTTTAGCGGCGTAATATCCTATGCGCTCGTCATCTGGAACGCATATTTGGAACGCAAACTATCATACAGGTGCACGCTAATGAATCATATGGGTTCCACTATAGAACGCTGCAATAACGTCATATCCTAAGCGCTCTCCATAGTGACGTGATCTGTTATGCGCTCCTCATCTGAGACGCTTGAATGGAACGCAAATTAACAAACAGGTGCACACTAATGAATCACATGAAGTTTAATCCAAAGAACAATGTCACATTCTATGCGTTCCCCATGGCAACGCAATATCTTATGCGCCTCCATATGGAACGCATAAAATGGAACGCACGGTCAAATCAAAGATTCCAATATATTCAGTGTTCATGTGACTCCTCTGATGACGTCACATTGTAGACATCGTACCAATATATATATATAGAGATAATATCGTCCCATTTTTTCGTATAGTATAATAATTGGATATTTCCAAAGCTGATCTGAAAAATTATTTTTAAAAATTTTTTATTGTGATATTCCACAGATTCCACAAGAGACCAGTATCAATTCAAGCATAATAGTCTACTATATTGTTATCTAATACATGTATCCCTTTACTATTCATGTAATCTCTTTTTCCACACCTATTCTAGGCTTAGACTAGGGTGTTATAGGGAAACTCAGGGCCAGCCGCCGAGGAGTGGGGGCGCCAAATTTAGTATCTTCTTAGGGTGCCAACCTCCACGGTTAGGTAGGGTACACCATGTCTGATAGGGATGTATAGCCCCAATTTTTTGTTATTTTTGTTTCCCCCTCTTTTTACCTATCTCCAGTGTCCTCCATTACATCATGAGTGTCAATATGGGTGCCTTGCACTCAGATAGCCACCAATTCCATTGCAAGGAACCTGATAATCTTTCAGGAGACTTAAATTATTTGCTAAAAGTTTTTTGTGACTCTACTAATGATTTATCTGAGTCATTATCTATGGAATTAATCCAAGAATCCTTACTATCATGCTTTTGTGTAGTTGCTGATCTTATAGAGATGTATCATCAAATGGGGTTTTTTGTAATAAGTCTATGTACTCATGTCTTGTAGATATACAGGGGAAAATTAATTGATACACAACCCTTGATTACTATGAACAAGGATCTATACTACTGGGTTGAATAGGAGGGCACTTTGTTGCAAAAAATTCCCCTAATGATTATGATAATTACAATAAATGATTAGCTATTGAATACTGTCAAGTTTTTATTGACATAGGGTCATTTTCGTCAATACATATTTGAGTCAGACGATATGATTATTTGGATTAACCATTATCATTATGTGCATTTTATTGCGTACATCAATCAATGAGAGCGCATAAATCACGTCATATGGAGAATCTGTTAGATACCAAGATATTGCTATTGCTGTTCTGGATTAGTGGAACATCGATAATTATTAGCGTGCAACTAGAAATGTGATAGTTTCTTCATAATATGGTTCAGATGATCAGAGCGTCATAAAGGATCACATGAACGCGCTAAAGAGATACGTCTCCATTATGCGTATGTCACATAGATATGACCGCCTAAGCAGGATTCTATTTGTGAACCACTTATGGATTCATAGGGACCTGTAATTGCGTTCATTCAGCTCCAGGCGATGCGGCTACAGATATACCATAAACGCTGAAAAAATGGCATCTCATGTACCCGTATGATCTTAGCCAGTAGAACGCGTTGGAGAACTTCAGTCCTGGTTCATAGTGATTCCACAAGGTTTTGGGTACATGTATGGCGTTGTTTAAAAAGCCGTTCACCCATTTACAAGGTAACAGTGGGTGATATCAAACATATGCAAAATGGATACTTCCACTGTTTGAATTAAGCATGAAAAAGTGCAACTTCAGTCATTGTTCATATGTGTACATGTTGGTATGTGGCGTTTTAAAAGCCTCCCATTTCCGTATACATTGGATATCAAATAAGTAAGTCTGTTTTTTTTTTGAGATGTGCATTTTAAAAACCAATATTTATTTTTAATCAAAATATTGTGGTTAGCGATAATCACCTTATTTATCTCATGAATAAGTCAAGTCTGTTTTACTGACGGTTTTAACAATTTTTGTTTTCTCACAAATTATTGGTGGTTAGGACACACTTATTGGTTGTTGTTATTTACTGGACGAATACCTAGTTTTTAAAAGGCAGTTATTAAAAGTTAAATTTTAGCCTGTACTTCTACCTTGCTTTATACATTTCATTGTGATTGGTAGATCCTTATTATATTGACTGATCTAACTAAAAAGGGTTCCGATGTGGTGAATTGGCCTCAATTGTTCTTTGGATTAAACTTCATGTGATTCATTAGTGTGCACCTGTTTGTTAATTTGCGTTCCATTCAAGCGTCCCAGATGAGGAGCGCATAAGAGATCACGTCACTATGGAGAGCGCTTAGGATATGACGTTATTGCAGCGTTCTATAGTGGAACCCATATGATTCATTAGCGTGCACCTATATGATAGTTTGCGTTCCAAATATGCGTTCCAGATGACGAGCGCATAGGATATTACGCCGCTAAAGAGAACGCACAGGATCTGACGTCACTGTATGACCGCTTTAGCGTTCTATTTAAGAACGAACGTGGTTCAGACACGTGCACCCGTTCAACAGGCTACACAGGCGCTGCGGGTGACATATACCATAACAGCTGACAAAAATGGCATTACTCTCCCCTGATGATCTAGCCAGAGAAACGCGTTGGGAGACTGTCAGTCCTTGGTTCATATGTGTCCACATGGTTTGGGGTAATGTATGGCGTTGTTTAAAAAGCCTCCCCCATTTACAAGTATACAGTGGATATCAACATATGGTAAGACTGTTCTATTTTTTTGAGATGTGCAATTTATGAAAAAAAGCACACACAGTCATTTGATATATACTTAGATCAATTGAATATTGTGGATAGTTTCTAGATAGATCTATCCTTATTTATCCCATGAATAAGTCAAGTCTGTTTTACTGACGGTTTTAACAATTTTTGTTTTCTCACAAATTATTGGTGATTAGGACACACTTAATGGTTGTTGTTATTTACTGGACGAATACCTAGTTTTTAAAAGGCAGTTATTAAAAGTTAAATTTTAGCCTGTACTTCTACCTTGCTTTATATAGATCAGTCAATAGTTTAACAATACCAGAGAAATTACCAATAAATTTACAATAAAAATTGGCAAAACCCAAAAATCTCTGAAGAGCCTTCAATGAAGTAGGTTGAACCCAATCACAGATGGCCTGAACCTTGACCGGGTCCATTTCAATAACAGACGGAGACAAAATGAATCCCAGAAATGAGATCTTCTGTACGCCAAAAAGACACTTTGATCCCTTCACATACAGTGCATTCGCTCTCAAAATCTGGAACACAGTCCGAACATGTTTCACATGAGAGTCCCAGTCATTTGAAAAAATCAAGATATCATCCAAATAAACAATCAGAAATTTATCCACAAAATCCCTGAAAATATCATTCATGAAGGATTGGAAGACGGAAGGGGCATTAGTAAGCCCAAAAGGCATCACTAGGTACTCAAAATGCCCCTCTAGGGTATTAAACGCCGTCTTCCATTCATCCCCATGCTTAATGCGAATAAGGTTATACGCCCCCCTGAGGTCAAGCTTGGTAAGCCAACTAGCACTTTTCACTCTGGAAAATAGGTCAGAAATCAAAGGTAACGGATATTGATATTTAACAGTGATCTTACTCAGGAGGCAATAATCAATACACGGCCTCAATGAACCATCCTTTTTGGCTACAAAGAAAAAACCGGCGCCCAAGGGTGAAGAGGATGGTCTGATATGACCCTTCTCCAATGACTCCTTGATATAAGATCGCATGTTCAGGTACAGATAAATTAAAAAGGCGACCTTTAGGAAATTTACCACCAAGCACTAATTCAATAGCACAATCGTAGCTCCTGTGAGGGGGCAAGGATGCAGATTTACTTTCACTAAACACATCAGAAAAAAATCTGTAAAAAAGTCAGGGACATCCTGAGACTGGGGAGAGGCAGAAAAAACAGGAGTGCCAGTATTAACACATTGGCAGCCCCAACTGGTCACAGACACAGATTTCCAATCCAAAACAGGATTATGAGAAACCTAGTACAATAATGTCATGCAGATTATGCAGCACCAGAAATTTGCAACTCTCCTGATGATCAGGTTCAACCCTCATTATCACCTGAGTAGAAAACTGGGGTTTATTCTCCGCCAAATGGGTAGAATCAATGCCCAGTAGGGGAATAGACTTCCGCAGGGGTATCATGGGAAACCCACAGCGTTTGGCAAAGTCAAAATCCATCAGGTTAATAGCTGCTCCTGAATCAACAAAAGCTTGAGCAGAATATGTGGACAGGGAGCAAATCAGGGTAACAGTCAACAGAAATTTAGTCTGAACACTACCCAAGACAACTGAGCGTGCAAAACGTCTTCCCCGCTTAGGGCAGACAGAGATAGCATGGGAAGCGTCACAACAGTAGAAACATAACCCATTGCGCTTACAAAACTCATGACGCTGAGTCCCAGAAGTCACTCCATCACACTGCATGGGCTCAGGAGCTGGCTCACAAGGCAACACTATCTCACGCATACCTCTGCGCTCACGCAAACGTCTGTCAATTTGAATAGCCAAAGACATAGAATCATTGAGACCAGAGGGAACAGGGAATCCCACTATAACGTCCTTTACTTTTTGTGACAGACCCTTTCGAAAAAGGGCTGCCAAAGCATCATCATTCCATTTGGTCAGGACTGCCCACTTTTGAAATTTCTGACAGTACAACTCAGCGTCTTCAAGACCCTGATTTAATGCCAACAAGGTCTTTTCAGCTTGATCAGTGACATTAGGTTCATCGTACAATAACCCCAGAGCCTGAAAAAATACATCAATATCATTCAAAACAGGATCCCCAGGTGTCAAGGAAAAAGCCCAATCCTGAGGGTCGCCGTGCAGCAGGGAGATGACAATTTGAACCTGCTGTGCCGCGTTTCCTGAGGACTTAGGCCTTAAGGCAAAAAACAACTTAAAATTTAGATCGATCCCCCAAAAACAAATCTGGCATGGGGATCCTAGGTTCCACAACTGGCAACCCAGCAATATAGGTAGTAATACTCTGAACCTCAGTGGCAAGCTGATCCACACAGCCAGACAACTGTGCAAACTCCATTGAGAGAAAAAAAAATAAAAAATTCCTCCTCAACACCCAGAGAAAAAGAGGGAAAAAATGCAACAAACAGGAAAAAAAAATTTCTGACAACTCCCTTTTCTCTTTTTCCTTTTTTACTATTTTTCCCTTCTGTTGAGTACCATATAATTTTCAGTTTGGCCGGTTATACTGTTATGTTTCGGTAACTGAGGAGAAATGGCAAAAAATAGCAAAAGAGGTAATACACCAGAGAGGCTGGAACCTATTGGATTGCAGTAAACTGAACTAACCACACAACTAGAGGTAGCCGTGGAGCGTTCCTACGTTGATCCTAGACGCCTCGTCACAGCCTGAGAGATAATTACACCTAAAGGCATAAAGATGAAAGCTATCTGCCCTGGAGCAGATCCCCAAAGAAAATAGGAAACCCCCAAACATGTAATGGCGGTTAGACAAGAAGAAAGCACGGACACAGAGAAAAAATAGAATGAGCAAACGCTGGGGCCCAATCTGTCTAGACAGAAAAGTACAGGAAAGAATTCTGATTGCAATCCAACAAAAACCCTAACAAAAATACCAACACTTCTGATCGCCCAAAAAACCTGAGATCACACGACCTCTTCCACCTAAATCAGATCTCTGGTGTAACAAAACGCTATTCAGCAAATAAAAGTAACAAAAGAGCAAAGCAAAAGTGCAGACACAAACGGAGCACAATTGCAGCGCCAGACCCCCAAAAGGGGACAGGCTGCAGTCCACTGCAGGCAGCAAACCAGCAGAGAAAATCAAACAGAGAAAAAAAAACAGCAAACACTTATCTGAAGGAGAGCAGGAAACTAGCAGTGCTTCAAGCAAGACCAGAAGAACAATTGATAACCGGCAAGACTGCTGGGAACTAAGGCCACTTATATCCTACCATTCAGCGCCAGCTGAAGGCCATTCATTAATCAGTTCATTGCCCTCAGCAACCACCGGAGGGAGCCCCAGCTCAGAAGCCGCCTCCAGCATATTCACAACAGATCTTATTACAATGTATAAATATATGAGGGGACAGTACAAAGACCTTTCTAATGATCTTTTTACTCTTAGACCTCTGACGGGGACAAGGGGGCATCCTCTACGTCTGGAGGAAAAAAGGTTTAAGCATAATCACAGACGCAGATTCTTTTGTGTAAGAGCAGTGAGACTATGGAACTCTGGCGTATAACGTTGTAATGAGTTATTCCCTACTCAAATTTAAGAAGGGACTGTATGCATTTCTTGAAAATTATAATATTACAGGTTACATACACTAGTTTCCTAGATATTGCGTTGATCCAGGGAGCTAGTCTGATAGAACAGGTTACGATAAGATATGGGTTGAACTAGATGGACTTAAAGGGATTCTGTCACCCCATTTTTGCCCTATGAGATAGGGCCACCTCCATCATGAGCTTATCTACAGCATTTTGGAATGCTGTAGATAAGCCCCCGATGTTACCTGAAAGTGAAGAAAAACGAGCTATAAAATACTCACCCATGGGCGTTCCGCCGTCAGGTCCGGTCCGGAGGGAGTCGCGGTCCGGTTCGGCGCCTCCCATCTTGTAGCGAAGCCGGCCTCTTCTTTCCGTCCCGTCGCGGCTCCTGCGCAGGCACACTGCTCTGTCCTGGTGAGGGCAGAGCAGAGTACTGCAGTTGGCAGGCGCCGGGAAAGGTCAGAGAGGTCCGGCACCTGCGCACTACAGTACTGCCCAGGAGCCGGGACAGAAAGAAGAGGCCGGCTTCACTACAAGATGGGAGGCCCCGAACCGGACCGCGACTCCCTCCGGACCGGACCTGACAGCGGAACGCCCCTGGGTAAGTACTTTATAACTCGTTTTTCTTCACTTTCAGGTAACATCGGGGGCTTATCTACAGCATTCCAGAATGCTGTAGATAAGTGTTGTGAATGTGTTAGAAATGAATTCTGAGCAGAAGCTCCCTCTGGTGGTTACAAACAGTACTGAACCATTCAATGAAGATTGGCAATCAGGAGTTACAGACTTGTCTTATATAAGGGAGGTTCCCTCCCATCATGGTTGCCGGTGATCAATTGTTCTTGTCTCAACTGTGGTTCCTGGTTCACTTGGAAGCTTGCTGAGTCTTGCCTCTTCTCCTGCTCTCAGATAAGATATTTTCTGTTTTTATTTTTGTGCTTGCTTTTTGCATTGTTCCCTGCACTTCTGTGGAGGTCAGCCAGGTCCCCTCCGGGGGCTTGTGCTCCTCTCAGTTTATCTGAGCCACTGTTATTTGTTCATTTGCCTTTTCCAGTTTTTTCAGTGGCTGCGGCTTAGTTTTGTTACACCAGAGAACTAATTTAGGTGGTAGAGGTCGTGTGATCTCAGGTGTTTTTGCAATTAGTAGAGTATGTATTTTTTAGGGTTTTTTTGGATTGCAGTAAGTGTCCTTCCTATCCTTTTTCTTTCTAGGCAGATTGGGCCCCAACGTTTGCTCTTACTATTTTCTGTCTGTGTCTGTATTTCCTCTTGTCTAACCGCCATTACATGTTTGGGGGCTTCCTATGTTCTTTGGGGATCTGCTCCGGGGCAGATAGCTTTCCTCTTTCTATCTTTAGGTGTAGTTAACCTCTCAGGCTGTGACGAGGCATCTAGGACCAACATAGGAACGCTCCACGGCTGCCTTTAGTTGTGGTGGTTAGTCAGGGTACTGCAATCCAGTAGATTCCAAACTCTCTGGTGTATTGCCGTTTTTGCCTGCTCTCCTCAGCTACCAAATCATAACAGATAAGCCCCTGATGGCGGTGGCCCTATCTCCCATAGGGAAAAAATGGGTGACAGATTCCCTTTAAAGTCTCCTTCAACCTTAATAAATATGTTACTATGTGACCTTCCTCAGAACATACACTAGTGATATATAGATAGATAGATTCACATCTATTTTCACCTATATAAACTCCTCATAGGATAATCCCAGAGTAGTTGAAGGGTTTATGCTTACCCATATGTGGCTGAATTCAGGATTGTGGTTCAGGCAGAGTAGTCCTGCTGTGGCAATAAATGCAGCCAGGCAAGATCCACCTACTTGACCCCCTCCAGATATGTGTTAGTGATGAAATGCTAGCACAGGCTTCCAGTATCCGTTGTTTCAGATGCTGCACATCTCATATCTTCACAGCATAGACAATTGCCTTCAGATGACCCCAAAGATAAAAGTCCCCTGGTGGCCATTCAACTGGCCCACAATGACCAATCCACTTTCCAGGAAACTGTTCATGTAGGAATGCTCAGACCTGACACCCATAATGTGGTGGTGCGCCATCTTGTTGGAAAAACTCAGGGATCGTGCCATCTTCAGTGCATAAATAGGGCAACACATCATCATGTAGCAATTTCAGATATCCAGTGGCATTGAGGTTTTCATTGATGAAGAAAGGCCCCACTATCTTTGCACCCCATATACCACACCATACCATCAAGATACGAGATATGCAGCTCTGAAACAACGGATACTGGAAGCCTGTGCTAGCATTTCTTCTACGGTGTTGATATCAGTGTGTCAAGAGTGGGAGAAGAGGGTTGCATTGACAATCCAACACAATGGGCAGCACTTTGAACACATTTTATAAGTGGTCATAAACTTGTAAAAAAACTAATGAAAGAATAAATTTATGTTAAAACCAAGCACACCATTGTTTTTCTTATGAAATTCTCAATAAGTTTGATGTGTCATATGACCCTCTTCCCATTGAGAAAAATAAAGTTGGATCCAAAATGGCCGACTTCAAAATGGCCACCATGGTCACCATCACCACCCATCTGGTAAAGTTTTCCCACTCCCATATACTAATGTGCCACAAACAGGAAGTTGATATCACCAAACATTCCCATTTCATTTAGGTGTATCCATATAAATGGCCCACCCTTTATATTAATATAGAAATTTTTGCATTGAAGCGGACGAAAATTGTGCACAATTGCCTGCTTCATAAACAAATGTTTAAAATAATATATCACAGGGTCAGCCCACTAAATAATGTATTTATTAACACTAATTTTCTGTTTCATATCTTCTACACAGATGTGGGCACATGTGTTTCGAACTACTGTAAATATGTGCAATTCCAAATTACAGCTAATAATGGAATAGAAAGGCAGCATGAAACCTTAAAACATGCATATCTGCGTGGTTACCGAAACTGCACACTTGGGGAATTAATAGAAGTACCTCACGTTTCTTTCCAGAGAGTTATAAAAAGTAAGATTATTCTTTTATAAAATGAAACGTATTTACAATATGAGGCTGTGTGCCCACAAAGCGTTTTTTAAGCATTTCCGCAGCGACATTCTAGATGATCCAAAATCGGACTTAACTAATTGATCGCATAGGTTACGGCCCCTACGAAAAGACATAATGTGTAAAGAATCAAATTCAGACACAGATGGTAACCCATGTTGTAATAGAAACCAGTGTTTCCTAAGATTAGAGCTAATACGATCACTAGCCGGATTAAATGTGGATACAAAAGGAACCCGTTTTTTGTGTGATTTCACATTTGGCGCATGGCGGGAAACTTCACCTGTTGTATTTAAAGCTTTAGTCTTATAACCCATCACAACTTTTCTCGGATATCCAATTGCCATAAACTTATTACACATACTTTCCAAACGCTGATCAATGATTTCCTCATCAGATACTATTCTTCTGACCCGTAGTAATTGACTCCACGGTAGAGAACTAACCATTCTCTTGGATGATTACTATTGTATAGCAAAAGGCTGTTCTTGTCTGTGCTTTTCACATACAAATCTGTCTTCAAAAAATTGCCATCCTTATACACCAATGTGTCAAGGAATTGTACCTGTGTCGCAGAGTGCGACACAGTAAATTTCAATTCAGGATATATTAGATTCAATTCAGAATGAAAGTCACATAGCAACTCAGGCCCACCCTCCCAAACCACAAAAATATCATCAATGTAGCGCCACCAGGCACGGACGTGACCCAGAACCTGGACTTGTACACAAACTCCTCCTCAAGTACCGCCATATAGATGTTAGCATAAGTGGGGGCCACATTGGACCCCATGGCGGTACCACGACGCTGCTGAAAAAACTCATCACAAAAGAGAAAAAAATTCCTTGTCAGGATAAGCTCCAGCAGCGTGAGGACAAGCTGTGCACATTCCGGAGCCACGTCTGAGCCCGATAGCGCCACAGAGACAGCGTGAAGGCCCCTTTCATGTTCAATAGATGTGTATAAAGACACCACATCAATAGACATCAACATAGTAGATTCCGTCACTCTAATGTTATCAATTTTGTCTAAAAAATCATTGGTGTCCTTGACATATGATTGTGCTGAAGTAGCAAATCTGCATAAAATCCTATCCAAAAAGATAGCCACCTTGTTAAAGAGGGAGCCCCTTCAGGAGACAATGAGGCGTCCGGGGGGGTTCCACAAATCCTTGTGGATTTTAGGGAGTGCATACAGCACCGGAATCACTGGTTTCTCGACAATTAAATAGTCTGACAGTTTCTGATCAATTAGACCAGAACTCAGAGCATCGCTAACAACAAGACGAAGTTCCCTCAAGTAATTAAAGGTAGGATCATGTGATAGTCGTTCATATACTGCTACATCATCAACTTGACGTAGAATCTAAGCCTTGTACTTAATGCTATCCATTACCACCCCCGCCCTTATCGGCAGGCTTTATGGTGATGGAGGCATTACATACAAGGCCATCCAAAGCTTTTTTTCTCAAATGAGGACAAATTAGAAATTCCTCTATAGTGATGGCCACGTCTTAATTTTGTCACATCCCTTTGTACCAACTCAATGTAGGATTCCACAAAGTGATTATAGCTAGGAGGTTGAAAATCACTCTTATTGTACAATCCTACACCTTGTAGAGAAAAACCATCCATCTTATCATCAACATTCACTGTGTTCAATATATTATTATCTGGCTTTTCTGAAAAAAAAGCTGACAATATTAGCTGTTGTGAATGTGCTAGAGATGGTTTCTGAGCAGAGGCTCCCTCTGGTGGTTACAGACAGTACTGAACCTTCCAGCGAGGAATGGCAATCTGGGATCACTGACTGGACTGATATAAGGGAGGTTCCCTCCCATGATGGTTGCCGGTGATCAATTGTTCTTGTCTCAATTGTGGTTCCTGGTTCATTTGGAAGTTTGCTGGAGTCTTGCCTACGTCTGCTGCTTTCAGATTAGATATTTTGGCTTTTCTTTTTGTGCTTGCTTTTTGCATTTTTTTCTGCACTTTTGGAGTTCAGCCGGGTCCCTTCCTGGGGCCTGTGCTCCTCTCAGTTTATCTGTAGCCACTATATCAAAAGAGATGGCTAGCACACAACCAAATGAGTGATGATACGGTGCAAGTGAAAAGGGATTAGGGTATCACACTATCTAAAGTCTATAGAGAATCACTGCACACGTTTAACTGCATATGTCATGTTTAAATTGGAAATTTTTATTGCACACTTGATGTGAAAAAAAGAAAATAGCTATGAGACGACTGACTGACGTTTCGGCCAACGCAGTGGCCTTTATCAAATAGTCGCTGGAAGAGATAGAGAAATTTACAGTCAATGACAATGTATAATATATACAATATATACAATATATACATAGGGTGAAGAATATACATCCATAGGAATTTGGCAACATGTTAAACATTTGGGTGATACTGTAGAACACGGAGAATTATCCCTCTAGGGTATCCAAACAAAGAGCATGGGGATATTCTATTCAAGGAAATCGGTAGAGAGGTCACCATATACGATACTCATTAAATAAGATACACATTAACCCCTCTCTGACATTAGACGTACTATCCCGTCCATAAAACCCGTGCCATTCTGACCATGGACGGGATAGTACGTCATGCCCTTTAATGCGACATCGCGACTTAAGTAGCGGTGATCGCATTAAAATTCCGACGCCAGCTTACCTCTTGGAAGTTGGCGTCGGCATCCCGGGCTGCGTCCTCCCCCCTCAGGCCTCCCGATCGCTGTGATTGGCTGTTGAATTCTGAACAGCCAATCACAGCCTTTCTCACTGTTTCAGCCAATCAGAGCGGCTAAAACAGTGAGATCGCAGGCTAGGATCGAGTACCGATGTACTCGATCCTAGGCCTGGGCCTAGGAAAGTCCAGACCCCCCCCCGGATTGGCGCGATCGCCGATCACATCGATCGCGCCAATCGCAGGGCACAGCCGCGGTATATCCGCGCTGTGCCCTGCCTGTACCTGCCTGGATCGGTGCAGTAATAGCACCGATCCTAGGCCAGGGCCTGTAGGGCATGAAGGAGCTGATTGGCGCGATCGATGTCATCGACGATCGCGCCAATCACAGGGCACAGCAGCGGTGTGACCGCTCTGTGCCCTGCTAGGTGACCTGCCGGTGACCTGCCTAGGAATCGGAGCTGTGAGCTCCGATTACTAGGCCGGTGCCTAGCAACCGGCAATGCAGGGGTCTCCTTTGATTGGTGGGATTGATGTGATCATCGATCCCACCAATGACAGGTCACAGCAGCGATGTGACCGCTCTGTGACCTGTCTGCAAACTGGATCTGACCTGTCTGACCGCACTGCAGGGGTCCTCACACTTGCTGAGGATTCCTGCTGTGCGGTCACACTGCCAGATCTCCTCCTGCGCTGGGCCTTGTGGTGCCACAGTAGCCTGTGACACCACAACTCCTGCTGAAGAGAGAAGAAAGAAGAGAGAAGAAAGAAGAGAAAAGAAAGAAAAGACTACAAATGTGAGCTTTTGAGCCCCGATCCCTGCCCGATCCACCCCAATCCCCCCATTCCCCCCTCCCCCCTTCCCTTTCCCCCTCTTTTTACCCCCCCTTTGCGCCGCCGAGCGTTGATTGGTGACGCAGTTCATCAACACTTTCGCACCCCCCTCCGTGCGCACATCCAGCAGCCGCAAACTTTGATAAGTGACAGCGGTCACTTATCAGAGCTCGTGCCTGCCGTTTTTTTTTTTCACCCCCCTTTCCGCCACTCCCGTGCGCACATCCAGCAGCCACGGAACTTTGATAAGTGACACCAGTCACTTATCAGAGCTCGTTCCTGCCGTTTTTTGTTTTTTTTCACCAACTTTTCCGCCACTCCCGTGCGCACATCCAGCAGCCACGGAACTTTGATAAGTGACACCAGTCACTTATCAGAGCTCGTTCCTGCCGTTTTTTGTTTTTTTTCACCAACTTTTCCGCCACTCCCGTGCGCACATCCAGCAGCCACGGAACTTTGATAAGTGACACCAGTCACTTATCAGAGCTCGTTCCTGCTGTTTTTTTTTTTGTTTTTTTTCACCAACTTTTCTGCCACTCCCGTGCGCACACCCAGCAGCCACGGAACTTTGATAAGTGACACCAGTCACTTATCAGAGCTCGTTCCTGCTGTTTTTTTTTTTTTTTTTCATCCCCCTTTCCGCCACTCCCGTGCGCACATCCAGCAGCCGCGGAACTTTGATAAGTGACAGCGGTCACTTATCAGAGCTCGTGCCTGCCAGTTTTTTTTTTCACCCCCCTTTCCGCCACTCCCGTGCGCACATCCAGCAGCCGCGGAACTTTGATAAGTGATAGCGGTCACTTATCAGAGCTCGTGCCTGCCAGTTTTTTTTTTCACCCCCCTTTCTGCCACTCCCGTGCGCACATCCAGCAGCTGCGGAACTTTGATAAGTGACAGCGGTCACTTATCAGAGCTCGTGCCTGCCAGTTTTTTTTTTTTTTCACACCTGGGCATTATAAACTTTAGTGAAACACTTGGGGGTTCAAAGTGCTCATCACACACCTAGATAAGTTCCTTAGGGGGTCTAGTTTCCAAAATGGGGTCACATGTGGGGGGGTTTCCACTGTTTAGGCACATCAGGGGCTCTGCTAACGGAACATGACGCCCGCAGACCATTCCATCAAAGTCTGCATTCCAAAACGTCACTGCTTCCCTTCCGAGCCCTGCCGTATGCCCAAACAGTGGATCCCCCCAACATATGGGGTTCAGCGTACTCAGGACAAATTGGACAACCACTTTTGGGGTCCAATTTCTCCTCTTACCCTTGGGAAAATAAAAAATTGGGACTAAAACATCACTTTTGTGGAAAAAAAAAATATATTTTTTTTTTCACGCCAGGGCATTATAAACGTTAGTGAAACACTTGGGGGTTCAAAGTGCTCACCACACACCTAGATAAGTTCCTTAGGGGGTCTAGTTTCCAAAATGGGGTCACATGTGGGGGGTTTCCACTGTTTAGGCACATCAGGGGCCCTCCAAACGCGACATGGCGTCCGTTCGCAATTCCAGCCAATTTTGGTTTGGAAAAGTCAAACGGCGCTCCTTCCCTTTCAAGCCCTGCCGTGCGCCCAAACAGTGGTTCCCCCCCACATATGGGGTATCAGCGTACTCAGGACATGTTGGACAACAACTTTTGTGGTCCAATTTCTCCTCTTACCCTTGAGAAAATAAAAATTTGGGGACTAAAACATCATGTTTGTGGAAAAAATATGATTTTTTTTTCTTCACGGCTCTACATTACAAACTTGCGTGAAGCACTTGAGGGTTCAAAGTGCTCACCACACATCTAGATAAGTTCCTTAGGGGGTCTAGTTTCCAAAATGGGGTCACATGTGGGGGGTTTCCACTGTTTAGGCACATCAGGGGCCCTCCAAACGCGACATGGCGTCCGTTCGCAATTCCAGCCAATTTTGGTTTGGAAAAGTCAAACGGCGCTCCTTCCCTTTCAAGCCCTGCCGTTCGCCCAAACAGTGGTTCCCCCCCACATATGGGGTATCAGCGTACTCAGGACATGTTGGACAACAACTTTTATGGTCCAATTTCTCCTCTTACCCTTGAGAAAATAAAAATTTGGGGACTAAAACATCATGTTTGTGGAAAAAATATGATTTTTTTTCTTCACGGCTCTACATTACAAACTTGCGTGAAGCACTTGAGGGTTCAAAGTGCTCACCACACATCTAGATAAGTTCCTTAGGGGGTCTAGTTTCCAAAATGGGGTCACATGTGGGGGGTTTCCACTGTTTAGGCACATCAGGGGCCCTCCAAACGCAACATGGCGTCCGTTCGCAATTCCAGCCAATTTTGGTTTGGAAAAGTCAAACGGCGCTCCTTCCCTTTCAAGCCCTGCCGTGCGCCCAAACAGTGGTTCCCCCCCAGATATGGGGTATCAGCGTACTCAGGACATGTTGGACAACAACTTTTGTGGTCCAATTTCTCCTCTTACCCTTGGGAAAATAAAAATTTGGGGACTAAAACATCATGTTTGTGGAAAAAATATGATTTTTTTTCTTCACGGCTCTACATTACAAACTTGCGTGAAGCACTTGAGGGTTCAAAGTGCTCACCACACATCTAGATAAGTTCCTTAGGGGGTCTAGTTTCCAAAATGGGGTCACATGTGGGGGTTTCCACTGTTTAGGCACATCGGGGCCTCTCCAAACGCGACATGGCGTCTGTTCTCAATTCCAGCCAATTTTGGTTTGGAAAAGTCAAACTGCGCTCCTTCCATTCCGAGCTCTGCCGTGTGCCCAAACAGTGGTTTTCCCTCACATATGGGGTATCGGCGTACTCAGGAGAAATTGCACAACAACTTTATCAGTCCTTTTTCTCCTTTTTCCCTTGTGAAAATAAAAAAAATGTTTGTAAAAGATCATTTTTGTGACTAAAAAGTAAAATGTTAATTTTTTCCTTCCACGTTGCTTCAGCTCCTGTGAAGCACCTGAAGGGTTAATAAACTTCTTGAATGTGGTTTTGAGTACCTTGAGGGGTGTAGTTTTTAGAATGGTGTCACTTTTGGGTATTTTCTGCTATATAGACCCCTCAAAGTGACTTCAAATATGAGGTGGTCCCGAAAAAAAATGGCTTTGTAAATTTTGTTGTAAAAATGAGAAATCGCTGGTCAACTTTTAACCCTTATAATTTCCTAACAAAAAAAAATTTTGCTTCCAAAATTGTGCTGATGTAAAGTAGACATGTGGGAAATGTTATTTCTTAACTATTTTGTGTGACATATTTCTCTGTTTTAAGGGAATAAAAATTCAAAGTTTGAAAATTGCAAAATTTTCAAAATTTTTGCCATATTTGCATTTTTTTCATAAATAAATGCAAGTTATATGGAAGAAATTTTACCACTATCATGAAGTACAATATGTCACGAGAAAACAATCTCAGAATCGCGAAGATCCGTTGAAGCGTTCCAGAGTTATAACCTCATAAAGAGACAGTGGTCAGAATTGTAAAAATTGGCCCGGTCATTAACGTGCAAACCACCCTTGGGGGTGAAGGGGTTAAATAAAGGATGGACTCATCCCATGGCACACAACATGCAGAAAAAAGATAGACATACCCTTTAGATAAAGGTGTATCGGGGTATCAAATATCAAGTGCTTATTTTCAAGTGCTTATTTTCAATGAACGTAGACGGTATGTCCTGCATGTGAAGATGGAAAATATGTTAAAAAGACATTATGGACTATCTGACGTATTGAAGATTTGGGCAAACACCCTCCTGTTAGCAGGTACAACTGAATAGTATATGCTGTTTGAGAAAAAGAAGATAAAAAGAAGATAAATATACCAGATATATCCTTTGTCACATATCCTTAGTAGTCCGTGGTGCATGTAGCATGGTTCTGCTATGTGCTGGGGGCTGGGGAATATGGAAAAGAGAGGTGAGGATATAGCCGTCACTGGAGGGTATATTTAAGGGGAACTCTTACTTGTTGCAGAGTGTGCTCCCATAGGTTTAGGAGCTGTAAAAGGATGGCAATATAAATCAATGGTGGAAAGGAAGGGTTAAATGCCCAAATGGATACTGATTAATATAGTACTCACAGGTATTGGTGATTAAGTGTGCTTGGTTTACAAGCAAGCACAATCTTATTAGTTGCAAAATATGTTCCCATGTATATAGGGGCTGTAAAAGGGGAAAAAAATGGCAATTTGAATCAATGGTGTAAAAAAGGGGTTAAATGCTCAAATGGATGTTGCTAAGAGCAGTACTCACAAGTATTGGTGGTTCAGTGTGCTTGGTTCTAGAGAAAAGAGAGACCAAGCAGACATCAGGTACTGAGCATAAAGGTCAGTAATGAGCGCTGAAGCACCTGGTGTTAGACTCACAAGCATTGGGGTTCAGTGGGAGCTGCAGGGAATCCCCAGTCTGGTCTGCGGTGGTGTGTCTGGTCTCTGGCATCTGACGCTCATTTAAGAGCCCCGGGCGGTCATGTGACCGGAAATGAAGTGAGGAGGTTGGACTTATTCAATGGGAGCTGCAGCTAACATGTGTTGTGGCTGCCATATAGACAGCGTGGATTCATTTTAATCGCATATATGTTTGTGACTATAGAGGATGAGTGTATGAAACCCTGAGAGATAGATATATGTGATATATCAGTGGCATAATCATATTGTCTCCTGTTGTATAAGGAAGATAAGATATATAAGGTACAAATTCAGATATAACAGCAAGTAAATGAAGGACATTCAAAAAGACGTCACATATTGAATGCAGGTCACATATTAGATGTAGGTCGCATATTAAGTGCGGTCCCATATTAAATAGAAATATTAATACAATATCAATACAGTTTAAGGTCCATATCATTTTAAACAATTGTAAAAGGTAGGAGTCCACACAAAAAAAGGGGGGGGGGGAAGAGGGGGAAGGGAAAAAAATATAATAAAAGGTGACCATAAAGGGGTGGAGAAAATGAGAAGAATAGGGTCAGGGGAGAGAGAAGAGGTCTTACCGCCTGTGCAGGACAGTCAAGATAGTGGTGGTGAACAAAATTCAATGGTTCTAGAGGAGGAAAGGATACATCAGGTTAGCCAGTCCATTTCGCGATTGAGACCCCTAGGGTGTAATGTATCCAGGGTGTATATCCAAAATGTTTCCCTTTGTTTGAGAAGGCGAACATGGTTACCACCCCGTCTAGGTCTTGGCACTTTCTCAATGATTTGAAATCTCAATTGAGATATATTATGGTTGGTTTCTTTGAAATGTACCGGGAGTGGCAACCATGTCTTGCCGCATCTGATCGTAGATTTGTGGTTGGATATACGATCCCTTATCGCCTGGGTCGTTTCGCCAACATATAATAATCCACACGGGCATTTTATGATGTAGATCACAAAGTTAGTTTCACACGTGTAGAAGCCTTTAATGGGGTAGGATTTACCTGTGCGTGGGTGGGAAACTTCACTACCCTTGATGATGTTAGAGCAGTCATGCAGTGTAAACAAGGGAAAGTGCCAGTGCGTTGAGAACCAGTCAAAGTACGTATAGTAGATGGGCGTTCTGTTGCCATGTCAGCTCTGACGAGGTGATTTTTATATTTTGAGGCCTTCTTAGACACATCAGAGGTGGATGGTTAAAAGTGGTAATATTAGGGTAAGCCTTCGACAACAGGGGCCAATGCTTATGGATTAGGTTGTGAATCCTCTGAATAGATGGATGGTGGTTATGTATAAATGGGAGACGGGCCGGTTTCGGTTGGACTAGATTGGTGCAGTTATCAGGGAGTGTAGTGGCTCTTGTTAACTCAGAGGAGAGAAGTGACGGTGGATAATGTCTAGATAAAAATTTATCTGACATTTCTTGGAGCCTTACTACTTTAGTTTCGGAGTCTGAGACAATTCTAGAGACCCTCTTGAATTGTGAACGGGGCAAACTCTGTTTAATTGGCTTGGGATGGAAACTGTCATATCGAAGGAGGTTATTGCAGTCCGTCGGTTTAGTATAAAGATCAGTGGAAAGTTTCCCTTGTTCATTTTTGTAGATCCTGGTGTCTAGGAAATGTATAGTCTCTGTATGATGGGAGAGGGAAAATTTTAGTTCATCACGGACGTTGTTGATCGTGTCAAAAAAGGTGAGGAGGCTATTTTAATCACCACTCCAGATACAAAAGATGTCGTCTATGTATCGGTACCAAGTGAGTGCGTGCTCTTGGAATAAGGGGTTACTGTAGATGTAGTCCTGCTCAAATTTGTCCATGTATATGGACCTTAAACTGTATTGATATTGTATTAATATTTATATTTAATATGGGACCGCACTTAATATGCGACCTACATCTAATATGTGACCTGCATTCAATATGTGACGTCTTTTTGAATGTCCTTCATTTACTTGCTGTTATATCTGAATTTGTACCTTATATATCTTATCTTCCTTATACAACAGGAGACAATATGATTATGCCGCTGATATATCACATATATCTATCTCTCAGGGTTTCATACACTCATCCTCTATAGTCACAAACATATATGCGATTAAAATGAATCCACGCTGTCTATATGGCAGCCACAACACATGTTAGCTGCAGCTCCCATTGAATAAGTCCAACCTCCTCACTTCATTTCCGGTCACATGACCGCCAGGGGCTCTTAAATGAGCGTCAGATGCCAGAGACCAGACACACCACCGCAGACCAGACTGGGGATTCCCTGCAGCTCCCACTGAACCACCAATGCTTGTGAGTCTAACACCAGGTGCTTCAGCGCTCATTACTGACCTTTATGCTCAGTACCTGATGTCTGCTTGGTCTCTCTTTTCTCTAGAACCAAGCACACTGAACCACCAATACTTGTGAGTACTGCTCTTAGCAACATCCATTTGAGCATTTAACCCCTTTTTTACACCATTGATTCAAATTGCCATTTTTTTCCCCTTTTACAGCCCCTATATACATGGGAACATATTTTGCAACTAATAAGATTGTGCTTGCTTGTAAACCAAGCACACTTAATCACCAATACCTGTGAGTACTATATTAATCAGTATCCATTTGGGCATTTAACCCTTCCTTTCCACCATTGATTTATATTGCCATCCTTTTACAGCTCCTAAACCTATGGGAGCACACTCTGCAACAAGTAAGAGTTCCCCTTAAATATACCCTCCAGTGACTGCTATATCCTCACCTCTCTTTTCCATATTCCCCAGCCCCCAGCACATAGCAGAACCATGCTACATGCACCACGGACTACTAAGGATATGTGACAAAGGATATATCTGGTATATTTATCTTTTTATCTTCTTTTCTCAAACAGCATATACTATTCAGTTGTACCTGCTAACAGGAGGGTTTTGCCCAAATCTTCAATACGTCAGATAGTCCATAATGTCTTTTTAACATATTTTCCATCTTCACATGCAGGACATACCGTCTACGTTCATTGAAAATAAGCACTTGAAAATAAGCACTTGATATTTGATACTCCGATACACCTTTATCTAAAGGGTATGTCTATCTTTTTTCTGCATGTTGTGTGCCATGGGATGAGTCCATCCTTTATTTAATGTGTATCTTATTTAATGAGTATCGTATATGGTGACCTCATTACCGATTTCCTTGAATAGAATATCCCCATGCTCTTTGTTTGGATACCCTAGAGGGATAATTCTCCGTGTTCTACAGTATCACCCAAATGTTTAACATGTTGCCAAATTCCTATGGATGTATATTCTTCACCCTATGTATATATTGTATATATTGTATATATTATACATTGTCATTGACTGTAAATTTCTCTATCTCTTCCAGCGACTATTTGATAAAGGCCACTGCGTTGGCCGAAACGTCAGTCAGTCGTCTCATAGCTATTTTCTTTTTTTCACATCAAGTGTGCAATAAAAATTTCCAATTTAAGCATGATATATGCAGTTAAACGTGTGCAGTGATTCTCTATAGACTTTATCTGTAGCCACTGTTATTTGTTCATTTGCTTTTTCCTGTTTTTTCAGTGGCTGCGGCTTCGTTTTGTTACACCAGAGATCTGATTTAGGTGGTTGAGATCGTGTGGTCTCAGGTGTTTTTGCAATCAGAAGTGTTGGTATTTTTTAGGGTTTTTTTTGGATTGCAGTCAGAATTCTTTCCTGTACTTTTCTGTCTAGACAGATTGGGCCCCAGCGTTTGCTCATTCTATTTTCTGTCTTTGTCCGTGCTTTCTTCTTGTCTAACCGCCATTACATGTTTGGGGGCTTCCTATTTTCTTTGGGGATCTGCTCCGGGGCAGATAGCTTTCATCTTTCTGCCTTTAGGTGTAGTTATCTCTCATGCTGTGACGAGGCGTCTAGGATCAACGTAGGAACGCTCCACGGCTACCTCTAGTTGTGTGGTTAGTTCAGGTTTCTGCAATCCAATAGGTTCCAGCCTCTCTGGTGTAGTACCGTTTTTGCTTACCGTTTTTGCTATTTCTCCTCAGCTACCTAAACACAACACTTAGCCTTCTAAAAAAAGCATGTAAATCACATTCTATAGCAAACCAGTCAGGTAAATTGGATGGACAAAATGACAAGCCCTTTGATAAAATGTCCATTTCAGCATTAGATAATTGTACAGATGAAATATTTACCACCAACTCATTTAATGATCCTTCCGATTGTCCATCCTGTTCCTCATCTTCATCGTGGTATTGCGTGTTGCTCTCTGTTCCCGACTCAGGATGCCGCTTCTTGTGCTTGCGGCCCCCTCTGCGACCTCTTCTCCTTGAATAGACTTGTCGATAGTGTCCTTCCCTAAAAAAAGCATCCTGTTAGAATTGCTCAAACTTGAATCACTAGTTGTTTCGGCAGTGGTGAAGCCAAAATTAGACATTTTTCTGTCCTGCGGTCTCTTATGCCTCTTAGAGGACATAAACCTCCCCGTCTGTTATTGTGGCGGGGGTATGTTAAATATTAATTATTGGTTATGGATTTATTCTTTATACACTTAATTCTGTACTGAGTACATGGACTTTCAGCTGATATTACAGATGCTATTTCTGTATGGTAAAGTGTCATCTCCATATACAGAGACCACGTGATCTAAGGGACATATATATAATGACTATACAAAGGGAGGGGGTCTGTCGCTCTCTCTTCTGGACAGCTGCTATGTAACCACGTGTTGTTTCCCTGAGACGCTCCTGACAGAGACAGAATGTCATTTTTACCATTCAGGACACCAAGGAAAGATGTGTACAAGTTTTGCTATGGACAAATGGACAATCTCTTCGTAACTATTTCACTCCTTTTATGTTTTCCTGTAATGATGTTTTTTTGATGGACAGTCCAATAAACCACTACATTTTTTTTATAAGAAACGTGACATTTTCTTTAAAGTATCGCATCTGGTAACAAGTCCTGGAAAAATATACTTAAAATAAGCATTTTTAACATTTTGGAGAGCCAGCCAGTCACACTTGATTTTTAGAGTGTGAATTTCTGAAAACTTGCAAGGGGAGGAATAGAAGCAAAATTACGTCAGATCTGCAAGTTGTCAAAGAAATAACACTACGATATTTCAGGATCAGAAAAGAACCTATGAATGAGGACTAAGAGTTGCCAGATGTACTACAGAAATCAGACGTGCTGATGACAAGAGGCCATTGTCCAAGAAGGGAACTACAAGCTGAGATATTTCAAGGTAAGAAATATGGATGTCATTACTTCTTTTTCTAAGCAAAGTAGACTGAAATTTATGTCTGTAGATCAGTCTAATTTAGACGTTTTATGGCTCAGCTTATATGCAGAATGTGAAATGGAAAATCTAAAGCTAGAATCTAAGCTGGTGTCCTTTAATAGAGAAAGAGAGAAATTGAAAAACATTTTACAGTTGATTGGCGTATTTCACAAGTTTGTATTAGAGAAATCTAAAAATGACTGTGTAGAAATAGTGTCAGATGATACCAGTGATGTTCCCGAGATTGACTGTAATGAGGAAACTGAGCAAGATGTGGGTCATGTGTCTGTAATGGCTACTCAAGGTGACCTTGTCTCTGATGACGTAAAAAAAGATGGAGGAAACATGGGAGGAGACTTGAGAACTGATGTAGGAGGAAACATGGGAGGAGACTTGAGAACTGATGTAGGAGGAAACATGGGAGGAGACTTGAGAACTGATGTAGGAGGAAACATGGGAGGAGACTTCAGAACTGATGTAGGAGGAAACATGGGAGGAGACTTCAGAACTGATGCAGATGACGTACGAGGGACGGATGTTCAATGGCCACCAAAAATAGAAGACAAATCACAGGCCCAACTCCAAATTAAAGTTAGGAAAAATTTGTTAAAATTATGCAAAATCATTCCTGCATATGATAACAAAATCCATATATGCAGAAATTCTGAAATCTTCGAAAGCTTTATTGACAAGCTTGATTTAAGTAATGACGAGAAAAATCAATTATTTAAATTGTGGCTTCCTGCAACCTTTTCCAGACGTTTAAAATTAAAGTTGACTTTTGATAATGACTTACATGGAGATCTAGATGATAAAGACAGATTGAAAATTCTGATTTTCTGTGCATTAAATGAAAACTGTCCAGATATTGATATTCTTCAAAAATTAAGGATTGGTCGGAAAGAATGTACTTTTACATTCATGTCCATATTTGAAAGGTTGTACAAAACTCTAATTACCAATGTCAAAACACAATCAATGATAAAGTATTTTGTGGACAAATTTGGATTCCTAAATTCTGTATCTCGTGTTATTGCGTCACAAAAAGATACTTTATTTGAATGTGCGCAATCCCTTGATTTTGCTAGAAAACATGAGAATCGTGATAGGAAAATAAATCAAACAGACAGAGTAAGATCTTTTCAAAAGCCAGTGTCAAAATCTCCTAAACTGAGTCATCGCTGTAATCAAATCTATGACATACGAAGAAAATTCCATATTTGTTATAAACCCTATAAAAAGATCCAAGGATCCACGTTGCAAAAAGAGTTGAAAATTCAAAGTTCAGACCTTTCTGTAAAAAGACAAATGGCGGACACTGAAAGACAAGAACAGATGACTTCTCAAAATGACTTATCTAAGTCTTCAATTTACAGCTCATTATCGGAGCTGCTCAAACAATCATTAAAAAAAGGAATGATTAACAGAGTTTTTCAGGACATCTTTGACAAAAGAAATAAGATTTGGTTTAGGAATTGACTGAAAATGAAATTATATGTTGTGTAAAAGTATTATACAATATATTATTCAGTTATTTGTAATTATTTTATAAATATAATTCTGTAGTTCTACAGTTTTTGTAGATATATGTACAGTCATGGCCAAAAGTTTTGAGAATGACACAAATATTATATTTTCACATGATCTGCTGCCCTCTGGTTTTTATGTGTGTTTGACAGATGTTTTTATCACAGACAGAAATATAATTGCAAACATATGAGTAACAAAAGCTTATATTGACAGTTAGAATGAGTTAATGCAGCAAGTCAATATTTGCAGTGTTGACCCTTCTTCTTCAGGACCTCTGCAATTCTCCCTGGCATGCTCTCAATCAACTTCTGGACCAAATCCTGACTGATAGCAGTCCATTCTTGCACAATCAATGCTTTCATTTTGTCAGAATTTTTAGGTTTTTGTTTGTCCACCCGTCTCTTGATGATTGACCACAAGTTCTCAATGGGATTAAGATCTGGGGAGTTTCCAGGCCATGGACCCAAAATCTCTATGTTTTGTTCCCTGAGCCATTTAGTTATCACCTTTGCTTTATGGCAAGGTGCTCCATCATGCTGGAAAAGGTATTGTTGATCGCCAAACTGCTCTTGGAGGGTTGGGAGAAGTTGCTCTTGGAGGACATTCTGGTACCATTCTTTATTCATGGCTGTGTTTTTAGGCAAGACTGTGAGAGAGCCGATTCCCTTGGCTGAGAAGCAACCCCACACATGAATGGTTTCAGGATGCTTAACAGTTGGCATGAGACAAGACTGGTGGTAGCGCTCACCTTGTCTTCTCCGAATGAGGCGTTTTCCTGATGTCCCAAACAATCAAAAAGGGGATTCATCAGAGAAAATAACGTTACTCCAGTCCTCAGCAGTCCACTGCCTGTACCTTTTGCAGAATATCAGTCTGTCCATGATGTTTTTTCTGGAGAGAAGTGGCTTCTTTGCTGCCCTCCTTGAGACCAGGCCTTGCTCCAAGAGTCTCCGCCTCACAGTGCGTGCAGATGCACTCACACCTGCCTGCTGCCATTCCTGAGCAAGCTCTGCACTGCTGGTAGCCCGATCCCGCATCTGAAACACTTTTAAGAGACGGTCCTGGCGCTTGCTGGTCTTTCTTGGGAGCCCTGAAGCCTTTTTGGCAACAATGGAACCTCTCTCCTTGAAGTTCTTGATGATGCGATAGATTGTTGACTGAGGTGCAATCTTTCTAGCTGCGATACTCTTCCCTGTTAGGCCATTTTTGTGCATTGCAATGATGACTGCACGTGTTTCTTTAGAGATAACCATGGTTAACAGAAGAGAAACAATGATGCCAAGCACCAGCCTCCTTTTAAAGTGTCCAGTGGTGTCACTCTTACTTAATCATGACAGATTGATCTCCAGCCATGTCCTCATCAACACCCACACCTGTGTTAATGGAGCAATCACTGAAAAGAGGTTAGCTGGTCCTTTTAAGGCAGGGCTGCAATGATGTTGAAATGTGTTTTGGGGGATAAAGTTCATTTTCTAGCCAAATATTGACTTTGCAAGTAATTGCTGTTAAGCTGATCACTCTTTATAACATTCTGGAGTATATGCAAATTGCCATTAGAAAAAGTGAAGCAGTAGACTTTCTAAAAATTAATATTTGTGTCATTCTCAAAACTTTTGGCCATGACTGTATTCATACAGTATATAGTATATTTGTACAAGTAGAGATTGTATAACTGTATATCTATATCTATAGTGATATAATTAAAATAAACTACAGTAATAATATTTAGAATTACATTAAAGCCAATACATATATGTATAAGACATTGCAATTGTTTTATTTTTGAATATGATATTAACCTTATCTCTTATTTATCCTTAGAATTTTCACTTCAAAGTAGGATTTAATCGGGAAAAATTCTCTTACATGGATTTATTCTTTTATTTACACAGGAATTTGTAATAACTGCATGTTTTTATATATTTAACACTTAAAAGGAAATAATATATAACTAACTGAATCTAAATTTAGTTTTTGTGTGTTGCTAACATTTTGAAGTTATTTATTTGCATGGCAATATGTTCTTACTGCATGACAGTCACACATGTGACATTTAAACTGTTCTAATTATAAGGCAATTATCATATACCCCTATTTCAGTGGTTGCAACTTAAAGCTCTTGTAGCCTCAGTGAGCTCAGCCTTTGCAAGTCAAAGAATTTTTTTTTAGGCCTCTTAAGTTACAGGGTTCAATTTCAGTTGCAAACCTTGCACAAAATATAGATACAGATCATAACTAATTTTCTTATGAGTCTTTTTATCTATAAATGGTTCACAAAGTTTGTTATGTGTATTTGGGGAATATTCAAAGTGAATACTTTTCCATCCAATTATGACAAGAGCATTCTTAAGGTGATACCTTTATTGGCTAACCAGAAAATTATATGTTCGCAAGCTTTCAGAGCGCAGAGGCTCCTTCTTCAGGCAAGATTAAATTTGGAATAATAAGAAAGACACATTAGATGCTTACTATAGTAGGAAATTTGTTCAAGACCTGGGAGGTGTGATGCCTTCAAAAGATAAGCAAATGGAGAGCTAGTATGAATGTGCTAATTTGATTTCCTTTGCTTATCTTTTGAAGGCATCACACCTCCCAGGTCTTGAACAAATTTCCTACTATAGTAAGCATCTAATGTGTCTTTCTTATTATTCCAAATGTAATCTTGCCTGAAGAAGGAGCCTCTGCGCTCTGAAAGCTTGCGAACATATAATTTTCTGGTTAGCCAATAAAGGTATCACCTTAAGAATGCTCTTGTCATAATTGGATGGAAAAGTATTCACATCGATTTTTCTGGCTAACACGGTACCACAATATAATTTATTATTGTACACCGGGAATATTCAAAGAAATATTAAAATATTAAATTTAGTAGTTTACAATGCGCATTGATAATTAGGATACAATTATTTGGGTTAAATATATATGTATTACAACCTTTTTGTATGAGGAATCTGTGGTGTAAACTTATATGTTCACAGTCTGAGTGACAGATGACAGATGCGTGTATGAGCAGCTGCTAAGAGTGAATATAAGTTAAGAGTATGTGATGTATGAAAGGAGAGGTTTCAAAATTCATGGTATGCGAGAAAAACAACAACTTGGTTTTAAGAGAAATAATACAAATCAGTTCAATTATTAGAATATTAAGATACATAATGAATATTATCTACTCAACATATATTCCTTTAGTAATTATTTTTTTTAGTTAATAGTAGATAAGTGTAATCACACATCAAAATGGTTTATCAAGAAAATCTACATTTAGATTATTATTTTTCCTTTTCCCAAAAGATAATTTTATGATATTCAATATTATTTTTATTTTTAATGGTTACATAGATGGTACACATCTTCAGACAAATATATGGTATAAAGCTAAAACAGAAGTTACATAAATAATTTATAAAACAATTATTTTTTTCATTTTGGTTTTGATAAATGAATTATTTCATAAAATAATATTTTCTGGTAATAAGGGGGAAATGTGTTTGTGATTCTGAATACATCATCACATTTCATCAATACCTCTTCTTCACACATTTTAAAGAATATAGAAAGGTACAATGGTATAACTACTAGAGATAATAACATTAAGTATTATAAAGAGTCATTTCTTTACACTAAGAAGGGGATTACATGCAAAGTTGCATAATATGAAAATTTTGGTAACACAAGGTCATGACAAATATGAAATCATCCAGATAATGGAAATATTAAGGGTATGTATTACTGAGAACATAACTACTCAGCATTTGTCATAAACATATAAAGGCCTTATTTTTATTTTTATTCTTATTTTTGTTTTTATTTTTATTTTTAATTTTTTAATTTTTATTCTTCCTTTATCTATTTTTGATTCTTAATTTTTATTTTTTATCTCAATCAATCAAGAAACATCAATATTTAATAAAGTAATGTCTAGTACAAGAATATTGCTTCATTAAATATAGTGAAGATATCGGTTCATTAAAAGAAAATGTTCTAATTCTGAGTAAATACAATAATTCTTTCATTCATTCATTCCCTCATATTCACATTTTGGTTCATGGCTATACATTCTTACCTATTATTGGTCTACTAAATATATTCCATTAATAAAGTTTTAGTAATAAAGATGGAAACACTTGTTACATGAAAAACACACTGACTCCTATGGGTTGAAAAGGTAATTACACCTATGACATAAAAATGTTCTATCTCAAGAAGAATATGGTTAATAATGCATTATCATTTATTATTGTTTTACTACACAAACATGAATTCCATATTACTATTCTGATAATAATTCTATGGATATTACTGATTGCTATGATACGCTGTGATATTATAGGTTAGGAAAATTACCAGATTTGGTATAGAATAGGGAATGAAGACTTCAAGCAAGATATTGGAATTACTTTAATAAAGACTTTTCATATTTCTAAATTCAAGTAAATTTAAAAAGTTGCAAGAAGAAAAAGCCGAAGTTCCAGAAGGTAAAAAGGCTATATGATGTCTGAGTAATAATAGACTGTGTCAATTACAATTCATTTCATCACCGACAACAACTGCAGTATCCACCACTGACAGCCACGATCGCAGTATCTAAACTGACAGACACAATGGCAGAGGACGATGATCCTATGATGCTGATATGAACTGTGTTATCACGCTTTTATCACGTTCCAGTGGTTTCCTATCACCTATGAAGCTTCAATGAAAGCTGGTGAACAATAAGATAATTATCAGGAAACTACAACCCTGACATGAGTCCTGTGCATTAGGACTAAGGACTGGTTATGGTGCTATCTTTAGCAAGGAAGAGTCATTTTAACCCTTGCTTTGCTGATCAAAGACGTCACACCTGTTCCAAGACCAGTGCGGATGGCATGGAGGATTCCAGAAATATCCAAGGCGAGCCAATGTAAGTCCAGGTCTTAAAGGTGACACTGCTCAGATATTAAACCTTCATTTCATCAATGGACTTTGTTTTCTTATCAACATTTGAATTTATGGACTTTGATGGACACATGACACACGGTCTCCACAATATCTACATGTTATTTCAAAGGAATTATCGTATAAAGACTGTGTTTTAAAAGAACCAAGAACAAGACGTCAAGATGAAGACCAGATTACATCAGATGATGATGACTGGACAGGAGATGCTTCGATTTAGGTTTAGGAAAGTATATAATATATATTTTATATGAATATTAGTCACGGCTTACCATAACATGAATTCACATAATTATGTTATTGAGTGCATATAACAATAATCTGATATTATTATTATTATTGAAATTAAATTATTTTGCCGAAGAAGAAGAAAGAAGATCTGATTATCCTAAAGATGAACTTCTCTACTTTGAGGGTTCCAAATAATGTCTATCACCCTCAAAAGGGGGAATTGTTAAATATTAATTATTGGTTATGGATTTACTCTTTATACACTCAATTCTGTACTGAGTACATGGACTTTCAGCTGATATTACAGATGCTATTTCTGTATGGTAAAGTGTCATCTCCATATACAGAGACCACGTGATCTAAGGGACATATATATAATGACTATACAAAGGGAGGGGGTCTGTTGCTCTCTCTTCTGGACAGCTGCTATGTAACCACGTGTTGTTTCCCTGAGACGCTCCTGACAGAGACAGAATGTCATTTTTACCATTCAGGACACCAAGGAAAGATGTGTACAAGTTTTGCTATGGACAAATGGACAATCTCTTCGTAACTATTTCACTCCTTTTATGTTTTCCTGTAATGATGTTTTTTTGATGGACAGTCCAATAAACCACTACATTTTTTTTTATAAGAAACGTGACATTTTCTTTAAAGTATCGCATCTGGTAACAAGTCCTGGAAAAATATACTTAAAATAAGCATTTTTAACAGGGTATTACTCATATGCCAAGAAAAAACACAGCCTATTTTATAGCCCTCTGCATCACGGAACCATTTAGAGCAGGGGTCTCAAACTTCTGGCCCGCGGGCCAACTGCGGCCATCGGGACACGAGTTTGCGGCCCTCACCTCATGGGCCCTCGGTACAGTATTTTGCGGCCCTCGGCTTAGATCTCACATGCGAGAAACACCGCATGTGAAATCCCAGTCACTGGTAGTACCGCTCATTAAGGTCATGAATATGGACGCCACTCCTCTCATATGGTGCCCATATTCATAAGCTTAATGAGCGATACCACAGAAAGATGTCGCCGGGCATACTCACCTCATCTCCTGCTGCTGCCGCCGCCCGTGCTTCCTGTCTCTGACACAGAGAGCAGCGCCGCTGAATGACGTCATCATTCAGCGGCCTGCTCTGTCAGAGTGAAGAAGCGCGGGCGCCGGTGATGCTGCTGACAGGTGAGAGGTGTGTGTGTGTACAGGTGAGAGATGGTGTGTGTGTGTACAGGTGAGAGGTGGTGTGTGTGTGTGTATGTATGTGTACAGTCATGGACAAAACTTTTGAGAATGACACAAATATTTTTACAAAGTCTACTGCTTCACTTTTTCTAATGGCAATTTGCATATACTCCAGAATGTTATAAAGAGTGATCAGCTTAACAGCAATTACTTGCAAAGTCAATATTTGGCTAGAAAATTAACTTTATCCCCCAAAACATTTCAACATCATTGCAGCCCTGCCTTAGAAGGACCAGATAACCTCTTTTCAGTGATTGCTCCATTAACACAGGTGTGGGTGTTGATGAGGACATGGCTGGAGATCAATCTGTCATGATTAAGTAAGAATGACACCACTGGACACTTTAAAAGGAGGCTGGTGCTTGGCATCATTGTTTCTCTTCTGTTAACCATGGTTATCTCTAAAGAAACACGTGCAGTCATCATTGCAATGCACAAAAATGGCCTAACAGGGAAGAGTATCGCAGCTAGAAAGATTGTACCTCAGTCAACAATCTATCGCATCATCAAGAACTTCAAGGAGAGAGGTTCCATTGTTGCCAAAAAGGCTTCAGGGCGCCCAAGAAAGACTAGCAAGCTCCAGGACCGTCTCTTAAAAGTGTTTCAGCTGTGGGATCGGGCTACCAGCAGTGCAGAGCTTGCTCAGGAATGGCAACAGGCAGGTGTGAGTGCATCTGCACGCACTGTGAGGCGGAGACTCTTGGAGCAAGGCCTGGTCTCAAGGAGGGCAGCAAAGAAGCCACTTTTCTCCAGAAAAAACATCATGGACAGACTGATATTCTGCAAAAGGTACAGGCAGTTGACTGCTGAGGACTGGGGTAAAGTTATTTTCTCTGATGAATCCCCTTTTCGATTGTTTGGGACATCAGGAAAATGCCTCATTCGGAGAAGACAAGGTGAGTGCTACCACCAGTCTTGTCTCATGCCAACTGTTAAGCATCCTGAAACCATTCATGTGTGGGGTTGCTTCTCAGCCAAGGGAATCGGCAATGTGGGAGTAATGGGGAAAAGCAATGATGGGGAAAAGCAATGTGGGAGTAATGGGGAAAAGCAATGTTAGCGTAATGGGGAAAAGCAATGTGGAAAAACAGTGATGGGAGTGATGGGGGAAAAACAATGATGGGGAAAAGCAGTGATGGGGAAAAGCAATGATGGGAGTGATGGAGGAAAAGCAATGATGGGAGTGATGGGGAAAAGCAATGATGCGGAAAAAAGCAATGATGGGTGTGATGGAGAAAAGCAATGCTGGGGAAAAAGCAATGATGGGAGTGATTAGGGAAAAGCAACGATGGGGTGATGGGGAAAAAGCAATGGGGGAGAATGAGCGCTGGGGGAATGACTTCTTGCTGTTAACCAGTTAATGTTTTCTTGTCCACCACACTGCAGTGTCAAAAGAGGAAGGAAGCGAGACAGGCAGCAACATCGCATCAGAGAGCTCTTGACCTCGAAACAGAAAATCCTCAGATCCTGGTATTGTAACATTAAGAATAATTCATTTAGTCGTGATAGCCTATTTCCACATGTTTTGTAAGAGCTTTTCTTTTTCAGATTCTACCTCCAGTGGCCCCGGGTAAATTGAGTTTGAGACCCTGATTTAGAGTGTTTAGTGATCTCAATGTCACTCCGGAATTTAATAAGATTCTCTTCTACCTTTGTCTTCATTGCGCCCCACTCCTGTGCTGTCAATTGCAACGAGAGTTGTTCCTCCAAACTCGTTATATTCTTCTTTATTTGGTCCATTTCCTTCTGTAAAAACTCAATGTTGAGTAACAATGTCAAATACAAATTTATTAGAGATGGACTCAAATTTGGAGCAAAATTGTACATTATCAGGTAAAAGCGTGGGTCTGAGATGTGGGCGTAGTCCTCGAGGGATCCTGCGCACCTTATAATACTCAGTCAATGTGACCACATGTAATTCAAATGAAATCAACTTCCTTTTTTCGTTTTCCCATTTTCTTCTGAGCATATCGCTCGTCGGTTTACTTAGAAAAGTATTATCAATATTTTGTCCAGATAAAATACGTGTAGCATCGTCATCCGTATATGAAAACGTAATGGCATTATATAGATCACCCACCTCTAGATTAGTAGTAGCTTCCATCATCTTGGTATGGGTGCAGGTCAACTCAGGTTCATCTATCCATCAAAGAAAAGGAGGCAAGTTGACAGCACTCACAAGCTAGGGGCGCAAGTCCAGGTCCAAGGAACCCACTTGGAAATCGCAATAGGCAAAAAGTCAAAAGAACAGCGCTCCATCCAGGTGTATAGTGTAGAAAAAATTATTTTATTCAGCCATAAGAACACGACGTTTCGACCACAACTGGTCTTTGTCAAGTATATACCAAACATACAAAAGGGCGGTTTTAAATAGTATAGGGCTGTGAACCAGCACCAATAGTTGAAATGTGCACGCCCACCTTAAATTACATATACAGAATAGACAATACAAAACAGAGATCAGACCTATATTAACAATATATTACTTAATAATAAAGACATACAAATATTTAACATGCAGATTTATACACAGATATATATTAAATTACATATTTTCCAACAAGGCTTCATAACGTTGCCATAGAGACGTAATCCAATCAGATTCATTATTCATATACGGTATATCAGGATGGCCTATCCTACAGTATAGGAACAAAGGGAGAGAAACGGCGCCAAGCAAAAAAAAAAAGCAGCCTATCGGTTTTAGTATATCATATGTCCCCATCATAGTGACCAATCATCACATCGCTATCTAAAGAAGTAAGACGCCAACTGCGTCATAGAAAAAGAGACACAGACTCACCAAATCACACCGTGCTTGTAAGCATATCGCAGCACCGGAAGTAGCGTCATAGCCAGAGCCCACATTAGTTTTAGTGACGTAACTGCAACAACGCCCATCTAAGCCGTCACCAAGGAGACCCTGGGGAGGGCGAAGATGCGGCGCAAGCGTACTTTGTCTAAAAAGGAAAACGCAGATAAAAAACGTCATCAGAGCCTCCGTTCATTTCATGACGCATCCGCATCATCGCCCATCGATGCCATCTCCAGGGATGCCTGGGGAGAGCAAGGATGTGGCGCAAACGTACCCCTAGCTTGTGAGTGCTGTCAACTTGCCTCCTTTTCTTTGATGGATACATGAACGTGAGTTGACCTGCACCCATACCAAGATGATGGAAGCTACTACTAATCTAGAGGTGGGTGATCTAGATAATGATAATCCATTACGTTTTCATATACGAATGACGATGCTACACCTATTTTATCTGGACAAAATATTGATAATACTTTTCTAAGTAAACCGACGAGCGATATGCTCAGAAGAAAATGGGAAAACGAAAAAAGGAAGTTGATTTCATTTGAATTACATGTGGTCACATTGACTGAGTATTATAAGGTGTGTAGGATCCCTCGAGGACTACGCCCACATCTCAGACCCACGCTTCTACCTGATAATGTACAATTTTGCTTCAAATTTGAGTCCATCTCTAATAAATTTGCATTTAACATCATGTTACTCAACACTGAGTTTTTACAGAAGGAAATGGACTAAATAAAGAAGAATATAACGAGTTTGGAGGAACAACTCTCGTTGCAATTGACAGCACAGGAGTGGGGCCGCAATGAAGACAAAGGTAAAAGAGAATCTTATTAAATTCCGGAGTGACATTGAGATCACTAAACGCTCTAAATGGTTCCGTGATGCAGAGGACTATAAAATAGGCCGTGTTTTTTCTTGGCATATGAGTAATACCCCCCGCCACAATAACAGACGGGGGAGGTTTATGTCCTCTAAGAGGCGTAAGAGACCACAGGACAGAAAAATGTCTAATTTTGGCTTCACCACTGCCGAATCCGAATCAACTGATGATTCAAGTTTGAGCAATTCTAACAGGATGCTTTTTTAGGGAAGGACACTATCGACAAGTCTATTCAAGGAGAAGAGGTCGCAGAGGGGGCCGCAAGCACAAGAAGCGGCATCCTGAGTCGGGAACAGAGACCAGCACGCAATATCACGATGAAGATGAGGAACAGGATGGACAATTGGAAGGATCATTAAATGAGTTGGTGGTAAATATTTCATCTGTACAATTATCTAATGCTGAAATGGACATTTTATCAAAGGGCTTGTCATTTTGTCCATCCAATTTACCTGACTGGTTTGATATAGAATGTGATTTACATGCTTTTTTTAGAAGGCTAAGATTGTCAGCTTTTTTTTCAGAAAAGCCAGATAATAATATATGAACACAGTGAATGTTGATGATAAGATGGATGGTTTTTCTCTACAAGGTGTAGGATTGTACAATAAGAGTAATTTTCAACCTCCTAGCCATAATCACTTTGTGGAATCCTACATTGATTTGGTACAAAGGGATGTGACAAAATTAAGACGTGGCCATCACTATAGAGGAATTTCTAATTTGTCCTCATTTGAGAAAAAAGCTTTGGATGGCCTTGTACGTAATGCCTCCGTCACCATTAAGCCAGCCGATAAGGGCGGGGCGGTGGTGGTGATGGATAGCATTAAGTACAAGGCTGAGATTCTACATCAACTTGACGATGTAGCAGTATATGAACGACTATCACATGATCCTACCTTTAATTACTTGAGGGAACTTCGTCTTGTTGTTAGCGATTGCTCTGAGTTCTGGTCTAATTGATCAGAAACTGTCAGACTATTTAATTGTCGAGAAACCAGTGATTCCTGTGCTGTATGCACTCCCTAAAATCCACAAGGATTTGTGGAACCCCCCGGACGCCCCATTGTCTCCAGAAGGGGCTCCCTCTTTAACAAGGTGGCTGTCTTTTTGGATAGGATTTTATGCAGATTTGCTACTTCAGCACGATCATATGTCAAGGACACCAATGATTTTTTAGACAAAATTGATAACATTAGAGTGACAGAATCTATTATGTTGATGTCTATTGATGTGGTGTCTTTATACACATCTATTGAACATGAAAGGGGCCTTCACGCTGTCTCTGTGGCGCTATTGGGCTCAGACGTGGCTCCGGAATGTGCACAGCTTGTCCTCACGCTGCTGGAGCTCATCCTGAAGAGGAATTTTTTTCTCTTTTGCGATGATTTTTTTCAGCAGCGTCGTGGTACCGCCATGGGGTCCAATGTGGCCCCCACTTATGCTAACATCTATATGGCGGTACTTGAGGAGTTTGTGTACAAGTCCAGGTTCTGGGGTCACGTCCGTGCCTGGTGGCGCTACATTGATGATATTTTTGTGGTTTGGGAGGGTGGGCCTGAGTTTCTATGTGACTTTCATTCTGAATTGAATCTAATATATCCTGAACTGAAATTTACTCTGTCGCATTCTGCGACACAGGTACAATTCCTTGACACATTGGTGTATAAGGATGGCAATTTTTTGAAGACAGATTTGTATGTGAAAAGCACAGACAAGAACAGCCTTTTGCTATACAATAGTAATCATCCAAAGAGAATGGTTAGTTCTCTACCGTGGAGTCAATTACTACGGGTCAGAAGAATAGTATCTGATGAGGAAATCATTGATCAGCGTTTGAAAAGTATGTGTAATAAGTTTATGGCAAGGGGATATCCGAGAAAAATTGTGGTGGGTTATAAGACTAAAGCTTTAAATACAACACGTGAAGCTTCCCGCCATGCGTCAAATGTGAAATCACACAAAAAACGGGTTCCTTTTGTATCCACATTTAATCCGGCTAGTGATCGTATTAGCTCTATTCTTAGGAAACACTGGTTTCTATTACAACGTGGGTTACCATCTGTGTCTGAATTTGATTCTTTACATATTATGTCTTTTCGTAGGGGCCGTAACCTACGCGATCAATTAGTTAAGTCTGATTTTGGATCATCTAGAATGTCAATCCAGCGCACCCTTAGCACTCCCCGTAATGGTAATTTTCCATGCTTAGGGTGTGCTAGCTGTAACAACATGCTTAAGGGAGAGTTTTTTTGCCATCCCCAAACTGGTAAGAAGATTTTTCTGAAGGAGAGGTACTCCTGTACATCCAGTTTTGTTATTTACATGATTGTATGCCCGTGTGGGCTAGTTTACGTTGGGGAGACAACGATGGAGGTGCGATCACGCATTAGCAAGCACAAAAGTACGATTAGGACAAAACTTGTTGATTTACCGGTCCCTAAACACTTTATAGATAACAGACATTCGGTTAACCAACTTAGGTTTAGGGTGATTGATAGCGTTCCGGTACTAAGAAGGGGTGGCGATAAAGTTAGAATGCTCAAAAATAAAGAACTTAGGTGGATACATAGACTGGGTTCCTTGCAACCGTTGGGTTGAATATTGAGTTCAATATACATAATATGTGATTTGATTTATGGGTTTGTGCTTCTCGACTGATATACCTATCCCTTTTTACTCAATTTTGATTTGTTCTCTTTGGTATTATATTGTATATTTTTGTATATATTTTTGTATAAATTCTGTAGATTTTCTAATATTTTTCATGGTATTTTTCTTTTGTTGCAGGACACATGGTGGACTAGGGTTGATTGAGATGATGTAGTTTGTTTAGAGTGTTAGTGCACATTTATTTGTTTTTTCTCCCCTTGTTCTCATGGTCCTGTTTGATAATTTATTATTTTCTATGTTTGGCTTGATTTTTTATTCAGTTTTTTTCTGCTATATTAGGATTGTGAGTTTCAGTGATATGCCATTCTACAATGAAATGTATATAGCCCAAGTGACTTTGATTTCATCATTGGTGACAGTAGTGTTTCTGCAATTATATCTATGCTTGCGACGCGCCCTCGCTCTCTCCAGGGTCCCCTGGAAATGACTTTAATGGGTTGACATGGATGCGCTGCTAAAATAGTAAGGGATCTGGATAGCGATCTGTGTCTGCGATCACATTTTCATAGGGTACGTTTGCGCCGCATCCTTGCTCTCCCCAGGCATCCCTGGAGATGGCATCGATGGGCGATGACGCGGATGCGTCATGAAATGAGCAGAGGCTCTGATGACGTTTTTTATCTTTTAGACAAAGTACGCTTGCGCCGCATCCTCGCCCTCCCCAGGGTCTCCTTGGTGACGGCTTAGATGGGCGGTGTCGCAGTTACGTCACTAAAACTAATGTGGACTCTGGCTATGACGCTACTTCCGGTGCTGCGATATGCTTACAAGCACGGTGTGATTTGGTGAGTCTGTGTCATATGATATACTAAAACCGATAGGCTGCTTTTTTTTTTTTTTGCTAGGCGCCGTTTCTCTCCCTTTGTTCCTATAGGATAGGCCATCCTGATATATATGAATAATGAATCTGATTGGATTACGTCTCTATGGCACTGTTATGAAGCCTTGTTGGAAAATATGTAATTCAATATATATCTGTGTATAAATCTGCGTGTTAAATATTTGTATGTCTTTATTATTAAGTGATATATTGTGAACATAGGTCTGATCTCTGTTTTGTATTGTCTATTCTGTATATGTAATTTAAGGTGGGCGTGCACATTTCAACTATTGGTGCTGGTTCACAGACCTATACTATTTAAAACCGCCCTTTTGTATGTTTGGTATATACTTGACAAAGACCAGTTGTGGTCGAAACGTCGTGTTCTTATGGCTGAATAAAATAATTTTTTCTACACTATACACCTGGATGGAGCGCTGTTCTTTTGACTTTTTGCCTATTGCGATTTCCAAGTGGGTTCCTTGGACCTGGACTTGCGCCCCTAGCTTGTGAGTGCTGTCAACTTGCCTCCTTTTCTTTGATGTCATTTAGTCATGTGACCGGCGGTCGCGTGACCGATCACATGACTAAATGACGTCACGACAGGTCCTTCAGCGCTGGAGCCGCAGACACCAGGACCAGAGCGAGGCGATGGAAGGTGAGAATAATGTATTTTTTTATTATTATTATTTTTTACATTCTTTCTTTAACTATTGATGCTGTATATGCAGCATCAATAGTAAAACGTTGGTCATACTTGTCAAGCATAGTGCTTGTGTGACGAACCTGTCAAGCACATTTCCAAGTGATGCTAAAAATCACTTGGAAAAACGCTTGACAACCTGCATGTAACAACGCTCACAAAACGCTTGTTTTTGGCGGGAGAAACGCATGTGAATTCCGTATGCGTTTTTCCCGCCAGGGAGATGCAGAAATGCTGCGGAAAAATTCGAAGCATTTCTGCATCGTGGGCACATAGCCTAAGAGAATAAATGTTGGTAAACATTCCCAGAATTGTAAATAACATTAACCCCTTAAGGACCAAGCCATTTTGTAGGTTAATGACCAGGCCAATTTTCACAATTCTGACCACTGTCACTTTATGTGCTTATAAGTCTGGAACGCTTGAACGGATCCCACTGATTCTGAGATTGTTTTTCGTGACTTATTGTACTTCTTAGTGGTAAAATTTCTTCGATATCACTTGCGTTTATTTATGAAAAAAATGGAAATATGGCAAAAATTTAGAAAATTTAGCAATTTTCAAACTTTTTATTTTTATGCCCTTATATCAGAGAGATATGTCACAAGAATAGTTAATAAATAACATTTCCCACATGTCTACTTTACATCAGCACAATTTTGGAACCAACATTTTTTTTTTGTTAGGAAGTTATAAGGGTTAAAAGTTGACCAACGATTTCTAATTTTTCCAACAATATTTACAAAGCCATTTTTTTTTAGAGACCACCTCACATTTGAAGCACTTTGAGGGGTCAATATGACAGAAAATACCCAAAAGTGACACCATTCTAAAAACTGTACCCCTCAAGATGCTCAAAACCACATTGAAGAAGTTTATTAACCCTTTAGGTACTTCACAAGAATTGAAGCAATGTGGAAGGAAAAAATGAACATTTAACTTTTTTTCCCCAAAATTTTTCTTTGGACACAATTTTTTTTATTTTGTCAAGGATATCAGGAGAAAATTAACCACAATATTTGTTGTACAATTTCTCCTGAGTACGCCGATACCCCATGTGTGGAGGAAGACCAATCTTTAGGCGCACGGCAGAGCTCAGAATTGAAGGAGCATCATTTGAGGTTATTAATATCAAATTGGCTGGAATCAAGAGCGGATGCCATTTCGCGTTTGGAGAGCCACTGATGTACCTAAACAGTGGAAACACCCCATAAGTGACACCATTTTAGAAACTAGATCCCCCAAGGAACTTATCTAGATGTGTGGTGAGCACTTTGAATCCCCAAGGGCTTCACAGAAGGTTATAATGTAGAGCCGTAAAATTAAAAAATCATATTTTTTCCACAAAAATAATATTTTCACCCCCAATTTTTATTTTCCCAAGGGTAACAGGACCCCAAAAGTTATTGTGCAATTTGTGTATGCTGATACCCCATATGTGGAGGTAAACCACTATTTGGGCACATGGCAGAGCTCGGAAGGGAAGCAGCGCCATTTGACTTTTTTGGCTGGAATTGAGATTGGACGCCATGTCGCGTTTGGAGAGCCCTGATGAGCCTAAACAGTGAAAAAACTCCACAAATGACCCCATTTCGGAAACTAGACCCCCCCAAGGAACTTATCTAGATTTGTGGTGAGAGCTCTGAACCCCCAAGGGCTTCATAGAAGGTTATAACGTAGAGCTGTAAAATTAGAAAATCATATTTTTTCAACAAAAATCCTTTCATTCCCAATTATTATTTTTCCAAGGGTAACAAGACACCAAAAGTTATTGTGCAATTTGTCCTGAGTACGTTGATACCCCATATGTGGGGGTAAACCACTGTGTGGGTGCATGGCAGAGCTCGAAAAGGAAAGGAGCGCCGTTTGACTTTTTCAATGCAAAATTGGCTGGAATTGAGATCGGACACCATGTCTCGTTTGGAGAGCCCTGATGTGCCTAAACAGTGGAAACCCCCAAAAGTGACCCCATTTTGGAAACTAGACCCCCAAGGAACCTATCTAGATGTGTGGTGAGCACTATGAACCCCCAAGTGCTTCACAGAAGTTTATAACGTAGAGCTGTGAAAATAAAAAAAACATTTTTTCCACAAAAATGATCTTTTTGTGCCCAAATTTTTATTTTCACAAGGGTAACAGGAGAAATATGACCCCAAAAGTTGTTGTGCAATTTGTCCTGAGTACGCTGATACCCCATATGTTGGGGTAAACCACTGGGATCAACTTACAGCGATCTTTAGGAGGCAGAATTAACAAATTCACAAAAGGTGAAGACTTGGTTTTATTTTTTACGCCATTCCTCGTGCGGTATTAGTAATTAGGCGACTTTATTCTTCGGATCGGTGCGATTACAGCGATACCAGATTTATACCCTTTTTTCATGTTTAGCTTCTGTCACACACTAAAAGACGCTTTTTCTTGGAAGAATTTTTTGTAAGAAATTTTGGCATCGCCGTATTTTGATAGCTATAATTTTTCCATATTTCGGCCGACAGTCATGTGAGGGCTTTTTTTTTGCGGGAAGAGCTGAGGTTTTTATTAGTACCATTTTTGGACACATAACGTTTTTTGATCACTTTGTATTTCGATTTTTGTGGAGGCAGAATGAACAAAAACCAGCAATTCAGGAATTGTTTTTTTTTCTTTTTCCTCCGTTCCGCATGTGGTGAAATTGGTAAGGCAGCTTTATTCGTCGGGTCACTACGATTACAGCGATACCTCATTTATATCTTTTTTAATGTTTTGCCGTTTTTTACACAATAAAACTTTTATAGAAAAAATAATTATTTTTGCATCAGTTTATTCTGCGAGCTATAATTTTTTTTTTTTTTTTTGCTGATGATGCTTTATGGCAGCTTGTTTTTTGCGTGACAAGATGACGTTTTCAGCAGTACCATGTTTATTTATATCCGTCTTTTTGATCGCGTTATTGCACTTTTTCCAAGCGGTATGATGATACCGCTTGGAAAAAGTATAATTTGCTACTTTTTTGTGTTTTTTTTACGGCGTTCACTGAAGGGGTTAACTCGGGTGACACTTTTATAGACGGGATTTTTACAGACGCGGTGATACCAAACATTTGTATTTTTTTTTTACATAAAATGTGTACATTTTAGGGGAATTTTTTTATTACTTTAATAATTTTTTTTTTTACAAATTTTTTTAAAAATAATTTTTTATTTTTTTTTTTACCTAGTCCCTTCATGGGATTTTCACTTTTTCACTTTTGTTGCAGGTATAATACATTGCAATGCTCCAGCATTGCAATGCATTATACCAATGGAGAAAGCTGCTAAGACCATGTTGTGAGCATGGTCCCAATGGCTTTCCATAGCTGGATGACCCGGATTTTGTCATGACAACCCCCGGGTCATCAAGGCAGAGATCAGGCCCTGCAATTACATTGCGGGGACGCCGATCTGAGGCAGAGTGAGTCCCCGACCCTCTGCCTCCCCCCCTGAACGCTGCGATCACGCTCAATAGCAGCAATCAGGGGATTAACAGCCAGGAGCGGCGTGGACGCCGCTCCTTGATGTCAGTGCAGGAAGCTCGGCCACTGCAGCGCTGAGCTGCACTGATCGGGCAGGAGAAGCTGAAATTTCAGCCTCTTCTGCCCGATCGCTGCTGTGTTTGGTCAGTCAGATTGACTGACCAATCACAGCGCTCTGGGTGCGGGGACTGACTGCAAAGGTCCCCGCACCGCTTGCCGTGCCTGTCAGCTGTCACAGACAGTTGTCGGCACTGACCTGTCACTGGGTGTTCACACGCAGTGACAGTTCAAAGGCATGACGTGCACAGTCCGTCCTGGTGCCGGAACTGACATCCTGCCATGACGGACTGTGCACGTCAATGGACATTAAAGGGTCAATGGAAATGTATAATTGGTCTATTTCATTTTTAAAACAAAACAGTATTATGCCAACATATAATAGAATATATTATTCTAATAATGTGTTATTTCTTGTCAGGTACATACAACTAAATGTCCAAGGTTCAGAACATTATAGAAAATTTCGGGAGGACCTGCCACCATTAATAAAAAACAGGCCCAGAGATTTTGTTAAACATATTCTGACAAGGTGGACAAGTGACCTAAATGAAGAAAATGTCACTTCTTTAAATGAGCATACTGGCATATTTTCAAGAGTGAATCTATTTTGGAAAAAGCATACTGTGATGCTATGGGGCAAATCCCCATAGCATCCCTACATACATGGGTTGGAAAAAATACCTATGTCCATGCAAACACGTGTGTGATTTTGCGTTTATCACTGTGACAATGGGAAAACATTAACCTACTATACACAGAAAATGCTTCATTTGTGTTAGACAAGGACTGCATTTTTTCAATTAATAAACTGGAAAACACAGAGCACCATGACACTGACAAAAAATCACTTTGTGATCCAGTACTAGAAATACATCCCTTACCCCTTCGCAGAAGAAATTAAAAAAACACAGTTAAAAATAAAATGTGTCCAAACCTTCCAAAGGGTTATAGACCATATACACTCCCTGACAGAAGTTATGTCGCTTATCTATGTTATGTAAATAAAAGCTTATAACCTGACATTAAATTCATCCATTGGTTGTACAGTAAAGATGTATATCTTTGTACCGTGTTAGCCAGTAGATAGAAAAATATTTAGAATTGAGAGTCCTCAGTCGTTGATACCTTTTAATGGCTAACTGAAAAGATGGTAACAAATTGCAAGCTTTCGAGACTACTCCGGTCTCTTCATCAGGCTAAACTAATACAAAATCTGAAGAATCACATATTTATACACCACACAGCACAGAAAAAATGCAATAGGTAAGACAAGTGACGTAAAGCAGAACTGTCATAATGGGAGATAGAGATGAACATAAATATTGGAACAGTTCATAGATAAGGAGTGTGAAAGTTTTATTGCCCTCTGATTGGGGTCTGGTAATGTTTTGTGATGTTTTCACAGGGTCTTTGGAGTAAATTCCTTAATTGATGTAAAACGTCATAAATCCGTGTGACAGGTTCATTCCAGCATTAAGAGTGTCAAAGGTCACCATCAGTTTGTATTCGCAAACTCTTCTTTGTCTCCGAGATGTGAAGCTACCTTTCAATACAAGTAATTTCATATCCCACATGCTATGACCAGGGGAAGAAAAATGTTTTGCCACAGGTAGATCCATTCTTTTTTCTCTTATTGTGTGGCGATGAGACTTCATCCTTGTTCTCAGTTTTTGCCCGGTCTCTCCCACATACAGACCCCCAGTTGGACATTTAGTACATATAATTAGGTACACCACATTAGATGTGATGCAGCTGAAAGTACCTGGTATCTTGTAGTCCCGATGGGAGTTGGGGATCTTTATCTTGTCCGTGGTCATTATAAATGGACAGGTTTTGCATTTCTTCTTGTTGCAAGGAAAAGTTCCTGCAGCTGTTGGGGAGGACAGGGAACTTCTGACAATGATACTTCTTAGATTTGGGGGCTGCCTAAAACACAGTAGTGGGGGGTCTGGAAATATGGATTGTAATCGGGCATCTTTTTGTAGTAGAGGTTGTAGTTTCCGTGCAGCTCCCCTTAGCACCTCCAGATTTGGATTGTAGGTGACCACTAGAGGCACCCGGTTATTTTCTTCTTTAGTTTTGTAATGTAGCAGGTGATTCCTTGATATTCTGGTGGCTCTTGTAATTTGGTTTTCAATTGTTCTTGGATGGTAGCCCTGATTTAAAAAGGTCTTTCTAAGGCGACCAAGTTGTTCATCTCTGTCCATGGGGTTGGAACATATACGGTTGTATCTGATGGCTTGGCTGTAGACAATGGAGTTTTTTATGTGTTTTGGATGGAACCTGTCCCATTTAAGGTATGTTGGACGGTCGATTGGCTTCTGATACAGGGATGTCTCTATTTCATTGTCCTTCAGTTTAATGATGGTGTCCAAAAAGTTAATTTCAGTGCTGGAGTAGTTGAGTGTTAAATTGATGGTGGGATGAAATTGATTGAACTGTTCATGGAACGTCTTTAGCTGTTGCTCAAACTTCGTTCAGATGAATAAAATGTCATCAATGTAGCGGTAGTAGGCCAGAGGCCTGATGGGACATCAGGACAGAAAGTCGCATTCAAGCTTGGCCATGAAAAGATTTGCATACTGTGGAGCCATTTTACTTCCCATCGCTGTACCAGTTCCTGTAAATAGATCTTGTTGTCAAATTCAAAGTAATTGTGGGTGAGGATGAATTTTGTGAGTTTCACCACAGAATCAGCATCATTCTCAGTGTTTTCCATGAAGTCTTTGCAGGCATTTAATCCATCCTGGTGTGGGATATTAGAGTACAAAGATTCCACATCCATGGTGGCCAGGATGGTTCCTTTTGGTAGGGGACCTATTGCCGCTAGTTTATTCAGTAGGTCAGTTGTGTCCTGAATGTAGGTGGTTGTATCCTTTACCAGGGGTTTAAGAATGCCCTCTACCCATGCAGATATCTGCTCAGTAAGGGTGTCCACAAATGAAATAATCGGCCTCCCTGGATTTCCAGCTTTGTGGATTTTGGGAAGCATGTAGAATGTCCCTGTTCTTGGACTCTCTGGTATCAGGTCATCGGCTCTTAAGGATTTGTCAGGCAGTCAAGATACCAACTTGCTTAGTTCTTTGTAATAGTCCTGTGTAGGGTCTGACTCCAGTTTTCTGTAGTAGCGTGTGTCCGTAAGTTGTCTGTTTGCTTCCTTCATATAGTCTGATGTGTTCATCATGACTATTGCACCTCCATTGTCAGCAGGTTTAATGATGATTTCTTTGTTGGTTTTCAGAGACTGTATAGCCTTTCTCTCCTGGGCACTGATGTCGGATGCTTGTCTCCTGTTGGTGTCTATGATGGTGGATTTTATCAAATATCTGAATGAGTCTATATATTTATCCAAATGAGGGTTGCGTCCAGGAGGAGGTGTCCAGTCTGACCTCTTCTTGGTTGTTGGGATCCCTTTTCCTTCAGTCAGAGTGTTTTCTGAATCTTCTGTATCATTGAAGTATTCCCTGAGGCGCAGTCTCCTGAAAAAATGTTCCATATCACTGCAGAGTTCAGTTTTATCCAGGGCCTTAGTGGGACAAAATGAGAGTCCTCTAGAAAGCACGGCCAGTTCCACCTTGTTGGGTTTGTAATCCGAGAGATTGATGACACAGTTAGATGCTTTTGTGTATGGAATGGAGTGGTTGTACAGGTTGTCAGGTTTTCGCTTTGTTTTGGATCTGTTTGTATAGAGTCCTGAATTGAGGCGCAATCTGTGTAGTTTCTTTTCCTTGTTATGAATCAGAAAGGTCCGTAGTTTGTTGTAGTATTGTTGTAATTTTTGCTCTGTGCTTTTTGTAAGTGTTTTCCTTAGACTTTCAAATTGCCCTTGGACGTTACTCCTTATGCTGTAGCAGACATGCAAAAGATGGTTCCTAAGTCTCTCAGAAATCCTGTGACAGGAGGCGGAGTCTGAGCATTGCTGTGAGAGGAGGCAGAAATCACGAGCTCCCAGAATTTATGGATAAAAGCAACTCTAAAAGTAGCTAGACATTTCTATACAGAACATCCCCGAATCTGGAGCTAACCCTGGTTCCTTTCAGGTCATATTGAACCTGATACCACCATCCAATAAGAAAATAACCAGGGTTTTTCCATCTAAGAAGCATCTGGCCGGAAAACACTGGAGTGGCGGAGGGATATTGAAACTCAGTGCTGGCAACCTTATTAAGGTACCTTTCTGATTTTCAGCAAACAACAGGGAAAGTGACCTGCCCCGGCAGCCTCTCTCCTGGGGTGCCCACCGCTGTGCAGCCGACGAAAGGCACTTACATCACAGCGAACCAGCAGCTTGAAAGAAGCAAGCGAAGAGTGGTGTATTCCGCCGCAGCATGCAAAAATAGTCCCATCATCTTCACAGCCAGTACAGAGACTGTTGGAAGGAGACAAGCACGCAGCTGCACAGACACATCACCGCCCCCTCCACGGATTTCACATTGCTGAGCCATAACAACCTGCTGGTCTCAGCTGTTAACCCCCGGTGGTGGGGAGAAGTCTGGGAGGTAGGAGCTTATCAGTGTGCCTGCTTCCCTTACAGCCTCGGCCCCTTATATCATTTACATCACCTGGGTCATCTTCAGAGACCACCGCTTGCTGGGAGACTGTGTGCTCTGCTCTGGTGAGACGTTGTGAGGAGGTAGCTGAGATTTGAGAACTGCAGCCCTATTCTCCCTGTGGTCTCATATTAGTGCTGACGCCGACCCCTCCCCCTCCTCTCACTTTCTTCGACCCCCCAGCCTATGAAAGACTGAGGAAAGGTGACTTCACTATGCCCCTTTGCCCCCAGGCACTTTAGCCACCTAAAAATTCTCAATACTGTTCCCTTGACATTTGCATAAACATTAAATACAGTGATCACAGCTGGGGACGACTTGATTGACATCTAGTGTCCAAGACTGGAACTGCAACTCCTATTTGTTTTTTTTCTCCCATTACCTACCACTTCCTAACCTAAACCCTGATGACACTCTAATTATTTAATGTGCTAGCTGGGGAAGTCTGACATATATTTGCTCTAACTTTGTCCTATAGATAACAGTGAAAATGGGGAAATCTTGTGTAAAAACACAAAAAAGTGTTTCCAAAACGACAAAATCCATCACACAAGCAGACCAGGATAATTTCCTTAAAAAACAAGCTACGCAAGCAGATACGCTCAAATAACCCAAGCTCCATGATATGAATCTATTGGAGGACTCTGACTCAGAGCTAGAAAGTGATTCTGTTATAGGGGGAAATACAAAAGACTCTCTAGTCACTCGATCATTTATTAAGCGTATATTATCTAAAGCCCTAGAACCTATAGGGAAAGAACTTGCAGAAATAAAGCAAGATCTAAGCCTACAAGGTCACAGACTAGAAGCACTTGAAAATTTCCAAAATAATATGTCACAGAGATCCAACGCCGTACTAAACTGCCTAAACGCACATGAAAACCAACTCCATTTGGTCCATACAGTTCTGGAAGACCATGAAAATCAGGAACGGCGCAATAACATAAGAATTAAGGGACTCACTGAAAAAGTGGCATTTGAAGCCTTAAGCAAAGCGGCCCAAGAGATATTTAAAAGCCTGCTCTCTGAATCGGACCCCCAAGAAATTGAATTGGTGACAGTCCACAGAGCCCTCCGCCCCAAACCCGCCCAAGGGGAACAGCCACGGGATGTGATCTGTCGTTTCTTGGACTACCGAATAAAAGATTTAATTCTGCGCAGATCTCGAGAATCCCAGGAAATTACTTACGAGGATTCCCAATTTAAACTCTTCCAGAATTTATCCGCTACTACACTCAAGAAAAGGAGACTTCTAAAACCATTGACCGAAATTTTATTGAAAAAAGGTTACCGCTTCAGATGGTTATTTCCCTTTGGTATACAAATCATTACTGGAGACAAGAATATCCAGGCCAGAACCTCAATGGACATTAAAGCAGCTTGCGAGACACTGGAGATTACTTTGGACAACTACCCTGATTTGGAGTCTTTCCATTCAGCCTCTCAGTTACGTCCATTACCTGATCTACCGACGTGGCAAGTGGCCTTGACCCCGAAATCACAGAGATTGAAGAGGAAACTAGCCAAAACCCCACCCTCTAAGGAACCTGAGGATGTTACCTGAGATCATAATGCTTATTATACCTCTCATTTATTTAGTTGATTCATGCTAACTGATGTAACAGACGTTAGGTTTCTGATAATTAGCTTGGAAAGTGTGACCATGTAACAATGGGTCAACACTTCTATACCCCTTTGGGTATCTCTCTTGAGAGGTATTAGTTTATTAATATTTCGACCCAAAGTGGGATCACGTTAATTTAGAGCAATGTTTAGTTAATCCTCTTAAGCTGATAATTCTATCTCATAGCTAGCACACTATGTTGTTATGTATATTGTTAATTGCAGCCTGGCACTCAACCGGGAAACTGATTCTTTTTGTGTTTATTTGAAAATAATACTAATGTTCTACCATTTTCTCCTTTCTTACTATAACCTACTTTCTTCCTCCTGCTACTCCCCCCACCTTCCTCCCCTAGCCCGCTCCTTACTCCTATAGGCCCAAGGACCAAGCTGCAATACAAAAAGCAAGACCACCACATCTCGCTAAATCATGGTGGATCCAAATAAGGTGCGCATAGTTATCTCTTTCAACGCACATGGCCTAAATTCCCCAAACATGAGACGCCACACCCTACAATTATTTAAAAAACAGCAGGCAGATATCTTACTTATTCAGGAGACGCACTTCAAGCCTAACAAGCTACCCTCCTTTGAGCGTTCGGCTTATGATAAATGGTTTCACGCAACCACTACGCAATCCGGCTCAAGAGGGACTTAGGTGGCGGTGGCGAGGGGAGTGTCCTTCCAATTGAGGGAGACTTTGGCCGACCCCAGGGAAGGTATATTTTTGTCAAGGGTTTATTAGACGGATGTCTAGTTACACTTTGTAGCATATATGCTCCAAACAAAAAGCTATTGAAGTGGCTAAGTGCAACTTTGAAAAAGATTGACAGCTTTAAAGAAGGTATACTAGTAGTGGGGGGCGATTTCAATGTTGCACTGGAGCCTTTATTAGATACCACCAAGCAAAAAAGTTCGATCTCCCTAAAAGATTTATGTAGAATTAAATCACAACTGAGCTCAATGCAACTGATTGACTCCTGGAGATATCTAAACCCATCTGACCGGGACTATACCTTTTACTCCCATCCTCATAGATCATATCATTGACTAGATTATATCTTTGTACCTAGCAGAACGCTCCCCAACATAAGACAGGCAAAAATAATTCCAAATATTTACTCAGACCACTCAGCAGTATTATTAAAACTTATGATTTCCAAAACATATCCCCGGCACAGAATTTGGCGCCTTAACGAATCAGTGCTTAAAAGTGTTGAAATACAGGACCGCATGAGCAGAATGTTGTCTCAATATTTTGAGCAAAATGCCCAACAGGAAACATCCCCACAGATTTTATGGGAAGCGCATAAAGCGGTAGCCAGAGGAGAGTTGATATCTATTACCTCTTTTCTTAATAAACAGAGGCAAAAGGAAATTCATGAATTATATGATAGCATATCGCAACTCTGCCATAAACGTAAACCGGACCAACAATCCTTAGAGACTTTGCAAAAAAAAAAAGACAGCAACTCAGGGACATTCTCAACTATAGGTCGCCAAACTCTACGCTGCGTGGAAACATAGAATGTATGTACACGGCGACAAGGCCTCTAAACTGGTATTGTCCCAGTTAAGGAAGAGGCAAGCCTGTACATTGATTGGTTCAATTAAAAATGATCAAGGTAAAAGCTCTCAAGACCCGAAACATATAGTGTTGGCATTCCTTGAATATTATAGACAGTTATATAATTTAAGGCCAGACGAATCTGCAGAAATTTCCTGCAAAAGACATCTAGGCATGAACTCTTTTTTGAACCAGTTGAATTTGCCGACCCTATCAGACCCCCAAAAACAACAACTGATTAAGCCGTTCGCTTTAGAGGAGCTCCGGTCCGCCCTGTCAGGGTGCCCCACTGGGAAAGCACCGGGCCCAGATGGGTTCTCGGCGGCATACTACAAATCCTTCTCTTCTCTGTTACTTCCACACTTGCTCAACGTCTGCAACGCTGTCCTAAGCGGTCTCCCATTACCAAGTCAGATGCTTGCAGCTAGAATATCTTTGATACATAAAGAGGGGAAGGATCTGGAACTATGTAGTAGTTATAGGCCGATATCCCTTCTCAATGTAGACCTAAAAATATTTTCTAGCCTAATGGCAAAACGGTTAGCCAAACTGTTACCGAACCTGATATCCCTGAACCAGACCGGTTTTGTGGAGGGAAGAGAGGGGAAGGATAATGTGCATAAAGTTCTGCATCTTTTTCAGTATGCGAAATTCCGAAAACTCCCATTAGTGCTCCTTGGAACAGACGCTGAGAAGGCCTTTGACAGGGTGGATTGGGGTTACCTGAGGGAAGTAATGGCCAGATTTGGGATCCCGAATGCTTTCATAGCAGCAATAATGGCAATGTATAGTAGCCCCTCGGCCCAAATTAGAATCAATGATTTTATAACGGATGCGTTTAACATTAAAAACGGAACGGGACAGGGGTGTCCACTGTCCCCCTTGTTATTCATCTTAGGGATGGAACCCCTCCTACTTGCCATTCAACAACATCCTGAAATAGAAGGAATCAAAATAAATAAGACACATTTTAAAACGGCAGCATTTGCTGATGATCTCTTGATTTTGATGACCAAGCCTTTAGTGGGAATGCCAGCTCTAATGAATCTATTAGAGCTTTACGGGAACATCTCAAATTTTAAAGTAAATACATCTAAATCAGAAGCCCTAGATATACACATATCATCAAATATTAAGACTAAGCTAAAAAATCTATATCCCTTCACATGGCCTAAGCAATATATCACATATGTGGGTGTAAAATTAGGAAGAACAAATGAAGATCTCTTTCGATTAACCCCTTCATGACCCAGCCTATTTTGACCTTAAAGACCTTGCCATTTTTTGCAATTCTGACCAGTGTCCCTTTATGAGGTAATAACTCAGGAACGCTTCAACGGATCCTAGCGATTCTGAGATTTTTTTTCGTGACATATTGGGCTTCATGTTAGTGGTAAATTTAAGTCGATAATTTTTGTGTTTATTTGTGAAAAAAATGGAAATTTGGCGAAAATTTTGAAAATTTTGTAATTTTCAAATTTTTAATTTTTATTCTGTTAAACTAGAGAGTTATGTGACACAAAATAGTTAATAAATAACATTTCCCACATGTCTACTTTACATCAGCACAATTTTGGGAACAACATTTTTTTTTGTTAGGAAGTTATAAGGGTTAAAAGTTGACCAGCGATTTCTCATTTTTACAGCAAAATTTACAAAACCATTTTTTTTAGGGACCACCTCACATTTGAAGTCACTTTGAGGGGTCTATATGGCAGAAAATACCCAAAAGTGACACCTTTATAAAAACTGCACCCTCAAGCTACTCAAAACTACATTCAAGAAGATTATTAACCCTTCAGGTGCTTCACAGGAACTAAAGCAACGTTAAGGAAAAAATGGACATTTTAATTTTTCCAACAAAAATTTTCTTTTAGCATCAATTTTTTCATTTTTACATGGGCATCAGGATAAAATGGATCCTAAAATTTGTTGGGCAATTTCTCCTGAGTACACAGATACCTCATATGTGGTCATAAACCACTGTATGGGCGCACGGCAGGGCTCAGAAGGGAAGGAGCGCCATTTGACTTTTTGAATGGAAAATATGCTGGAATATTTAGCGGTTGCCATGTCACATTTGGAGAGTCCCTGTGTGCCTAAACATTGGAGCTCCCCCACAAGTGACCCCATTTTGGAAACTAGACCCCCTAAGGAACTTATCTAGATGCATAGTGATCATTTTGAACCCCCAGGTGCTTCACAAATTGATCTGTAAAAAAAGAAAGTACTTTTTTTTCACAAAAATTTTCTTTTAGCCTCAGTTTTTTCATTTTCACATGGGCAACAGTATAAATTGGATCCTAAAATTTGTTGGGCAATTTCTCCTGAGTACACAGATACCTCATATGTGGTCATAAACCACTGTTTGGGCGCATGGCAGGGCTCAGAAGGGAAGCAGCGCCATTTGACTTTTTGAATGGAAAATATGCTGGAATATTTAGCGGTTGCCATGTCGCATTTGGAGAGTCCCTGTGTGCCTAAACATTGGAGCTCCCCCACAAGTGACCCCATTTTGGAAACTAGACCCCATAAGGAACTTATCTAGATGCATAGTGATCATTTTGAACCCCCAGGTGCTTCACAAATTGATCTGTAAAAAAAAGAAAGTACTTTTTTTTCACAAAAATGTTCTTTTAGCCTCAGTTTTTTCATTTTCACATGGGCAACAGTATAAATTGGATCCTAAAATTTGTTGGGCAATTTCTCCTGAGTACACAGATACCTCATATGTGGTCATAAACCACTGTTTGGGCGCATGGCAGGGCTCAGAAGGGAAGCAGCGCCATTTGACTTTTTGAATGGAAAATATGCTGGAATATTTAGCGGTTGCCATGTCGCATTTGGAGAGTCCCTGTGTGCCTAAACATTGGAGCTCCCCCACAAGTGACCCCATTTTGGAAACTAGACCCCCTAAGGAACTTATCTAGATGCATAGTGAGCACTTTGAACCCCCAGGTGCTTCACAAATTGATCCGTAAAAAAAAGAAAGTACTTTTTTTTCACAAAAATTTTCTTTTAGCCTCAGTTTTTTTCATTTTCACATGGGCAACAGTATAAATTGGATCCTAAAATTTGTTGGGCAATTTCTCCTGAGTACACAGATACCTCATATGTGGTCATAAACCACTGTTTGGGCGCACGGCAGGGCTCAGAAGGGAAGGAGCGCCATTTGACTTTTTGAATGGAAAATATGCTGGAATATTTAGCGGTTGCCATGTCGCATTTGGAGAGTCCCTGTGTGCCTAAACATTGGAGCTCCCCCACAAGTGACCCCATTTTGGAAACTAGACCCCCTAAGGAACTTATCTAGATGCATAGTGAGCACTTTGAACCCCCAGGTGCTTCACAAATTGATCCGTAAAAAAAAGAAAGTACTTTTTTTTCACAAAAATTTTCTTTTAGCCTCAGTTTTTTTCATTTTCACATGGGCAACAGTATAAATTGGATTCTAAAATTTGTTGGGCAATTTCTCCTGAGTACACAGATACCTCATTTGTGATCATAAACCACTGTTTGGGCGCACGGCAGGGCTCAGAAGGGAAGGAGCGCCATTTGACTTTTTGAATAGAAAATATGCTGGAATATTTAGCGGTTGCCATGTCGCATTTGGAGAGTTCCTGTGTGCCTAAACATTGGAGCTCCCCACAAGTGACCCCATTTTGGAAACTAGACGCCCTAAGGAACTTATCTAGATGCATAGTGAGCACTTTGAACCCCCCAGGTGCTTTACAGAAGTTTATAACGCAGAGCCGTGAAAATAAAATATCATTTTTTTCTCAAAAAATGATTTTTTAGCCCACTATTTTTTATTTTCACAATGGTTACAGGAGAAATTGGACCCCGAAAGTTGTTGTCCAGTTTGTCCTGAGTACGCTAGTACCCCATATGTGGGGGGGAACCACTGTTTGGGCACACGTCAGGGCTCGGAAGGGATGTAGTGACGCTTTGAAATGCCAACTTGATGGAATGGTCTGCGGGCATCTTGTTACGTTTGCAGAGCCCCTGATGCGCCTAAACAGTAAAATCCCCACAAGTGACCCCATTTTGGAAACTAGACACCGCAAAGAACTTATCTAGATGTGTGGTGAGCACTTTGAACCCCCAAGGGCTACACAGAAGTTTATAACGCCCGGGCATGAAAATAAAAAAATCATATTTTTTCCACAATCAGGATCTTTTAGTCCCCAATTTTTTTATTTTCGCAAGGGTAACATGAGAAATTAGACCCCAAAAGTTGTTGTCCAATTTGTCCTGAGTATGCTGATATCCCATATGTGGGAGAAAACTACTGTATGGGCACACGTCGGGGCTCGGATGGGAAGTAGTGACCTTTTGAAATGCCCACTTGATGGAATGGTCTTCGGGCGTCATGTTACGTTTGCAGAGTCACTGATGTGCCTAAACAGTAGAAACTCCCCACAAGTGACCCCATTTTGGAAACTAGATCCCCCAAGGAACTCCTCTAGATGTGTGGTGAGCACTTTGAATCTCCAAGTCCTTCACAGAAGTTTATAACGCAGAGCCATGAAAATATAAATCATTTTTTTTCCACAAAAATAATTTTTAGTCCCCAATTTTTTTTCCCAATGTTAACAGGAGAAATTAGAACCCCCAAAGTTGTTGTGCAATTTTTCCCGAATACGCTGATACCTCATATGTGGGGATAAACCACTGTTTGGGCATACGTCGGGGCTTGGAATAAAGGGAGCACTGTTTGACTTTTTGAACGCAAAATTTGCAGGAATCAATGGTGGCGCCATGTCGCGTATGGAGACCCCCTGATGTGCCTAAATAGTGGAAACCCCTCAATTCTAACTCCAACCCTAACCCCAACACACCCCTAACGCCTACACACACCTAACCCTAATACAAACCCTAATCATAACCCTAACCCCAACACACCCACCTAATCCCAACTCTAACCATAAACCTAACTACAAGCCTAACCCTAATTCCAAACCTAACCCTAATTCCAACCCTAACCAAATTCCAACCCTAACCGTAATTCTAACCTTAGCCCTAATGCTAACCCTAACCCTAGTTCTAACCCTAAGGCTGGGTTCATATTGCGTTTTACCAGCCCGTTCAACACGTAGCGTTGACCGGCTGGTAACGGTATAGCATAACGCGATCGCGTTATGCTATACCCGCTAGCGCAGATGAATCAGCAGATAATCAGCCGCGGATCAGCAGCAAAATCAGTCGCGGATCAGCAGCAAAATCCGCCGCGGATCAACAGCGAAATCCGCCGCGGATCAGCAGCGAAATCCGCCGCGGATCAGCAGCGAAATCAGCCGCGGATCCGCAGCGAAATCCGCCGCGGATCAGCAGCGAAATCCGCCGCCGATCAGCAGCGAAATCCGCCGCGGATCCGCAGCGAAATCAGTCGCGGATCCGCAGCGAAATCAGTCGCGGATCCGCAGCGAAATCCGCCGCCGATCAGCAGCGAAATCGGCCGCGGATCAGCAGCGAAATCGGCCGCGGATCAGCAGCGAAATCCGCCGCGGATCAGCAGCGAAATCCGCCGCCGATCAGCAGCGAAATCCGCCGCGGATCAGCAGCGAAATCCGCCGCCGATCAGCAGCGAAATCCGCCGCGGATAAGCAGCGATATCCGCTGCGAATCCGCAGCAAAATCAGCTGCGGATCAGCAGCAAAATCCGCTAGGAAAAAAAAAAAAAATTCTTTATTTTTTTTATTTGTCCCTACCTATGATAAAGGGGGGGTTCATTTACTTTTTTTTATTTTGATCACTGTGACAGTTTATCACAGTGATCAAAATAAATTTTTTAACACTGGGGGCGTGTTATGTTACGGTAGCTGAGGAGTGCAGGTAAAAAAGGAAATACACCAGAGCAGTTGGAATCTATGAGATTGCAGTACCCTGACTAACCACCGCAACTAGAGGCAGCCGTGGAGCGTTCCTACGTTGGTCCTAGACGCCTCGTCACAGCCTGAGAAACTAACTACACCTAAAGATAGAAATAGGAAAGCTATCTGCCCCGGAGCAGAACCCCAAAGATAATAGAAAGCCCCCAAACATGTAATGGCGGTTAGACAAGAGGAAATACTGACACAGAAAGAAAATAGTATGAGCAAACGCTGGGGCCCAAACTATCTAAACAGAAAAGGATAGGAAGGGTACTTACTGCAATCTCAGAAAACCCTGAAAAAACACCAACTCTACTAATTTCAAAATCACCTGAGATCACACGACCTCTACCACCTAAATTAGTTCTCTGGTGTAACAAAAACAAAACAGCAGCCACTGAAAAAAAACTGGAAAAAGCAAAAGTACAAAACACAGTGGCTGGACTAAACTGAGAGGGCAAAAGCCCCCGGAGGGGACCCTGAAGGCCCCCACAGAAGTGCAGGACAAAATGCAAAAATATAGCAAAAACACAAAATAAGAAATTGTCTTATCTGATAGCAGGAGATGCAGACACGACACAGCAGGCTACAAGGGAAACTGGAAAGAAGGATTCAGACCAGAACAATTGATCACCGGCAACCCTGATGGGAAAATGACTCCCTTATATAAGACCAATCAGTAACACCTGATTCCCAGTCCTCACAATCCTCACTAGTACCGCTTGTAACCACCAGAGGGAGCCTCTGCTCAGAACTCATCTCAAACCCATTCACAACAGTACCCCCCCTTGAGGAGGGGTCACCGAACCCTCATTTGAGCAACCAGGTCGGTCAGGATGAGTTCTATGATACGCACGGATAAGTCTCCTAGCATGGATGTCCGAAGCAAACACCCAAGAATTGTCTTCCTGACCATAACCTCTCCATTTAACCAAATACTGGAGTCTTCGTCTAGAAAAACGAGAATCCAATATTTTCTCAACCACATACTCCAGATTGCCCTCAACCAAAACAGGGTCAGGAGGCACAGCAGCAGGAACCACTGGCTCAACAAACCTCTTCAACAAGGACTTGTGGAACACGTTATGGATCTTAAATGTCCCTGGAAGAAGCAAACGAAAAGAAACAGGATTAATAATCTCCATGATCTTATAAGGTCCAATGAACCTAGGCTTAAATTTAGGAGATGCTACTCTCATAGGAATATTCTTTGAGGACAACCAGACCAAGTCCCCCACTTTAAACCGAGGACCATCAGTCCTATGCCGGTTAGCAAACCGCTGGGCCTTCTCCTGAGAGAGGGACAACCTCTCCACTACCTGGTCCCAAATCTGCTGCATACGCTCAACAACAGAGTCAACACCTGGACAGACAGAAGCCTCCGTCTGTCCTGAAGAAAATCGAGGGTGAAACCCAGAATTACAGAAAAACGGAGACATCAAAGTGGCAGAGCTAGCCCTATTATTAAGAGCAAACTCAGCCAAAGGCAAAAAAGAGACCCAGTCATCCTGATCAGCAGACACAAAGCATCTTAGATAAGTCTCCAATGTCTGGTTTGTTCTCTCAGTTTGACCATTGGTCTGAGGATGAAATGCCGAGGAGAAAGACAATTGAACACCCAGTTTAGAACAAAAAGTCCTCCAAAATCTGGAAACAAACTGGACTCCTCTGTCAGACACAATGTTCTCAGGAATGCCGTGTAAACGAACCACGTGCTGAAGGAACAACGGCACCAATTCAGAGGAGGAAGGCAACTTAGGTAATGGCACAAGATGTATCATTTTGGAAAACCTATCACAAATTACCCAGATGGTGGTCATTCTCTGAGAAACAGGAAGATCGGAAATGAAATCCATAGAGATATGGGTCCATGGTCTCTTGGGCACAGGCAATGGCATCAACAAACCACTAGAGCGAGAGCAAGGCTTGGAGCGAGAGCAAGTCCCGCAGGACTGCACAAATTCCCTGACATCGCGAGACAAGGTAGGCCACTAAAAGGACCGACTAACCAAGTCTCTGGTACCAAAAATTCCGGGATGCCCAGCCAATGCGGAACAATGAATCTCAGACATCACACTCTTTTTCCATTGGTCCGGGACAAACAATTTTCCAACAGGGCAGCGCTCGGGCCTATCCTCCTGACACCCCTCCAGAGCAAGTCTCAAATTGGGCGAGATGGCGGAAAGAACTACACCCTCCTTCAAAATAACAGAGGGATCAGATAGCTCAGGAGAGTCCGCAAGGAAACTCCTCGAGAGGGCATCCGCCTTAACATTCTTAGTGCCAGGAAGAAAGGAAACCACAAAATTAAAACGTGTGAAAAACAAGGCCCACCTGGCCTGTCTAGGATTGAGTCGCTTGGCAGATTCCAGATAGACCAGATTCTTATGGTCCGTAAGGACCACCACCTGATGTTTGGCTCCCTCCAGCCAATGTCTCCACTCTTCAAAAGCCCACTTCATGGCCAATAACTCCCGATTACCCACGTCATAATTACGTTCAGTAGGAGAAAATTTTCGAGAGAAAAAGGCACAAGGGTTACTTTTAGAGGTCTCTGGATCTTTTTGGGACAAAACGGCACCTGCCCCAATTTCAGAGGCATCAACCTCCACCTGAAATGGCAGAGAAACATCAGGCTGCCGTAGAACAGGAGCAGAAGTGAATCTCTGCTTAAGTTCCTGAAACGCAGAGACTGCCTCAGGAGGCCAATTCACCACATCAGAACCCTTTCTGGTCAAATCAGTTAATGGTTTAACAATAACCGAGAAATTACCAATAAATTTACGATAAAAATTGGCAAAACCCAAAAATCTCTGAAGAGCCTTTAATGAAGTAGGTTGGACCCAATCACAGATGGCCTGAACCTTGACCGGGTCCATTTCAATAACAGATGGGGACAAAATGAATCCCAGAAATGAGATCTTCTGTACGCCAAAAAGACACTTTGATCCCTTCACATACAGAGCATTCTCTCTCAAAATCTGGAATACAGTTCGAACATGTTTCACATGAGAGTCCCAGTCATTAGAAAAAATCAAGATATCATCCAAATAAACAATCAGAAACTTGTCCACAAAATCCCTGAAAATGTCATTCATGAAGGACTGGAAGACGGAAGGAGCATTAGTGAGCCCAAAGGGCATCACAGGGTACTCAAAATGCCCTTCAGGGGTGTTAAATGCCGTCTTCCATTCATCCCCGTGCTTAATGCGAATAAGGTTATACGCCCCCCTGAGGTCAAGCTTGGTAAACCAAGTAGCGTTTTTCACCCTGGAAAACAGGTCAGAAATCAAGGGTAACGGGTATTGATATTTCACAGTAATATTGTTCAAGAGACGATAATCAATACACGGCCTTAATGAACCATCTTTTTTGGCCACAAAGAAAAAACCGGCACCTAAGGGTGAAGAGGATGGTCTGATATGACCCTTCTCCAATGATTCCTTGATATAAGACCGCATAGCGTCATGTTCAGGTACAGACAAGTTAAAAAGGCGACCTTTAGGGAATTTACTACCTGGCACTAATTCAATAGCGCAGTCATAGCTCCTATGGGGAGGTAAGGATGCAGATTTACTTTCGCTAAACACATCAGAAAAATCAAACAAAAAGTCAGGAACATCCTCAGCCTGGGGGGAGGCAGAAAAAACAGGAGTGTTGGTATTAACACATTGGCAGCCCCAACTGGTTACAGACACAGATTTCCAATCCAAAACAGGATTATGAGACTGTAACCAAGGGAAACCCAGCACTATAATGTCATGCAGATTATATAGAACCAAAAATTTGCAGCACTCCTGGTGATCAGGTTCAACCCTCATTATCACCTGAGTAGAAAACTGGGGTTTATTCTCAGCCAAAGGGGTAGAATCGATCCCCAGTAAAGGAATAGACTTCTGTAGGGGTATCAAGGGAAACCCACAACGTTTAGCAAAATCATAATCCATCAGGTTAATAGCTGCTCCAGAATCAACGAAAGCCTGAGCAGAAAATGAGGACAGAGAGCATATCAGAGTGACAGTTAATAAAAACTTAGTCTGAACACTACCCAAGACAACTGAGCGTGCAAAATGTCTTCCCCGCTTAGGGCAGACTGAAATAGCATGAGAGGCATCACCACAGTAGAAACATAACCCATTGCGCTTTCGAAACTCATGACGCTGTGCCCCAGACACCACTCCATCACACTGCATGGGCTCAGCAGCTGGCTCACAAGGCAACACCACTCCAAGCATACTTCTCCGCTCACGCAAACGTCTGTCAATTTGAATCGCTAATGACATAGAATCATTGAGACCAGAGGGGACAGGGAATCCCACCATAACATCCTTTACATTATCCGACAGACCCTTCCGGAAAAGGGCCGCCAAAGCGTCGTCATTCCACTTGGTCAGGACTGCCCACCTACGGAATCTCTGACAGTATAACTCAGCGTCATCAAGCCCCTGATTTAATGCCAACAAGGCTTTTTCAGCTTGATCAGTGACATTAGGCTCATCGTACAATAACCCCAAAGCCTGAAAAAATGCATCAACATCACTCAAAACAGGATCCCCAGGTATCAGGGAAAAAGCCCAATCCTGAGGATCACCGCGCAGGAGAGAGATGATAATTTGAATCTGCTGCGCTGCGTTTCCTGAGGACTTAGATTTTAAGGCAAGAAACAATTTACAATTATTTTTGAAATTCTGAAACTTAGCTCGATCCCCTAAAAACAAATCTGGTATGGGGATCCTAGGTTCCACAACAGGCAACCTAGCAAGATATGCAGCAATACTCTGAACCTCAGTGGCAAGCTGATCCACACGGCCAGACAACTGTGCAAACTCCATTGGGAGAAAAGATCCTCCCCAGCACCCAGAGATACAGAGGGAAAAAAAAAAAAAAAAAAATGCAACAAACAGAAAAATATCTCTGACAACTTTTCTTCCTTCAAAATATTTTTTCCCTTCTGTGAGTACCATACAATTTTTATGGCCGGTGATACTGTTATGTTACGGTAGCTGAGGAGTACAGGTAAAAAAGGAAATACACCAGAGCAGTTGGAATCTATGAGATTGCAGTACCCTGACTAACCACCGCAACTAGAGGCAGCCGTGGAGCGTTCCTACGTTGGTCCTAGACGCCTCGTCACAGCCTGAGAAACTAACTACACCTAAAGATAGAAATAGGAAAGCTATCTGCCCCGGAGCAGAACCCCAAAGATAATAGAAAGCCCCCAAACATGTAATGGCGGTTAGACAAGAGGAAATACTGACACAGAAAGAAAATAGTATGAGCAAACGCTGGGGCCCAAACTATCTAAACAGAAAAGGATAGGAAGGGTACTTACTGCAATCTCAGAAAACCCTGAAAAAACACCAACTCTACTAATTTCAAAATCACCTGAGATCACACGACCTCTACCACCTAAATTAGTTCTCTGGTGTAAAAAAAACAAAACAGCAGCCACTGAAAAAAAACTGGAAAAAGCAAAAGTACAAAACACAGTGGCTGGACTAAACTGAGAGGGCAAAAGCCCCCGGAGGGGACCCTGAAGGCCCCCACAGAAGTGCAGGACAAAATGCAAAAATATAGCAAAAACACAAAATAAGAAATTGTCTTATCTGATAGCAGGAGATGCAGACACGACACAGCAGGCTACAAGGGAAACTGGAAAGAAGGATTCAGACCAGAACAATTGATCACCGGCAACCCTGATGGGAAAATGACTCCCTTATATAAGACCAATCAGTAACACCTGATTCCCAGTCCTCACAATCCTCACTAGTACCGCTTGTAACCACCAGAGGGAGCCTCTGCTCAGAACTCATCTCAAACCCATTCACAACAGGGGCGCACTGCGCATGCGCCGGCCGGCGGGCGCACTGCGCATGCGCCCGCCATTTTCCAATATGGCGGCGCCCATGAAGAGGCCCTGGCGGACGCCGGGCCCGATCGTGGGACATCGGTGGATCGGGAGAGGTGAGTAGGGGGGTCGGAAGGCTGGGGGGGGATAGGAAGTGGGGGCAGTGGACCAAAAGAGGAGGGGAGCTGTAAGTGACCGCGGTGACCAATCGCTGCCATCTTTCGGTGGCGGCGGCCGATCACCGCCGTGACTCGGTGTGGGGGGGGTCAGGGCTCGGTCTCCAGCCATGGCAGATGCTATTGCAGCATCGGCCATGGCTGGATTGTAATATTTCACCAATTAACCCCTTCACCCCCAAGGGTGGTTTGCACGTTAATGACCGGGCCAATTTTTACAATTCTGACCACTGTCTCTTTATGAGGTTATAACTCTGGAACGCTTCAACGGATCTTCGCGATTCTGAGATTGTTTTCTCGTGACATATTGTACTTCACGTTAGAAGTAAAATTTCTTCGATATAACTTGCGTTTATTTTTGAAAAAAAACGCAAATATGGCGAAAATTTTTAAAATTTTGCAATTTTCAAACTTTGAATTTTTATTCCCTTAAAACAGAGAAATATGTCGCACAAAATAGTTAATAAATAACATTTCCCACATGTCTACTTTACATCAGCACAATTTTGGAACCAAAATTTTTTTTTGTTAGGAAGTTATAAGGGTTAAAAGTTGACCAGCGATTTCTCATTTTTACAACAAAATTTACAAAGCCATTTTTTTTAGGGACCACCTCTCATTTGAAGTCACTTTGAGGGGTCTATATGGCAGAAAATACCCAAAAGTGACACCATTCTAAAAACTGCACCCCTCAAGGTACTCAAAACCACATTCAAGAAGATTATTAACCCTTCAGGTGCTTCACAGGAACTAAAGCAACGTGGAAGGAAAAAATGAATATTTAACTTTTTAGCCACAAAAATGATCTTTTACAAACTTTTTTTTTATTTTCACAAGGGTAAAAGGAGAAAATGGGCAGATAAGGTTGTTATGCAATTTCTCATGAGTACGCCAATACCCAATATGTGGGGGAAAACCACTGTTTGGGCACACGGCAGAGCTCGTAAGGGAAGGAGCGCCGTTTGACTTTTTCAAACTAAAATTGGCTGGAATTGAGATTGGACGCCATGTCGTGTTTGGAGAGCCCCTGATGCGCCTAAACAGTGGAAACCCCCACAAGTGACACCATTTTGGAAACTAGACCCCCTAAGGAACTTATCTAGATCTGTTGTGAGCACTTTGAACTCCCAAGTGTTTCACAAAAGCTTATAATGCCTGGGTGTGAAAAAAAAAAAAAACAATTTTCCGCAAAAATGATTTTTTAGTCCCAAATTTTTGAATTTTCCCAAGGAAATTGGACCCCAAAAGTTGTTGTCCAATTTGTCCTGAGTACGCTGATACCCCATATGTGGGGGGGGGAACTGTTTGGGTGCACGGCAGGGCTTGGAAAGGAAGTAGTAACGTTTTGGAATGCAGACGTTGATGGGGGTCATGTTCCGTTTGCAGTGCCCCAGATGAGCCTAAACAGTGGAAACCCCCCACAAGTGACCCCATTTTGGAAACTATACCCCCTAAGGAACTTATCTAGATCTTTGGTGAGCACTTTGAACCCCCAAGTGCTTCACACAAGTTTATAATGCCCGGGCATGAAAATAAAAAATCCTATTTTTTTCCCACAAAAATTATATTTTAGTCACTAATTTTTTATTTTCTCAAGGGTAACAGGAGAAATTGGACCACATAAGTTGTTGTCCAATTTGTCCTGAGTACGCTGATACCCCATATGTGGGTGGGAACCACTGTTTGGGCGCACGGCAGAGCTCGGAATGGAAGGAGCACCATTTGACTTTTTCCAACCAAAATTGGCTGGAATTGAGATTGGATGCCATGTTGCATTTGGAGAGCCCCTGATGTGCCTAAACAGTGGAAACCCCCCACAAATGACCCCATTTTGGAAACTAGACCCCCTAAGGAACTTTTCTAGATCTTTGGTGAGAAATTTGAACCCCCAAGTGCTTCACACAAGTTTATAACGTAGAGCCGTAAAATTTAAAAATCATATTTTTTCCACAAAAATGATCTTTTCACCCCAATTTTTATTTTTCCAAGGGTATCAAGACTCCAAAAGTTATTGTGCAATTTGTCCTGAGTGCGCTGATACCCCATATGTGGGGGTAAACCACTGTTTAGGTGCATGGCAGAGTTTGGAAGGGAAGGAGCGCCGTCTGACTTTTTCAACGCAGAATTGGCTGGACGCCATGTCGTGTTTGGAGAGCTCCTGATCTGCCTAAACAGTGGAAACCCCCATAAATGACGCCATTTTGGAAACTAGACCCCTCAAGGAACTTATCTAGATGTGTGGTGAGAACTTTTAACCCCCAGGTGTTTCACTAAAATTTATAACGTACAGCCGTAAAATAAAAAATCTTTTTTTTTTTTTTACAAAAATGATTTTTTCGTCCCCAATATTTTATTTTCACAAGGGTAACAGAAGAAATTGGAACCCAAAAGTTGTTGTCCAATTTGTCCTGAGTACGCTGATACCCAATATGTGGGAGAAAACTACTGTATGGGCGCACGTCAGGGCTCGGAAGGGAAGTAGTGACGTTTTGGATTGCAGACTTTGATGGAATGGTCTGGGGGCGTCATGTCACATTTGGAGAGCCCCTGATGCACCTATACAGTGGAAACCCCCCACAAGTGACCCCATTTTGGCAAATAGACCCCACAAGGAACTTATCTAGATGTGTGGTGAGCACTTTGAACCCCGAAGTGCTTCACAGAAGTTTATAACGTACAGCCGTAAAAATAAAAAATCTTTTTTTTTTTTACAAAAATGATTTTTTCGCCCCCAATATTTTATTTTCACAAGGGTAACAGAAGAAATTGGAACCCAAAAGTTGTTGTCCAATTTGTCCTGAGTACGCTGATACCCAATATGTGGGAGAAAACTACTGTATGGGCGCACGTCAGGGCTCGGAAGGGAAGTAGTGACGTTTTGGATTGCAGACTTTGATGGAATGGTCTGGGGGCGTCATGTCGCATTTGGAGAGCCCCTGATGCGCCTAAACAGTGGAAACCCCCCACAAGTGACCCCATTTTGGAAAATAGACCCCACAAGGAACTTGTCTAGATGTGTGGTGAGCACTTTGAACCCCGAAGTGCTTCACAGAAGTTTATAACGCACAGCCGTAAAAATAAAAAATCCTTTTTTTTTTTGCAAAAATGATTTTTTTGCCCCAATATTTTATTTTTACAAGGGTAACAGGAGAAATTGGACCCCAAAAGTTGTTGTCCAATTTGTCCTGAGTACGCTGATATCCAATATGTGGGAGAAAACTACTGTATGGGTACACGTCGGGGCTCGGAAGGGAAGTAGTGACGTTTTGGATTGCAGACTTTGATGGAATGGTCTGGGGGCGTCATGTCGCATTTGGAGAGCCCCTGATGCGCCTAAACAGTGGAAATCCCCAACAAGTGACCCCATTTTGGAAAATAGACCCCACAAGGAACTTATCTAGATGTGTGGTGAGCGCTATGAAGCCCCAAGTGCTTCACAGAAGTTTATAATGTACAGCCGTAAAAACAAAAAAATATTTTTTTTTGTACAAAAATGATATTTTCGCCCCCAGTTTTTTATTTTCCCAAGGGTAGCAGAAGAAATAGGACAAATTGCACAATAACTCTTGGGGTCCAGAGTACGCTGATACCCCATATGTGGGGATAAACTACTGTTTGGATGCATGGCAGAGCTGAGAAGTGAAGGAGCACCGTTTGACTTTTTCAACGCAGAATTGGCTGGAATTGAGATCAGACGCCATGTCACATTTGGAGAGCCCCTGATGTGCCTAAACAGCGGAAACCCCCCAATTCTAACTCCAACCCTAACCCCAACACACCCCTAACCCTAGTCCCAACCCTAACCACAAACCTAACCCTAACACACCCCTAATCCCAACCCTAACCCTAATCCTAACTTTAGCGCCAACCCTAACTTTAGCCGCAACCCTAACCCTAACCCTAATGGGAAAATGGAAATAAATACTTTTTTTTAATTTTATTATTTTTCCCTTACTAAGGGGGTGATAAAGGGGGGTTTGCTTTACTATTTATAGCGGGTTTTTATGATTGGCAGCTGTCACGCTAAAAGACGCTTTTTATTGCAAAAATAGTTTTTGCATCATCACATTTTGAGAGCTATAATTTTTGCATATTTTGGCCCACAGAGTCATGTGAGGTCTTATTTTTTGCGGGACGAGTTGACGTTTTTATTGGTACCATTTTTGAGCACGTGACGTTTTTTGATCGCTTTTATTTCGATTTTTGGGAGGTTAGAATGAACAAAAATCAGCAATTCATGAATTTCTTTTGGGGGAGGCGTTTATACCGTTCCGCGTGTGGTAAAATTGATAAAGCAGTTTTATTCTTCGGGTCAGTACGATTATGGCGATACCTCATTTATATCATTTTTTCATGTTTTGGCGCTTTTATAGAATAAAAACAATTTTATATAAAAAATAATTATTTTTGCATCGCTTTATTCTGCGAGCTATAACTTTTATTTTTTCGCTGATGATGCTTTATGACGGCTCGTTTTTTGCGGGACAAGATGACGTTTTCAGCGGTACCATGTTTTTTTTATATCTGTCTTTTTGATCGCGCGTTATTCCACTTTTTGTTCGGCGGTATGATGATAAAGCATTGATTTTTTGCTTCGTTTTTTTTTTTTTTTAAGGGGTTCACTAAAGGGGTTAACTAGTGGGACAATTTTATAGGGGGGTCGTTACGGACGCGGCGATACCAAATATGTGTACTTTTATTGTTTTGTTTTTTTTATTTACAGGAAGAAGTGAATTTATTGGGGAATATTTTTTTTTTTTTTTTATCTATTTTGGATTTTTTTTTTACACATGTTTATTTTTACTTTTTTAACTTTTTTACTTTGTCCCAGGGTGGGACATCACAGTATTTTATCAGATCGCTGGTGTGACAGTGTGCACAGCACTCTGTCACACCAGCGATCGCACAGGCATAGATGCAGGCTTCTCAGTGCCTGCTCTCGGCAGGCACTGAGGTAGCCGCCTCCCTCCAGGACCCCGGCGCCATCTTGGATCCGGGTCCTGGGAGGGAGGAAGCCCTCAGAACAGCGCGATCACATCGCGCTGCTCTGAGGGTCTCAGGGGGGCGCGCAGGGAGCCCCCACCCTGCGCGATCCTCCCCTGTGCCCCCAGTACACCGCGATCATGTTTGATCGCGGTGTGCAAGGGGTTAATGTGCCGGGAGCGGTCCGTGACCGCTCCTGACACACAGTCATGGGTGTCAGCTGTGATAATCAGCTGACACCCGGCGGCGATTAGCTGCGCTCCCCTCAGGAGCGCAGCTGATCGCCTATGACGTACTATCCCGTCCCCGGTCATACGGGCCCAGGTACCATGGACGGGATAGTACGTCCGATGGCAGTAAGGGGTTAAATTGGTGAAATATTACACATTGCTCTGATTGGCTGTTTCACTTTTAACAGCCAATCAGAGCGATCGTGGCCACGGGGGGGTTAAGCCAACCCCCCTGTGGTGAAGCACAAAGGGTCCTGTAACTGCGGGTCGGGTGACCTTTCAGTGACCCGGTCTCCCGGGCCCGCAGGGACGAGATCCTTTCATGACGCCACATAGGCGTCATGGGTCGGATTGGCACAGGTTTTCATGACGCCTACGTGGCGTCATGGGTCGGGAAGGGGTTAAATATTCCACCTCTGATTTCTTCAGTAGAGTCATCCATAAAAACATGGAAAGACTCATATATCTCATGGATGGGGAGGAAGAATTTATTGAAGAGTTTGATCCTTCCCAAGTTTTTGTATATCTTTCAAATGCTTCCTATAAACATTCCTAAATCATGCCTCGACAAAATCAACTCAATATTCCGTAGATATATATGGAAGGGACAAAAACCCCGTCTAGCTTATAGGACTCTTACCTTGTCCAAACATAGAGGAGGAATGGGAGCTCCAGATATACTGAAATACTATCAAGCGGCAATATCATCCAGAGTAGTTGATTTCTTACGGAGTTCTCGTGACAAACAGTGGATTGAGGTGGAGGAGGCTGTGGCCTCCCTACCCCTGAGATCTATTTTCCTGATGGGTATACACGAGAAGCCAGGCGTCCCGCTGTATAATATACATACTAGAGTAACACTGAAAATATGGAGGGACGCCCTAGCCCCCCCCGTCACCTCTGATCAGGTTAGCTGATATAATCCCACACTCTTTTTACTCCCGAGGTGTTGGTTCTGGGGGATCTGGGTGTTTGGCAAATGTCTCTCTAGATCATCTCCTAATGGATTGGTCGCTCCCCTCGTTAGCGAACCTGCAAGAGACACCGGGACTCTCGGGTCTAACATTCATTCAATATGGATCCATTAGAGACCTACTAAAATGTTACATTCGTACCTCGGACTTCCTACGTCCACTGACTTCATTTGAATCCCTTTGTGCAACTGTCCATAAGCCGAAAAAAATAGTATCCACTATTTATCAAATACTATTAAACTTAAACTGCTGCCCTAAGAGAGCTTTTATTACACTTTGGGAAAGGGACTTGGGCTATAGGTTCACCCCAAACCAAGTATATCAAATCTACAAACAATCACATGGTTTAACGCAATGTGTCAGAGCACAGGAGAACTCTTTTAAAATTGTGACAAGATGGTACATCACACCAAAACAGAGTAGTTATTGGCGGGCTGGCGCCGTGGCTAAATGTTGGAGATGTGGAGATCCTGAGGGGTCATACTTCCATATGTGGTGGTCTTGCCCACCCCTCCTGCATTTCTGGCATCTTGCAGAAAAACTTATACAAGAAGTACTAAACAAGCCTTTTAAGCTGACACCTGAAATAGCATTGCTAAACTTCCCGTTTAGGCCTGGACATAAACACACATCCATTCTAGTACACCATGTACTGACAGCAGTAAAATTACTAATTCCTGGTTTTTGGAAAACAACAAATGTTCCCTCCTTTTCCCAACTATGTGAGAAAATTGATATGCTACACTCTATGGCCAAGCTAGTTGCCTTAGTAAATGGCTCTCAATCCACACTAGAAAGTGTATGGCACCCTTGGACCAAATTTAGGACCACCCATATAAGTCCTTGAGACCGAAATTGCATTGTGGTAGGATATGTCTGAAAATTGATATGGCCTTGATTGATTTCAGCCCCTCCCCCCTCTCCTCAATCTAATCCCCCCCTCTTTTTTTTCTTTCATCTCTTTAATCTTTCTGTTCTTAACTTCACCTTATTTTCTTCTTTGGTTCAGATTAAGTATTCATCTAGCATACTCATATGGTTGTAATGTATACTTTAACTGTGTCCACAGCAAGTTAACTTCTTTAAGATTCCCTGGGCCTCATATTTACTGAGACTCTGTGTTAATTGACTTCTTTCTAGTTTCTGATATTTCTTCTAGAATTCCTGTATAACCAATATTCTGTGCCTATTGTTAGTTAACTGACAAATGTGCCCACACAGGGAATTAGACCGCAGTCTATATTTCTTTAATTGTTATTAACTGCATGCTGCTTAATTGATGCCATGTTGATCACAGTAAATTTGTTTGTTATATAATCTTTTTCTCAATAAAAAAAACCGTTGAAAAGAAAAAGAAGTCCTGTGACAAAGGTTTTTTGCATAATGGGTATTGTAGGTGTGAAGAATTGGGTTTGTAATCCAGAGTCCTTTGGGAATTAAATTCTCCTTTTTGCATTTAGATAAGAAAAAAATGTCGCTGTCCATTTGCACGCGTTTCCCTTTATGACAGTTCTCTGAGTAGTCTCGAAAGCTTGCAATTTGTTACCATCTTTTCAGTTAGCCATTAAAAGGTATCAACGACTGAGGACTCTCAACTCTAAATATTTTTCCATTGGTTGTATAAATTATTCTTTTGAAAGCTGAAACCCTCCGAAATGTGGTTTAGGTTAAGAAAATAAATTGTCATCAATGCAGAAATATTGATCATTTAATGGACACAGAATGGTCTGATTATGGCAAGACAAAAGTTTTGTCGCCCACAGAAAGTAATGTGATATTCAAACAAATAATTAACTTAAAATGCAAATATACAGTACAGACCAAAAGTTTGGACACACCTTCTCAAAGATTTTTCTGTATTTTCATGGCTATGAAAATTGTAGAATCACACTGAAGGCATCAAAACTATGAATTAACACTTGTGGAATTATACATTACACTTTACAAAAAAGTGTGAAACAACTGAAAATATGTCTAATATTCTAGGTTCTTCAAAGTAGCCACCTTTTGCTTTGATTACTGCTCTACACGCACAAAAGGTGAACGGATGGATTCTACATGCCTGGTTCCCACCGTGAAGCATGGAGGAGGTGGTGTGATGGTGTGGGGGTGCTTTGCTGGTGACACTGTTGGGGATTTATTCAAAATTGAAGGCATAGTGAACCAGCATGGCTACCACAGCATCTTGCAGCAACATACTATTCCATCCAGTTTGCGTTTAGTTGGACCATCATTTATTTTTCAACAGGACAATGACCCCAAACACACCTCCAGACTGTGTAAGGGCTATTTGACCAAGAAGGAGAGTGTTGGGGTGCTACGCCAGATGACCTGGCCTCCACAGTCACCCGACATGAACCCAATCGAGATGGTTTGGGGTGAGCTGGACCGCTCACCGCTTCAATTTTGAATAAATCCCCAACAGTGTCACCAGCAAAGCACCCCCACACCATCACACCACCTCCTCCATGCTTCACGGTGGGAACTAGGCATGTAGAGTCCAGCCGCTCACATTTTCTGCATGCAAAGCAGTAATCAAAGCAAAAGGTGGCTACTTTGAAGAACCTAGAATATAAGACATATTTTCAGTTGTTTCACACTTTTTTGTAAAGTGTAATGTATAATTCCACATGTGTTAATTCATAGTTTTGATGCCTTCAGTGTGATTTTACAATTTTTATAGTCATGAAAATACAGAAAAATCTTTGAATGAGAAGGTGTGTCCAAACTTTTGGTCTGTACTGTATGTTGCATAACATTGGTGAATGAAGTTGTGGTGCTATTAGTCATATTTAATATTTTGTGTGACTTCCATGAGCTTGAAGGACTGCATCCATGCAGTTCAACAATGATTCATACAATTTATTAATGCAGTCTTTCATGCCTCCCAGAGTTCATCTAGATTCTTTGGTTTTGTCTTCCAAGCTTCCTCTTTCATCCTACCCCAAACATGCTCAATGATTTCATGTCTGGTGACTGGGCTGGCCAGTCCTTGAGAACCTTGATCTTTTTTGCCTGGAGGAACTTTGTTGTAGAGATGGATGTATGAGATGGAGCACCATCCTGCTGCAGAATTTGACCCCTTTTTTATGATTTGGAATATAAGAGGTAGCTAATACGTCTTGATATTTTAGGCTATTGATATTGCCTTCCACCTTGAAAATGTTTTGCACACCCCATACTGAATGTAACCCCAGACCATGATCTTTCCACCACCAAATTTAACTGTTTTTTTGGGTGTATTTTGGATCCATACGGGCTCCAGTAGGTCTCCTGCAGTATTTGCGGCAGCTGTGGTGTAATTCTATTGAAGATTCATCAGAGAAATCCACCTTCTGCCACTTTTCCAGCGTCCATCTGTTTAGCAGGCTTTGGGACATTGCAAATGCCACACGGTTTTTTATTTGCCTTTTATTTAGTGCTGGCTTCTGGCACTGATTCGACCATGGAGGCCATTTCGAGACAGAATCCTACAAACTATTCTAGTTGACGCAGGGACTTGAGGTGACCAGGCCTGTTGGAGCTCTGCTGCAGTGAAAGAGGGGCTTGCTTTGGATTTTCTAACCAACAAACGTTCCTCCTGAGCAGTTGTCTTGCGGGGTCTGCCGGACCTGGGCTTGTCAAACACATCTCCAGTCTCTTCAAATCTTTTTTTAATTCTTTGTACTTGACGCTGAGACACATTAAAGGTGCCAGCCACCTCTGCAGTGGATCTGGACTTCAGCCTCTTGATAATCCACGCTTTGGTCACAGGGTGGATTTTTGGCATGCTGTCAGAGCTCAAGTTGCAGTTCAAGCGAAGGTCTGGGGTGCTGGGTTTGTTTTTATACACACCCACTAATTAATCGATCATTTACTAAGCACAGGTGAGGATGTAAACTAGGATTGGGTGCATTATATGACCAGGCGACAAAACTTTTGTCTTGCAAAAATCTGACCATTCTGTGTCCATTAAATGATCAATATTTCTGCACTGATGCCAATTTATTTTCTTAACCTGAACCACATTTCGGAGGGTTTCAGCTTTCAAAAGAATAATTTATACAACTAATGGATGAATTTAATGTTAGGTTATAAGCTTTTATTTACATAACATGGATAAGAGACATAACTTCTGTCAGGGAGTGTATATTTAATTGAGGAACCAGACCAACTTACCGAATTAATTAAAAATGGTGAAGATTTTAAAAAAAGTAAAATTTTATGTGTCAAAAGATCATGGGTTACCGATCATTCAGTCTCCAAAACAAATAGAAAGAAGAATAGAGATAAAGTCGCTGCCTACCAGAAAATAGCCCAAGGTACCAGGAGCAAAAAGGTTTGGACAGCAAGCTGAGGCGCAAAAACTTTACATTTGGACAAATACAACTGAATTTGCTCAAAAATGTAGGGATGAAGAAACAGTCTCTAAATCTGGGGAATGGATTTTGGTTCATGGCCAGTTCACTGTCCAGCCAAGACAGACATGAGGTCTGTGATGGTAATTGGTTGCATGATAACTTGATTAATGTATGCCAATACTGATTATCGAAACAACATCCAACAATTGGTGGTTTCTTGGATACATTAATTTTATCACACAGCAGCATTGATGTTCCTTTAGTGGACCACATGCTTCAGATTCATCACTTAGGTGCACACTGGGTTGTATCTGAGGCATGTGGGACAAAGCTTACAATCTATGACTCACTTCCATTTTCGAGAATTGCAGAGACTCTTCGGAAACAAATAGTAAAAATGTATGCTCCTCTTTTTACAGGAATAAAGTACTGACAGTTCATTATATTTGTGCACAAATACAGGAGGGTGGAAGTGATTGTGGTGTTTTAGCAATTGCCAATTGTTTGGCTTTGGCCAATAAAATGGACCCTAGTAAAATGTTTCTCAATCAAAACCAGATGAGAGAACATTTGGTGGAGTGCTTGGACCAGCAAACTCTTGAACCTTTTCCATATTCAGCTTCGGAAATCAAGCCATAAGTAAAAAAAAATTGTCTCACATTGATTGTATTGCATCTGTCCCATGTTTACTTCAGAGAGAATGATACAGTGTGACAATTGCAAAATGTGTCTTCACTTTTCATGTGCAGGAATATCAGAAAAGGAGAAATGAGTTGCTGCCAAATTGTTTTTTTTCTGTAAAACATGTAAAAATTAGTTTAATTTTGTATTAGTGTCATTTGTTGACTACAGTATTTCACATGGTCAAGTTTAATGTAAAGTTTTAAAATAACTACTTTTTATAATTGTATTATTGAACAAAGTTATTTAAATAAATATTTAAACCTTAAATTATATAGTATTTTTTAAAAAATATATATATCTATATGTTGTTATTAATATTTATATAACGCCATTGATTCCATGGTGCTGTACATGAGAAGGGGTTACATACAAATTACAGATAATACTTACAGTAAACAATGACAGACTGATATAGAAGGGAGAGAGGACCCTGCCCTTTCGGGCTGACATTCTACAGGATGGTGGGGAAGGAGACAGTAGGTTGGTGGGTTGCTGCAGCTCCAGTGATGTTGAGGCGGTAATTCCAGTAGTGATGAGGAGGCAGCGGGGATCATTGCAGGCTGTAGGCTTTCCTGAAGAGATGGATTTTCAGGTTCCGTCTGAAGGATCCGAGTGTGGTTGATAGACGGACATGTTAGGGCAAAGAATTCCAGAGGATGGGAGCTATTCGGGAGAAGTCTTGGAGGCGGTTGGGTGAGGAGCGAATAAGTGTGGAGGAGAGAAGGAGGTCTTGGGAGGATCGGAGATTATGTGAGGGAAGATATCGCGAGATTAGTTCAGAGACATATGGGGGAGACATGTTATATATATATATGTATATATATATATATATATACATATATATATATAGAAAGCATTCATGTTCACATTTGCTTGTGTATTCCAGCTTTCTTAGGCTATAGTAACACGCTTTTTCAAAATTTTTGTGAACAGACAAAGCTAGTAATGTAAAAAACAAGATTTAATGAAAATAGAAGCAGTTGTAGATAGTAACTTACAGCTGACATTCTTTCTGATGGGAGTTATTCGCTTTTCCATCTATCCCAGACCGACATGATGTCTTCCAGTCACAACTCATCTGCAGAGATTACAACAAAGACACATTTGACTCCTTACCTTTCAGGCCCCGTCCCCATCTATTCCCAAACTGCACAAATGTCTCATCCTTCTGATGCCACAATACTGAGCCTTTGCTGCTGTATGTGGCCTCATTACTGCACCTACTGTGTGGCACAAAAACAGTGCTCCGCTTACTGCCCCACATAATAATATGCACCACTGTATCCCTGTTAAATAGTAATTATTGGTTATGTATTTATACTTTATACACTCAATTCTGTACCGAGCACATTGACTTTAACTGACATTACATATGCTATTTCTGTATGGTAAAATGTCAACCCCATATATAGAGACCACATGCTCTGAAGGACGTATATATATAACATGGCTACACGAAGGGAGGGGGCTCTCTACTTCACTCTCTTCAAGACACTCCAGGGACGTTTTCTCTGACACAACGTTGAATGAACAGCTGTTATGTAAGTTATGTAACCACGTGTTGCTTCCAAAGATGCTCCTGACAGAGACAGATGTTTTTTACTATTCAGGATCCAAGGAAAGAAGTGTACAAACTTTTCTATGGACAATCTCTTTGTAACTATCTCACCCATTTTATGTTTTGCTGCACTGATGTTTTTTGGTGGACAGTCCAATAAACCACTACATTTTTTTTTATAAAAAACATTGTGACATTTTTTTTTAGAGTATCGCATTTGGTAACAAGTCCTGAAAAATATACTAAACTAAGTATTTTTAACAATCCCCCACATAATAATGGTGATTACTGCCAGTTACAACGTAAAATGCCTCCCGTGTGCTCTCTAGATGGTAAAATTGACCCATAGAATATACAGTTAGGTCCATAAATATTTGGACAGAGACAACATTTATCAAATTTTGGTTCTAGACATTACCACAATGAATTTTAAACAAAACAATTCAAATGCAGTTGAAGTTCAGACTTTCAGCTTTCATTTGAGGGTATCCACATTAAAATTGAATGAAGGGTTTAGGAGTTTCAGCTCCTTAACATGTGCCACCCTGTTTTTAAAGGGACCAAAAGTAATTGGACAATTGACTCCAAGACTATTTCATGGAAAGGTGTGGGCAATCCCTTTATTATGTCATTCTCAATTAAGTAGATAAAAGGGCTGGAGTTGATTTGAGGTGTGGTGTTTGTATTTGGAAGGTTTTGCTGTGAAGGAAACGTGCGGTCAAAGGAGCTCTCCATGCAGGTGAAACAAGCCATCCTTAAGCTGCAAAAACAGAAAAAAAACCATCCGAGAAATTGCTACAACATTAGGAGTGGCAAAATTTACAGTTTGGTACATCCTGAGAAAGAAAGAAAGCACTAGTGAACTCATCAATGCAAAAAGACCTGGGAGCCCACAGAAGACAACAGTGGTGGATGATCGCAGAATACTCTCCATGGTGAAGAGAAACCCCTTCACAACAGCCAACCAAGTGAAAAACACTCTCCAGGAGGTAGGCGTATCAATATCCAAATCTACCATAAAGAGAAGACTGCATGAAAGTAAATACAGAGGGTTCACTGCACGGTGCAAGCCACTCATAAGCATCAAGAATAAAAAGGCTAGGCTGGACTTTGCTAAAAAACATCTAAAAAAGCCAGCACAGTTCTGGAAGAACATTCTTTGGACAGATTAAACCAAGATCAACCTCTACCAGGATGATGGAAAGAGAAAAGTATGGCGAAGGTGTGGTACAGCTCATGATCCAAAGCATACCACATCATCTGTAAAACACGGTGGAGGCAGTGTGATGGCTTGGGCATGCATGGCTGCCAGTGGCACTGGGTCACTAGTGTTTATTGATGATGTGACACAGGACAGAAGCAGCTGAATGAATTCTGAGGTATTCAGAGCCATACTGTTGTAAGGTTCTTTGTACATGTTCTTGAAACTGAGTTTTTCCGTCGGCCATTTTGCTTTCTGTCTTGCTGCAGCTATCTTGCCCTCAGTCAAAATGGAGTTTTCAGCTTTCATGTTCCCGCCCTGATTCTCTCCCTCTTGCTTCTTAAGCAGCCACAGCTGAGCAATCAGTGCTTCTGAATCTAGCCTGCAGTGAACCTGTGACTTGACTCCTGAAAGCCTTGGACTTTGTACTCCAGCTATTTCTACTGAGGAACTCTGGAACTCTTGTGTGGACTCTGGAACCCTGCTCTTTGAAAGATCCACGTTTGCATGGACTTACGATAACAGAGAAGAAGATCCTGAACCTGTTGTGGAGAGTGATTGCTGAGCTTAAGTTACTCTGGCCTGCTGTGTCTCCTGCTTCTGTATCTGCAAACTGTGTGACTATTTTTTGCCAACTTGTATGAAGCAATACAAGACCTTCTATATAAAACCTGTGTCTCATGTATTTCATCGCACCCAAGCACAAGACGCTATATGAACTGTACT